>PVLA01001394.1:0-364721 GCA_004027455.1 Hydrochoerus hydrochaeris
AGTGAACAGGAAAGGAAAGATCTCTTAAAAATAACAAGGAGCCAGGAAATAACAATTCAACAACTGCAAAATGATGCAAAGTAAAACAACATAAGATTGATAGGTATAAACAAACAGGAAGGTGACAACACAAAGGAAATCAAGAGGCTATTTACAGAATTAGCTGCAAATTTCCTAAATTTGAGAATGGAAACTGACATAAAGATCAGTGAAGTATATAGAATTCCAAATAACCAAAACCAAAATAAAACTATGCTAGACATATAATAATCAGCATCCCAGAAATGCAACATAAGAACAGAATATTAAAAGCTGCTGGAGTGATGAGACAGATCACCTATAAAGAAAAGCCTATCAGAATTACAACAGACTTTTTAACACAACCAGTGAAGTCAAGAGCATGGAGTGAAGTATTTCAGATCCTAAAGGAAAATGACTTCTAACCCAGAATGATGTACTCTGCAAAACTGTCCTTCAAAATGGATTTGGGAAAAAAGATACTTCTATGACAAAGAACAGCTGAAGAGCTTTATGACCATCAAGCCAACCCTGCAAAGAATACTGAAAGATATTCTAGACAGACATAGGAAAAACCATTAAACAAGGCAAACAGTTAAACAGGGTGGAAAGGTAAAAAATCAATAGCAGAAAGATAACATGTCAAAAGTAAACAATATATATCAGTTATAACCTTTAATGTAAATGGCCTCAATTCAACAACTAAAAGAAAAGGATTGGCAGAATGGATCAAGAAACAACATCCTACCATTTGCTGCATACAGGAAACTAATCTGACCCAAGGGGAAACTCATAGAGTGAAAGTCAAAGGATGGAAAACAATACTCTATGCAACAAGATCCCAAGAAAAAACAGGTGTAGCTATTATGTTTGCAGACAATGTGAACTTCAAACCAAGAATGATCCAAAGAGATAAAGAAGGTCACTACATACTAGTTAGAGGAAAAATTGAAGAGGAAGAGATAACAACCTTAAATATATATGCACCAAATATGGGAGCACCCAGCTATACAAAACAAATATTAACAGAAATGAAAAACCAAATAAGCAATAACATGATTATAACAGGAGATCTTAACATGCCATTGATACAGAGATAGATCAGCCAATCAGAAATCATCAAAGAAATAACAGAACTGAATCACACCTGTGAACAAATGGACTCAGTAGATGCATACAGAGTGTTCCACTCAACAATAACAGAATATACATTCTGTTCAGTAGCACATGGAATGTTATCTAAAATAAACTGTATACTAGCCCACAGGACATGTAAATGCAAAAGAATTGAAATTATCCTATGCATGTTATCAGATCATAGCACCATAAAACTAGAAATTAATGACAAAAGAAACTGCAGAAACCCCACAAACACATGGAAATTGAATAATGCACTTCTGTGCAGTCAGTCAATCACAGAGGAAATTAAAGAAGAAATTATTATTTGCAGGCAAACAAAAATACAAATACAGCTTTCTGGAATCTGTGGGATGCATTGAACCTCAGAGGAACATTTATTGCCATGAACTCCCACATCAGGAAAACAGAATGAACACAAATAAATAGCCTGATGCTACACCTCAAGCATCTAGAAAAAGAAGAGCAAGTCAAGCCCAAAGCAAAAAGAGGGGAGGAAATTATATAGGTCAGAGTAGAAATTATGCAATAGAGATTAAGAAAATAACACAAAGAATCAATTAATTAAAAAGTTGGTTCTTTGAAAGAATAAATAAAATTGACAGGCCTCTAGCCAACCTTATTAAAAAAGGAAAGAAAAAGCTCAAATTCATGCAATAAGGAATGAAAAGGATGAAATCATTACAGACCCTGTGGAAATATGGAAGATCATCAATACCTATTTTGAAAACCTCTACTCTCATAGGCTTGATAACACAGAAGAAATTGACAGGTTCCATATGAATTACCAAAGCTGGGTCAAGAAGATGTAAAACTGCTGAATAACCTGATTTTAATTAATGAAATTGAAAATGTAATTAAATCCCTAACAACAAAGAAAACAGAGTAGTCCCAGGTCCAGATGGATTCATTGAGGAATTCTACAAGAAATTCAAAGAAGATTTAATGCCAACACTCCTCAAACTCTTCAATGAAATTGAAAGGGAAATAATTCTCCCTAACTCATTCCTGGAAACAAACATTACTCTAATACCAAAACCTGAGAAAGATCCAACCAAAAAAAGAGAACTACAGGCAAATCTCCCTAATGAACATGGATGCTAAAATTCTCAATAAAATTTTGGCAAACAGAATGCAGCAAACTATCAAAAAGATTATACACCATGACCAAGTGGGATTCATCCCAGGAATGCAGGAGTGGTTCAACATACACAAATCAATAAATGCATTCTACCATATCAAAAGAGCCAAAGGTGAGAACCACATGATCATTTCTATAGATGCAGAAAAAGCTTTTGATAAGGCCCAACACTTATACATGATAAAAATCTTACAGATAATTGGAAGAGATGGTCTTTACCTCAATTTGATAAAAGCCATCTATGATAACCCAACAGCCAGCATCATATTAAATGGCCCAAAACTGAAAGCCTTTACTCTAAAATCAGGAACAAGACAAGGATGTTCACTCCTATTCAATATAGTGCTGGAAATAATAGCCAGAGCAATTAGACAAGAGAGAGAAATAAAAGGAGTAAGGATAGGAAAAGATGAAGTTAAATTATCATTATTTGCAAATGACATGATGTGCTACATAAAAGACCCCTAAAACTCCATTGAAAGATTCCTAGGCATAATAAATAAATTCAGTAATGTAGCTGGATACAAAGTCAACACTCAAAAATCAATAGCAATCCTATACACTAACAACAAAAACACTGAGACAGAAATAAGAGAAGCCACACCTTTTACAATAGCATCCAACAAAATGAATTACGTAGGAATTAATCTAAGAAAAGAAGCCAAAGATTTATTCAGGAAAAATTATAATACCCTGAAAAAAGAAATCAAAGAAGACCTCAGAAAATGGATAGGAAGAACAAACATTGTGAAAATGGCCATTCTCACAAAATTGTTATACAGCTTTAATACAATCCCAATCAAAATACCATTTGCAATCTATTCCATTGACATACCTCACAGATCTAGAGAAATCACTTCTAAAATTCATTTGGAACCAGAGGAGACCCAGAATAGCAAAGGCAATTCAAAGCAACAAAGGCAAGCCAGGAGGCATCACAATCCCTGACTTGAAGGTATACTACAAAGCTACTGTAATAAAATCAGCATGGTACTGGAATAAAAACAGACTGGAAGATCAATGGAATAGATTAGAAGATACAACTACAACTACAAACACACTCAGCCACCTTATCTGTGATAAAGGAACCAAACTCATCCACTGGAATGATAGTCTCTTCAATAAATGATACTGGAAAAATTGACTTTCCATATGCCAAAAACTAAAAATAGAGCTGTGCCTATCACCATGTACTAAACTGAAGTCTAAGTGGATTAAAGATCTAAATATTAAAACAGAAACACTAAATATGTTGGAAGACATTTTGTTTTGTAAGTAGAAATCCTGAAGACATAGGGGTAGATAGAGAATTCATGAACAAGAATCAAACTGCATGCAAACTACTTCACAGAATCAATACCTGGGATCATGTCCTATTAAAGAGTTTTTTCATGTTGAAAGAAATCTCCAGCATAACCAAAAGAAAACCCATAAGTTGGGAAAAAAATCTTAGTGAACTGTTCCTCAGACAAAGGACTTCTGTCTAGAATATATTAACAATTTTAAAAAATCAGATCCCCAAAATTCACAGACCCATTCCAAAAATGGGCATCTGAGATGAATACAATTTTGAGATGAAGAAATGCATGTGGCAAATAAATACATGAAAAAATATTCATCATCATTGGTTGTTAGAGAAATGCAAATTAAAACAACACTGAGGCTCCATCTCCAGAAAGAATGGCCAGGATAAAGAAAACTACCAACAACAAATGCTGGAGAGGCTGTGGGGAAAAAGGAACTCTTCTGAAATGTTGGTGGGAGTGTAGACTAGTGCAGTCACTATGTAGGTCAGTCTTGAGATCCTCAAAAAGCTGAGATTGGAGGTCCCATTTGACCCCACTATCCCACTTCTGGGCATATTCCCAGAAGTACTCAAAACATTATAACACAGTGATATATGTGCACCCATGTTTATAGCAGCACAATTTGTAATAGCTAGATTTGGCAACAACCTAAATGCCCATCAATTGAGGAATGGATAAAAAAAAGATGTATTTTTATATAATGGAACACTACTCTGCTATGAAGAATGATCCCATTGAGATATTTATAAGTTAATGGATGCAACTTGAGACCATACTCATAAGTGAAATAAATCAAACTCACATGTGTAAGTACCGTATAGTCTCCCTAGAGTAAGAAATGGTAAAAGAATATAAGATACAAAAAACTCAATAATTACAGTGTAAGGATAAGAATCTGCTTAAAGGGAAAAAATAGTATCTCAGGGAAAACGAGGAAAAAGAAAAAGGAAGGGAAATGAAAAAAAAATCAAATTGTATAAGCACATTTAGGATATCTAAGATGATTGCACTACAAACTCTATAAATTCTTGGAACAAAATAGTTAACATTGATAGGATTGGAACAGTTGTGCATATTTTTGTTTAGTGAACTGAGGAATTCTTCAAGATCATTATGTAAAATAACAACCCTTGTCATCATCATATGACCTTATTTTGAAGGCCTATATTGTCAGTGTTCTGGGCTCTTTGCTATTGTTGTTTATATATCTTTTTCACTTCGTGTTTTTCTAGGAATTTTTTTTTGTCTTGGTTTGTTTTGTTTTTCCCAGTAATACATAAAAGATAGGTAGAGACTCATGCATTTGTAGAACTTCTAAAAAGTTCTGAGAATTGATAATATAATGCACGATGAAATAAGCAGCTTCTTTGAAGAAAAAGAGACCCTGAGGTATCCAGTGGTGATTACATAGCCTCATGATATAAAATCCAGCAATATTCTTTGTTGAGAGTGATTTTTGTTTATTTTGTTTTGTTTAATTTCAACATACATGAACGTATGGACAGCTATTTTGAAGAGAATGAGAGACATTATGGCAGCTGTTGTTGACTTCCTTATTGTCTGGTTTTGAAAAACTAAAATACTTTCATCATCCTGTTCTGATCAGTTCTGTATTATTATTTTGTTTTGTATGAATTCATTGTATGTGAAGATATGGATAATTATTTGGAAGAAAACGAGACAATACGATAGACAGTGAAGATCTCCAGTTTCTTGCTTTGAAATCTGTGTCTCTTACATTGTTTTCTTATGATCTATTTTGTTCTGTTTTGCTATGTTTAATTTTATCCTCTTTAAAAATAAAAAAAAAAGAAGTCAAGATTACCAATCAGTGAGCAACAAAGTACAAAACCTCCCAGGAGAAACAACTCATATGCCAGAATAAAAAATCCTGGACAGACCCAGACAGAGAGAGTTGGATACTCTTGACACAGGAAGAAATTAAAATATAAAAAAAGGCTCATCAAATACATTGGAACTACAACTGGAATAGCAAAAATTACAGGACACAGTGTTATCACTGTGACCCACCAAGTCTGTGCAGGCCTGAATTTGCACCAGCTTGAATCTGCACCGGCCTGCAGAGCTGCCCAACTCATTCCCTCTGCCACTCACAGGAACCACAGCAGTGCTGAAGTTGGGGGTTGATAAGCCCAACGGAGAGTGGAGCTGGTGAAGGGACCTTCATTAATCTATGGTCAGTGTTGAGAATGAGACCCCCCCCCCAAGAGAAAGGCGCGACCAAATGGGCAACATGTTGGAACCAGGCAGGAGGAGCCTGAACTGGGAGCGACATTGACTTCAATTGGTTGCTCCCTCCCCAAAGCAGATTCATGGGATTTGCTTGGACTGGGCTGCAACCCTGGCCGGGACCCAATGAGCCATCCCAGATCAATTCCCTGTGCCTAGCATGCACTAACTGGTGAAAGCCCCTGAAGTTTGGCTGGCCCGGTGGGGAGGGGCAAGCAGGAGAGGGCGGAGGTCTCTCACCAGCATGCTTTGGAGGAACCATGGCCAACAGGGAAGGGGGCTGGGACCTGCACTGTACACCTGTGTGGAAGAAGCTGGGACCATGACAGGAGAGAGAGGCAAGAAGAGGCCCCCAGCCTAGAACCCTGAGAGCTCTGATCCAGGAGAGAGGAAAAATAAGGGAGACTGAGGATGGCAAATACACAACATTAGACATGGCTTAAATAGACATTAAGAGATATCTTCGGGACCATGTATACGAGCTCAAAATTGAAATATTAAATCAGGTAAAGCAAGATATGAGTAGAGTAATAAAAGAAATGTTCTCAGGAAGCATCTCTCAGGAAGATACAGATGGAAGAAGGGAGGAACACAAAAAAGGAGAGAAACATTTGATAAAGAATATAAAGAAAATATAGAATACATGAAGCAGATTCAAAGAGATTACCAGGAAATCAAAAACTCCACCGAGAGCTGCCAAAACTCCTTAAAAGAAGCTAAGGATAGACTATCAAAACTTGAAGACAAGTTTGCAATGTGTGATCATGAAAGGAAAGATCTCTTAAAAATAACAAGGAAACAGGCAGTAACAATACAAAGGCTACAAGATGACAAGAGAATCTACAATTTAAGAATAAGAAATGTGAACTAAGAAGCAGGAATACAAACAGGCGAATTACAAAGGCTATTTCACAGAAATAATTTAGGAAAACTTCCCAAGCATGGGAAAGGAAAATGACATTCAGTTGTGTGAGGCATACAGAACCCCAGCCACCTACAACCAAAACAGATCTACATCCAGACATATAATAATCAAGATGCCAGAAATTCAATATAAAAACAGAATACTAAAAGCCATCAGAGAAAAGAAACAGATTACCTATAAAGGTAAGCCTATCAGAATCACTGCTGACTTCTTGACACAGACTATCAGATCAAGAGGAGCTTGGAGTGAAGAATTCAAAGCCCTGAAAGAGAATAACCTCCAGCCCAGATTGATGTACCCTGCAAAACTGTCACTAGAAGTTGATGGAGAAACAAGATGCTTCCATGACAATGAGGAACTGGGGGAGTTTGTGACCACCAATCCAACCCTACAGAGGATACTGAAGGACATTCTAGAGAGAGAGGAAAAAAATACCAGGATTTTAGGAACATTGGCAGAAAGGCCTCAATGAGTGGGGCAGGCAGTAGAATGAAGGAGAAAAGTAGACAAACAAAGGCAGGAAAATAGCATGGCAGAAATGAGGCAGAGAAGGATAACTAGAAACTCTAACATAGATGGCCTTGATACGCTATATTGTTAATAGTGCACTAGGATTTAAAACCCACATTACTCAGACTACTCTGCTTAGATGTATCATATTCTGTTCCAGTCATTCTACCTGTACTAGATTTGAGGGCACAGACAGTAATCCCGAAAATAACAGGATATAGTATGGTAATCATCCTTAATTTCCTATTAACTTAATGTAAAGCTCTGTAAAACCTACACTGTTTTACCATGACTGATCGTAATTCAATCTGGTTTGTTGGATCGCTGTTTTGTATTGATAGCTTTTATTCAAAGCTGTTATGATTGATAGTATCAAGTTTGAGAGTATAGGCAACTGCACTTAAGATGACAAGATTCACTAGAATATCCTCTATGATTTAATTATTACCTGCCTTTGAAGTTTTATACTGTGTACAATGTTTTATTTTTACTAATATTGTAATGTACTGCTATATTTAATTATACTGCTATATTCAATTATGCCTGATGATATAGACAATTCTATTGAAGATAATAAGAAACAACACCTGTAATCATTGTAGATCACCTTATACTGTGGTTTTATATGACTTTGATTTCATGTTTTTATAGGAATTTGTTTTTTTTTGTTTTTTTGTTGTCTTGCTATGTTTTGTTTTTCCCTCTAATACAGAAAGTATAGAAATACATGTAGAGACTCATGCATGCGTAGCTGTTTACACCCTCACTGTTTGAATATTGATTTTGTATGCTTTAATTTTGTAACTTGAACAACTATTTTTAAGAGGACAGTATGTAATTTATCAGCTAGTGATTTCTTATTGTTTATCTTTTTTTGAAATTCTGTATTATCTCTACCCTTTACATGCTTTTGTTTCTCTTTAAATTAAAAAAAAAAAAGAAAAAATCTCGAGGCTCTTGGATGTAAATGAATGTAACGGGTTCATGCTCATGGTTCCATGTTCTATAGGTGAACATTGTGTTATCTCCTAGCATTAAATAATTGAAGGAGTTAATGGGATCCAGAAAGTACAATACATACTATGAAAGTGATAGCGAAGGAAGCGCCTAAAAAGGGAAAGTGGTAACCATTTTATTTTCCTCTTTTTTAAAAATAAATTTTCTATATTGTTTTCCTAGTATTGTTACGTTTGATTTTATTCTGTCTTGTTCTGTTTGATTTTGCCGGGTCTGATCATATAGGCAGCTATTTTGAAGATAACACTATGTATTTTGGTGGCCATTGTTGATTTCCAATTATCTGGTTTTGAAGCTCTTACACTTTCATTGTTTTGTTTTGTTTGATTTTGTTGTGTCCAATGTTATGGATAGCTATTTTGAAGAAAGCAAGAGACATTGTGCTAACCATTGTTGATTTTTTGTTGTCTTTGTTTGAAGTCCTGTATTGATTTCATTGTTCTGTACTGATTAGCTTTATTCTGTTTTGTTTGGTTTGGCTTTATTCTCTTTAAATTTTAAAAAGTCAAAAAAAATTTAAAGTTTAGCAATCATAAAAGTAAAGAAGTAATTTTCAGAAGTGAGCATTCCAGTGACTGCAACTTCCATACAAGAAACAAAATATTATTGCACCATAATAGACACTATCCATTCTTCCAAGTTCTGTTTCCTCAGTATAACCATTGTTATGACTTCTCTTACAATATTGTAACTTTGCTCATTTTTGAAAAATATGGAAGCAGAATCACATGGTATGTACTTTTCTATTTTTCTTTATTGAATATTAGGTTTATCATTAATTTATATTACTTTGCATCCAGGTGTAGTTGCAGCCTTAAATTTTTTTTATTATATTTTAACTTATTTCAAATGTTGGACTATTATCAGTAGTAGTGATCATATGCAGTTCCTCATGCATCTTATTGTGCATATTTTATCATTTTTGTTGGTTATGTACTGAAGAATAATGTTGCAGCTACTGTATATTTTCAGCTTTAATAGATATTACCAGATAGTATCCAAAGTTAGAATAGGTTTTACTTTGGTAAGCAGTATATGAGAATTCCAGTGTTCCAATTCTTGGCAAAACTTATTGTTATTTATTCTTTTCACTTTAGCTTTCTTAGTGTGTTTTGGCATTTATGTCTTTAATTTGTATTTCTCTGATAAAAAGTAAAGCTAAATGTCTTTTTATATTTATTTTCCACTTAGATATATTCTTTTATGATATATATTTGAAATTTTTTGCACATTTTTCAAATGGGCTTATTAATCTTTTGATTACTGACTTGTGGGACTTTTTAAAAAAATATTGTAGATGTGTGTCTTTTGTCAGATACATATATTAAAGACATTTTCTGTTACTCTTAGAATTTTCACTATAATCATCTCTTGATAATGAAAGATTTTTATTTTAATGAGTTTATAAATCTTTTATAATTAGTACTTTCAATCCTGATTTTAAAAACCAAATCAGAATAAAACCCTTTGCCCATCCTAGTATCAATAATATATTTTCATTTGTTATTTTCTAGAAGCTTTATTTTTTGTTATTGTCCTTTATTTTTTAACTTTTTGGTGGGTGTAAGATGTGGTGTCTGGGGGACAAGATTCATATTCTTTAGGTAGTGTAAGTAATTTGATCAAGCACTATTTCTTTAAAAGATGTAAACAACATGAACGGATATAGAAAATATGTCATTTATACACAATGGAGTAGTATTTAGCCCTAAAGAAGTATAAATATGAGTCATTTATAAGAAAATGGATGCACTTTGAGGCTATAATGTTATGTGAAATAAATCACACACACAAGCTTAAATATTCCATGCTTTCCCTTATGCAAGTAAGCTAAAATATAAATACAAATCAATATGAAAGAAAGGTAATAGGAAATACAGATGTGGATCTGTTGCAAATGTAAATGGTACTAGAGAATAGGGAGTGCAGAAAAGGGAACAGTGTGAAAAAAAGAATGAAGATGTGTTTTGTTCATGTAACTGGCTCCCCACAATGAGTGTTTTCATTATGTACTACAAACATGTATTAATATAAAATAAAGTTATTACATATTTTTGGAGTAACTTTATCATAACACAAGTCATCGTTTATTTGTGGATCTATTTTTGGACTCTGTTTCCCCCCATTGATCTATTTAATTACCCTTGTACCAACACTAAATAGAGTATATTTAGAAGTCTCGATATCTGATAATGTAAATATTATGTGGATTTTTGTTTGTTTAAGAGTTATTCTTGGTCCTTTGGGTTGCCATAAAATTTTAGAACTTGTTTATTAATTTTCATAAACTCAGGGCTTTGTGAATTTTAGGGAATTTTTGGGTTCTACCATAACTAAACTATACCTGTAGCTGTCAAGAAAATGGAAGTGTTCTAGGATTTTGGTTGAGACCAAAGTATTTGGGAATATTAATATTATATGTATTGTATTTGTCATTTTTTTTAGTTTTCAATATCTGAGTAATGTTTGATAGTTTCCTTGGTAGAAGACTTCCATACTTTTTTGTAGATTTATCCCAGATTGATTGACTGATTGATTTCCAGGACTTAGGACTGAATCCAGTCAGCTGTATGACTGATCCACACCCTTAGCCCTTTTTATTTTTTTGCTTTTTATTTTGAGATAGGATCTTATTAAGTTGGCCAGGTGAAAATTGAACTTCTGATTTTGCTTGTGTGCACACACACACACACACACACTATATCCAGGGATCTTACTAAAGTCACTTGTTTATCTATAAGATTTATGGTATTTTGGAGATTTTAGATTTTATGAGCACAACTATGTTTTTAATTAACTGTATTTTCTCTAACATACTATTCCATATAACTTTACTATTACTTAACTTGTTCTACTAACAAACATCTTTTATGTGGCATTGAATAGTAACACATTGTTTGCTTTAGGATCTTAGTGCATTTTTTTTTTTTAGATGTAAATGCCCTCTGTGGGATTGAAGGAGCTCCCTCAGTTTGTAGGTTTGCTGAGGTACAAATGGTTTTCTGACTGATTTTATGTCCTTGTTTTGTACTTTTTTTTAGTCATAAAGAAGTATTGTCTCAAAAACTTTCCTGAATTTATTTAGATGATAGTATATTTTTCCTTTTTATATAACATGGTAGTTCAGTTCATTTCTTTTTGGATGTTAATTTGCCCTTACATTCCTAGAATAAATCCTACTTGATATTTCATCTCTTTTATGGAGAATTGAGTTGGGAAGTATTTCCTCTAATTCTGTTTTTAAAAGAATTTTACATTATTGGAACTTTTTTTTCAGGTGTTCTAATGGTTGATACATTGTGTCAACTTGAGAAGTTTAGAAGTTTAAGGGATTCAGTAGGAAGCCAGAAACCTTATTTTATACATAAGGATCACCTTGTGCAACAGGAGGGCACAGAGACTTTGTGAGTGCTACAACTGCTCTGAAGGAGAAGAGTGGCCTGTGTACAATATAAGGAAGGAGAAGAGGCTTGTTTTCCCTCTTTTGCCCTGGCTCCTGCCTTGGAAGTATTGCCCCAGTGCCATTCCACCCTGCCTTGGAGCCAGCTAATTATGGACTGAAACCTTCAAAACCAGTGAGCTAAATAAACCTTTCCTTCCTTCATATTGAGTGCCTGGCGTTTTGTCCGAGCAATGAGAGAAAAGTAACCAAGACAGCTAGGAAGAATTTATCTGTGAACTATTTTGGGCTAAAGTTTTATTTGCGGAAAGGCTTTATATTACACAATGTTTATGTAAAAGATGTAGAATAAGGCCAGTTTTCCACTTCTATGTGAATATATGTGTTACTGTGTTTTTCAAGAGATTTATCTATTTCATTTAACTTTCCAAATTTATTGATATTACATTGTTCTTCAGATTCTCTGTCTTTGTACCACGTTTATAGCATCTGAAGGAATGCTACGTATTCATTTCTGTTAAAACGATTTGTTTCTTTTTGTTTTACACTTTGTATTTGAGAAGATTATTACTTTTGTGTCCAAAAAATAATTTTCACTTTATTTATTGTTATATTTCAAAATATTAAGAATGGATTTATAATTAACATTTTTAGATTATTGTTTACATTAATTCAATTATAGAACATACTCAGTGTGAGACCATACTCTTCAATTTAAATAATCTTGAAATTTACTGACCCAGATTAAGACCAGTATGGTAAATGTGCCACATAGGTTTTAAAAATATTGAAAATTTTACAGTTACTGGATGCAAGGTTGTACATATCAATTACATCAAACTTATTAAATATTTTTGCTAAAATTTTTAAAATTTATTTACTAAATGTATTAATTAGTATTTCATACCTAAATGAAAAACATTAAAATCTTCCTTGTAAGCTGACTAGATCTTCCTTTGTTATTTAAAATTGTTCTTAAATTTTTCTTAAATTCTTCTTAGACTGGTACTATAACCTGTAATTATACCAGCTTTCTCTTCTATGATATTCTAATCATAAATTTTTGTCATACCTTCTACTTCCAGATCTCTATGTGCTCATGTTTAATATGTGATTCTTAAAAAACTTTTTATTATTATATGTTTCTTAGTTGGTAATCTGATATTGTTTGATTTCAATTAGAATCTATTTAAATTAAATGTAATTAGTGACACTTGTAAAGGTAATTCGACCATCCAACTATACATCCAACTTTTATACTTTTTATAATTTCTGCTTCTTTTGTTATTTATAATCACTATTTTTATTTTATTTCTCTCATCTTGATAAATTATAAATTTTGACTTTTTTAGTGACTACTAAAATTATATATTGCTATAAATTTAGCCATTTAAAGAAAAGAAATTGTATTCAACTCACTTTCACATTTTGTTTTATTGTTGTTATTATAATCCTTCAGATATTCTCATTTCCAAGACAATTATTGTTTTCTTTGTACATTTCTGTATCACACTATGAAATAATTTTCCTTTTTCATGAAAGATTCCCATTCCATTTGTGTTTTTTGTACTGTGAATCTGTTGGTGAAAATCTCTGCATCGTTTTTCTGAATGTATTATTTTTATCTTTCTTTCAAATGATACTTTTCTAGTTACAGGATTATTTTCCAATATTTTTTTCTTTCTTTTAAAGGATTTTTTAACAGTTACAGAATTCTTTTCACCTCTGTCTCTGTCTGTCTGTCTGTCTGTCTGTCCCTCTCTCTTTCTTTTTGTCTTGTTTGTGGTGCTAGGAATTGAACTCAGGGCCTGGCCACTGAACTGCATCCTTATCCCTTTTTGTTTTGAGATGACCTCTTGCTAAGTCACCAGGTTTCCCAGGCTGGCTTCAAACTTGGGATCCTCAGCCTCCCACAGTATATAGGAATTTTTAAACTGCTTTCTGTAATGGCTGTGACAATTTATATTCCTATCAACAGCATAGAATGGATTCCTTTTTTTAATGGACTTACCAACAGTTAATTATATTTGTATTTTTTGGTAATAGGCCATCTAACAAGTGTGAGGTAATACCTTATTTTAGTTTTAATTTGTAATTCCTTGATAATTAATGATACTGAGTGCTTTTTCCTATATGTATTCATTTTTTCTATGTATTCTTTGAAAAATTTCTATTCAAGTCCTTTATTTTAAAATTATTTTATTACAGATTTAAGTTTCTTGTTAGGTAGTTATGTTTAAAAATCACTGTAAAAATATCAGTTTGGTGTTTTTTAGCTTCCAGTGTTTTTCTTGAGAAATCAGCTGTAAGACTTAGTAGTACCTAGAAAGTAATGTTTTTTTATTTGTCTGGCTATTTTGAGTTTTTCTCTTTGATTTATTCATTTATATTTTTTAATTTTAAGAAACTTTATGAACACATTTTTTTGTCAGCTGCTTTCTGGTTGTCCTGCTTGGATTTCTTACAATATTCTTGAATTTGTGACTTGATACCTTCTGATATATTGGAAAATTATTACTTTGAATTTTGCTTCTGCCTATTCTTTGTGCCTTTTCCATATGGGACTAGAGTTACTTGTATGTTAAATTTAAAAACTCATGTTGCTTATGTTTCTAATTCCTTTTCTTTATTTTCTACCTTATTTTTCTTTGTTTTTGTCTGGCTATTTTCTATTGTCTTTTTTTACATTAATAAATTCACTTCTTTGTTGTATCTAATCTGCCATTATTGGTTTTTGCATTTTAAGTTATTTTCCTTATGAAATGCCCTTTTTAATTTTTTATGAATTCCAATTCTGGTAATTATCAATATTTTGTCTATTTTAAAAATAATACCACAGTATTTCTGAGCCTGTTTTTTTTTTCCTGTTTGTTTTGAGTTTATTTTTATTGTCTATTACTTTTTTCTCTTCATTTCTGGTGATATCATTTGACTCCTGGGATGAGTGATAACTTTGTCATATAAAAAATGAAGAACTTGTTCCAAAAAAAAAAAAATGGGGAAAGGTTTGCATTGTCACTTTTGCAAGGATATAATTTCTACCTTCCAAATAATTAGAGAAAAGTACTCTAATATTTAGTATTCATCTATTTTTGTTACTGTTTTCTCTGTTGTTTGTTTTTTTGAATCAGGGCTTTACTATGTAGTTCAAGCTGCCCTTGAACTTACTGTGTAATGTAGATTGGCCTTGAATTTGCAGCCTACTTAGGCTTCTAGAATGCTAGAATTAGAGGCAGGGGCCACTGTGGCTGGCATATTCAGTTGGATTTCCTTCTTTGTGATGCCTTATCTTTTTCTGTTTTACCCTCACTTCTATAAATAACCATTTAAAAGTTTAAATAAAATTTTGGAGTATTACTCAAGTGGCCTTAAAACTGCAGTTTTTCTTCTTGGCACAAGACTACTGAAAATTATATGGTTTCTTATTATTCAGGTAAATGCTTTCTGTTTATTCAAGGGTTAAAAGTGAAGGAGTAGTTGCCTTACCTTACTGTAGTTAGATTGTCCAGGATCTTGGCTGCCCTGATGCCTCCAAAGTATAATTTTTGTCTTTTGTTCTCTATGAGACTTCTTAATGCTGTGATCTAAAGTTTTGTGCTCACTCCCTCCTGTGCTATGTAGAAATCAGACTGATGTCAGTGTTCCTCCAGTCTTTATAGGATGCTAAATGGAACTACTTTGATTAATCTGTATGTCTTCAAACAGGTTTTGAAAGTAATTTTATTTCCTTGGCCTTTTATAGTTTTTCTCAAATAGAGGGGTAATTTGATACAACATACTGTATTGTAGCAGAATTGGAAGCTTTTGTCACTCTTAGTTTGACCTGAAAATTTAGAGAGTATGGTAGTTAACTGATATGAGTCTTTACAAAGTAATTTTTGAAGACATACTTCTTCATTTTGAATTTTGTACTGCTGTTTGTGTGACTTCCTTACATGTATTTGTGTATAATTATTGTTCTTTTAATATTTGAGCTATAAGAAAAGTTTGTCATTGAAGTCAGTTTCTCTTTAATAAATTAATTTCCATTTAAATGTTTTTTGTAATTTCTCTAGCTAAAACAACTGCTCTGAAATTTTAAAAATGCCAAAAATCACTTTGTTTTCTAAATGAAATTTGGTTTTCCCTCCTGCAAAGAAAATAAGGTATCTTATATAATTACATGTGTTTTAACCAAGGAATTCATTTTAAGGAAATAACATAAATTCTTAAACATAAAATAAAAATGAAACTTGTGCAAAAAGATGCTCATTACATTCTTTCAAGAAATAACTGAAAGCTGAAAATAAGTGTCAAAGAATAAGGATTGGTTAAGTAACTATAGTATATGTCTTCAATAGAACATGCTGTAGCTGTTATGATGGCAACATTACTTACAATGGATTTTAAATAAAATTAAATTTTCAAATATGACAAAGTATAGCCATTAATGTTATGATTAAAAATTTCAAGAAGATGTTTTTAAAGCCAGAAGAAAGTAAATGAATATGGTAATAGGAAGTTTTTGTTGTTGTTGTTGGTTTGTTTGTTTTTTTAGCTTTCTTGAATTTTAAATTCTTTTCAATATTATATTATCACCTTCTTAGGGGAAATGAACTATTCAAAATGAAAGAAAATAAGGCAAAATATTTAAAGTGATTTAGAGTAGGAAAAATAAGGGAAACATGAAGATATGACAGAAAAAAACACAAAGACAAAAATTCTGAAGAATATTGTAAGAATTCTGAAAATCAGCTTGTTAGAGACACCATACCCTTAAAACTAGTCAACAATAAGAATGGAAAGGGAAATATTTTTTTATTTTATCATGATATTGGGTATTTAAATAATTGATGTTTTATACATTCTTCTGTGACCATTTAATACAGGTGTTGTGGCATCACAATAAAGAGCATATTATGCATATATGTGTTTATATATGTGTCTCTGTGTATCAACACATTCATTTTTCAAAATATAGTTGCATAGTGTTTTTGAGAGTCACCCTATTTTAGACCATGTGCAAGCAAACCAAATGTTCCAGTGCAATGTAATAAGATGTATGTTTTAACTCTCCTAATGTCATTTATGGGAAGTATTTATTTTATACCCTCAAATGTCTTATTTCCTGAAAATACCTGTCCCTTGAATACTAGGTATTTCATTTTTTTTTCGACTCTTCAATATACATTTGATTTACAGAGGTTAATACAATTTGATTAACTGTATTCAAATAAACTCAGAAAGAAAGACATTCTCAAGTTCGCTGGCCTTTCTGTCTCTTTGGACCATGGAAAGTATGGAATCCTCCGAAGCTTGCCAAACCCTCTCAAGTTTCATAGATTGCTCTCAAGCTGTTTGATTGTACAAATATGTTTTCCAGCTCTATTTGAATTGACTTATATGATATGCATACCTATCTTCTTACTCAGATTATGCACATTTCTTTTTTAAATTTCATTAATAAATGATCTTTGGAATTAATAAGGTAATCATTCATCTACTTAGGCTAAATGAAGACCATAGATATTATTTACAATATGCCAGAAGCAGCAGTAGGATCCATGTTGCCTCTTTCCCCAAGAAGACAGAGCATTTTAACATTTCTGAAGTAACAGTCTCTGTGTGTGCAGGTGTGTGCATGTGTATGCAAGTATCAGTGTGAGAATACATGAACTAGCAGTTTGTTGAGTGGTAAGAATTAGCATTTGTTCTCTTAGCTACCTGATACAATATGCTGTTAACAATCTTGCTTTTAGTTTTTGTTTTTCCTCCAGTTTCTTTTTTGCACCTTCATTTCCAAGGTGTCCCTGATCATTCAGTTCTTATTAGGTAGTTAAATTATGCATGTGCCAATCTGTCTGTCCCAAAACACTCATAACTAATCATGAATAAAACCATTTATTGTAAATTTACCTCTAGAATGATTCTTCCTCTCTCTGATTTTGAGGATGGATAGATGCTCATTATGATTCAGTATACAATTACAACATGCACATTTAGAGTGTAGGTGGATAGAAGAATACTGTGTTAGGTGTTAAGACTTTTATTTTACTCATTTAAAGACAATGATTTAAATGTGCTTGTTTAAATTCAACAAGCCCTCAGAGCCATGAGGCCTTGGGGGTAAGAGGTGCTTAAAACCAAATAGCACAGGAGCTGAAGAAGTAATTATATGCCAGACTTGAGATGTTGCTGAACAAAGAGTGAGCTGATCTGGGAACAGAGGATGGCAAACCAAATTATGTCCCAGGTATCTACAGGCCAAGAAGCAGATGGGACAACATGCTTCTTCATATATTTTAGCAAATTTTATAAAATCAAGTGCTTCTCAGATGGCTAACTGATTATTCCATTCTTTTCTGCAGTTTTTCATTAGCCTAAATTAAAAAAATTAATTGGAGGGATGTTTTAGTGACAAGTACAAAGGCTTTGTAATGTAATGTGTATTCTGAATTCAAGGTGGCAGGAAATAAAAAATAATTGGAGTAGAATTTCAATGTACTTATTCCCCTGAAGAGCAAGCTTTACAAACCCCCCTCACCTCTGTTTTAACTCTTCCAAAGATAGCATTATGGAAAGGGGGAAGGAGCACATTTTAGGCATACTAAAGTAGTGGAATTAATTTTGTTTTAAAGATTTAGAATGCTCTATATTTCCTAGTTACTGAAAACATGATAGGAAGAAGGCAAAGGATTATATGCATTCTTTGCTTCAAATTATTTCTCTGGAGGCCTGCCCTTTTGTTTAAGAAAAACATCCTGAAATTAGCTCTTAGGGCTTAAAAGTGACCAAATTGAATTTTAAGTGTTAAAATTTTTAAAGGGTTTTTTTTTTTTTTTTTTTTTGTCTTTTTGAGACAGAGTCTCATTATGCAGTTCAGATTGGCCTTGAGCTCACTTTGTAGCCCAGGCTGGTCTCAAACTCACAACAATCCTCCTGCCTCAGCCTCCTGAATGCTGGGATTACAGGTGTGAGCCACCACACCCGGCTGTTTTTAAAGTTTTAAATTTTAAACATGTTTAAATTTTTTAAGTCGATGGCTCATCTTGGATGAGTATAAAAGTCATACCTATAAAAATTCAGTTTCATAAGTTCATTAATCTTACCACAAAAATATAGCTTATTTTACATTTCTAGAAATATTTTCTGAAATAACCACACTGTGAATATGTAAGTATGAATTTTTCTTTATGAAATATTTAAAAAACAAACATTTTTCATGAAGAGAAACAATTTTTTAAAAGTTACTATTGAAGGATCTTTTTTTTTATAACAAAGCAAAATCAGAAAAAAAATTCAATTTAGCAATAGATTCCAGCATTTTGCTGTGTGTGTGTGTGTGTGTGTATGAGATAGTGTATGTGTTTATTAAATTGTATGAAAATTGAAGAGACTTAATTTATGATAGAATACTAAGAGGAAAACATTAGGATAGAAAGAGAAAGGGTCTTTCTTAGTCCACATGATTTGTACCTACAACTTCCATGAAAGTTTCTCTGGAATGGCGAGGGGAAGCATTGGCAATGCACTGCATCTTGAAAAGACTTCATTTATTTGTGCAGTGAATATTTGTTAAACACCAGCAACAGTGTTCAGGTATTACAATGAATACCTGATTTGAATGAGTTTACATTCAGTAGAAAGAAAAGGGGAGATAACTGGAAAAAAAACCCAAAAAATTTATTATAGAGCAAAGTGTAGGACAGAAGTAAGGATAGGTTTGAGGAGTGGTAAACAGCAAAACTAGTGTAGACTATCCTGAAGAGATAACTGCTAAGTTACCATCTAAAGAAATTTGCCAAGAAAGACTCTGTGGATAAGAGAGGCACTAAAAAGTGTACCTTTTAGGCAATTGCTACAATATGTAAAAAGGCTAATATGTAAAAAGGCCAAGAAGTGTAAGATTTCAATGGTTTGATAGCTTGATCAGATTGTAATGTTGGGGTCTTTAAGTGAGACACAGAAGGTCAGTTGTATAAGGTGAAAAAAAATTCTAAGATGGGCTCTGGTACTAGAGATGTACTAGATTAATGTTAAATTAAACTAGATCCTTCCTTGTGGCATTCATAGGGAAGAATGAATATGAAAGCAGTTATTTGTGAGGTAATAAGTCTCTTGTTGGCATAGGTAGCAGATTTCTTTGCTGATACTGAGGGGAAGAATAGAAAGTTTAAGGAAAGACAGCATTTGAAATAGATATCAAATACAAAACTAAACAGATTTAATAGGAAGGCTTAAAAAGATTATCATACAATGTATAGGGCCTGCATAAGTTTGTAAGCTATGGATGTGTAGTGATTATAGTCTGTGAGCTTACCTGACCTACTTTAACTTTTGCAGTCTACAAGTGGAGAAAGCAGATGGCTAGACGCCTCAAGGATACATGTTCATCTTTGTTGGTGTACTTCCTGTTCTTCCCTCAACTCTTGTCTCTGAGGGTTGCTGTTGTTGATTTGATGATACTTGCCTTCTTCCCCCATTTCTATCTTTCTTTCTCCAAAAGGCCTTTTTATGAGTGGCATATAAGCAAGGTAGACTTGTCATTCACATTTTAATTGCCAAAAAGTTAATGTTACCAGAAGAGGCTAATTTACCAGAAGGATCCTAAGTCTTTGAACCAAGACTTGAACTGAAATGAGGTGAGCTAGAAAAAAGAGAAGGTTCAGAGTCAAGTGAAAACCAGTAGTTGTGCCTTCAGTTAGGTGGGGTGCACTCTGCCGAAGTGCATAGCCTGCCTTTGGACTCATGTGCATTTTATGGTGTTAATAATCCACTGATTATGGTAGCATTAAAAAATTTCTAAGTGCCTAATACAGTATAGAGTATAAATAATACTTTCCCTTTCTGCCGTCGTTCCTCACCCAGTCCTGTAAATCAAGGCTGATAGGCAAATTGTAACATACCTTCCTTTTCTAGCATAGTGGCTGGCTTCTGAAGAAGCTTGGTGCCTGTTTTGTAGTGGACGCTACCTTGGTAGCTGATGGGGTTTCTTTTGCTTCCCTTAGTTCTTACCCATTACTCTGCAGTCACTTAATGGTAAGTGCCCAGTTCAAAGAAATGGTTCATTTTTGTTTTTATGTTTAGTTTAAAGAGAGGCTACATTACTATACATTTGTATTATATCTCATACTACTTGGGAAGTATTCACCATTCATACATATTTTAAGAAGTAGTGTGCTTTATTTGAACTCTTGCACTCTTCTTTATTACTTAAAATGATATTCAAATGATTAGTTATATTCAAATAAGAATATAGTGAAAAATACAGAACTTCTTATATACACTTCTATATTTTTGTGAACTGTAAATGAAATTTGGAAATCCATGACTTAAATGTTTGCCTTTTCAAAGGGAGGAATTATAATTCTTACTCTAGTCATCAGTTTGATTATGGATTACTTCATTGTCCTCCTCCTTGACCCCCTTCTCCCCCTCCCCACTCCTTGTCTTCCTCCTCCTTCATTTTGAGACAGAGTCTCACTATGTAGTTGAGGCTGGCCTTGAACTCAGTGGGCAGCCCAGGCTGACTTCAGATTTGTGGAAATCCTCCTGCTTCAGCCTCTCAGGTTCTGAGATTACAGACTTGTGCCATCACACCCAATTTAGATTAGTTAATTCTTACTAACTTTGTGAAATAAAATGAAGATTGGTGATACCTGATTTCCAAAACTTCACACTCAAAATGATTCCACAAAGTATATAAATAACCTTTTAAGTGACAGAAGTTGAGAGTCAGATGGAAAATATTTTTTCCTGAACTTCGGTTTTAATTTAGCCTGCCAGAATTTGAAAACTGATATAACTTTTTCAGGTAATATCTGTATTAGCTTTCCTTTCACTAAGACACAAACCCAGTACCCACAATTGAAAACAGAAATTTAATTTTGCCATGAAAAGAGATGTTTTTAGCCTGTGGTTGCCTTTGTTTGAGGCCTTTAGGTCACCATTAGACCCAGTCTTCAGGTGGACACGTTTGATCTTTAATTGACTACTAGTTTTTTTTTTTTTATTAAATAAAAAACCTAAGTACATATTTGAAGTACATAATGATTACATTCATTGTGGAATATATGATCATTCTTTTTATAGCCCCTGTTTCTTCCCTCCCTCTTTCCTCCATCTCTACACCCTCCATTTCCCTCCCCTTCTTGTTTGCAAAAGCCCTATCTCCCTGTTTTCTATTGTCTGTCTTTTACTTTGTTGTTTAAATTTTTTATCTTCTAGGTTTTTTATATAAGAGAAACCTTGCGATGTTTGTGTGTGTGTGTGTGTGTGTGTGTGTGTGACTTACAGCATGGTCTCAAACTGGATCTGTTTTCTAACAAATGACTCAAATTTATCTTTATTTTTGGCAGAATAGTACTCCATTGTGTATGAATACTACAATGTATGTATCCATTCATCTATTGATAGACATATAGGATATTTCCAGAATTTAACTATATTAGTTGTGCTCTGGCTGTTAGTTTTCCAGGTCCACATCTCTGCTTCTATTTCTCTGGTCTTCTTTAACTATCATACCATTTCCTGCTTTGCTGATGAGCTGTCATGTCCTGCACACGTGTGGTTGGCCATCTCCTGCAGTATGATCCAGAGTAGCTACATTCCCTTCAGGGAACAGTCTGAGGCAGAGGATCCTCTCAATTTCTCTCTCATAGTACTTGCTTCTTTTGAAAAAATATGTACAACATATATCTATATATCTTCTTGTAGATTAAAAACTTCCTAAAACCAGATTCACAATTCTTTATTGTATGTATATATCTCACAGTGACCAATACAGCACTTCATATCACTTGTACCAATCAAGTGCTTAATAAATGAGTAAATGTTCATTAAGACTAATTTTATGGATGTCACTCTAGGAAGTGGGAAAACCTTTGATATATATATATATATATATATATATATATATATATATATATATATATATAGTTGTTCCTGAGCAGAATCTTTTATAAGACAGACTTACTGGTCTCAAAATGGTAAACAACATTTTAGCATTTCTTTCTTGAGAATTTTAATACCTTTAATTGCTTGATCCTCAAATTTAAGATTATTTCACACTGCATTCAAAAAATTATACTACTCACTGAAGTGGTTATATAGGCAAGCTTCTTATCTCTATAGTTAAGAACTTTGGATGTTAATTGATGACTTGCTTGAGACTGTGTGTAGAAACTTTCCCTTTTTTTGAATGGTATAATCTATCTTTCCTGTATGAATGGTATAATCTATCTCTCTTGACTTTTTGGTGGAGAGAAGGGAACTGTGCTTACATCTCAAGCAACTGCCAGACCTATCAAAATGTAGTCACACACTGTTTCAATTAGAATGTGGAAAATGTTCATCCAGCCCCATATTTTCCTTCTGTACAATGAAGCCTGCATAAATGAGAGAGGCTAGTCCAGTACCTAACCTAATTGTGCAACTTTGTCTTCTAATGTTGAGATGCTTTTCAGTATAACCTACTGGCACTAGATGCAGAGACATACCAATGAGGAGAGTAGTCTAGGAGAAGTATTTCAAATAATGAATCTTTCACCGAGATTAGACTCACTGAGCTTAAATAATCTTGTTTTCCTTACCATTTGTGATTATCATATATCCTGTGATTCATAAAGTCTAAAAACATGCTTATAATTTTGGAGATACATAAACTCTGCTTTATTCTATAAAGTTGAGTATTCTTTAACTTTTAAAAAATATTTTACATTTGAATGTATGCTTGTTTTTAATTTTGAAAAATATAATTTAGTTTGGAATGTAATTGTTGTGAGTTCTTGAGATAAATTTCAAGTTCTGGGATATGTTGAAGGTTACTATAAATTTGTGCAAAAACTTTGGACAAAATTGTTTTATTTTTATTATTATCCTGCTTTGATTCTAGAATATGATGAAAAATGCTGGTTTTGAAACATTTGACCAAAATTTTTCCTACTTTTAAAACCTTTGCAGATACGCTATATATAAATTTTACCTGCATTCTTATCTATTTGATGGCACATATTTCTGAAATGCACCTGTTAAATAATTTGTTGCCCCTTTATGTGTTAATGTTCAGGACTTTCCTAGAAGCAGGTGACTTGTCTCTGGCTGTTTTACTCGGATTTTTATTTATATCTTTTGGTATGCTTTAGAGCCAAAAATTAATAATAATTTTGTTTCTAGTATGGAGAAATAAATTCTAATAAAAGCCTCACCTGCAGTTAGTCTGAGTGGTCTATTTGTTTATAGTCTCAGCTACTCAGGAGGCTGAGGAAAGAGGATTGCAAATTCAAGCCCAGCCTGGCAGTGTAGCAAGAGGCTGTGTCAAACCAAAGCAGAATATAAAAAGGGTTGGTGATGTAGTTCTGTGCTACCTAGATTTAATCACCAACATACACACACACACACACACAAAAAAAAAAAAAAAAACACCTCACCTTTCAATGATAACTCTTTGACAAAAACAAAAAGCAAAATGAAACTGAACACATCTATGCAAGTTTTTGTAAACAAAACAAGATTAGGAAAATGTAAGAGAAGGTTCAAAACGCTAGTAAGTAAATGGTATATATTAGAGTAGTTTCAGGGTTTTGTGGCTTTTCAAACAGTATCTGTGGTTGTGCTGGCAACAATTGAGCTTCAAAATCTACCTTGGGGAAGAGAGTGCCTATAATCATTCAGCTCTCTCTTATCCAGTTGACTTTACTAGGTCATAATATCCACAGGCCTTTTGCAATGTTCTACCTGAATTCCAAAGCATCTATAGAGTACTTTTGCCCATTGATAGCTACAAAATTATTGGTGTTGTGTTAGGATATGGAGCAAGGGATCGCCTATTAAACCATCTTGCTGACATACATAAAGCAGAGCCTTTGAAATTCTAGCACTAGATGTAATTGAAGAAGAATGGACCAGAAAAAAATATTTGTACATTTTAAGAATAAAACTCATAGGTCCACCAGTTTTGTGAAAGATATACAGAAGCTTAGTAAACCTCAAAACATAATAATTTTGAAGGAAATAATACCTAAGATTATGTTAATGGAAGTACTGAAAGATACAAGTTATACTTTGTTCAGAATTGGATTGTTTGGAGACAGTATAATGTTCTTTCTGTATGAACATACTTCTCAAAAGATGAGTATGAAATTAGACACAGCATTTAAGTATAAGGCCTTTAGAATCTCCTTTCATCAATCTCTAGCTTATACCAATTTATCTATTATCTTAAGTCCATTTCTTTCTTTGAGCATCATTTTCTAACTTTATAAAATGGTCCTAAAATTGAGGATGAGACAAATTTATATGTCTAACATACAGATTAGATAGTAAATATTAAAACCTCAGCACACTATTTAGTGGCATCCAAATAAATGATAATTGCAACTTTTTGGCTAACTTGGACTTTTTAAAAATTATCCTGCTACTTTAAAAAATTTTTTCATTAAAGATAAAAAGAAAAAAAAACAAAAAAACCCCAGAAAACAAGGGAAGCAGTAATACAAAATTCAAACAAAATGAGATAAACAAAAATAAACACTAAGAAATCACTAGTTGACAAATTACATATTGTCATCTTAGAAATAGTTCTTCAAGTTACAGAATTAAAGCACAAAAAGTGGATGTTCAAACTGCAAGACAGTAAACAGTTCTGCTCAACGATCCAACATAAACTTAGTAATATTTCATCTTATCAATCCTACACCCTTAAACATACATACAGTTATATCCTTTAAACCAATTTATTTTCCTCATTTTTTTACAATAGCAATTACACATTTTGGGTTTTATTGCTCCTACATTTCTTATTACTTTTTTTAGTTAATAAATTACATATTGTCCACTTAGAAATAGTTGTTCAAGTTACAAAATTAAAGCACACAAAGTGGACATTCAAACACTGAGACTGAGAACAGTTCTGTTCAATGATCCAACAAAAACTTGGTAATGTGGTTATCAATCCTACACATTTAAACATCCATGCAGGTATATCCTTTAGAGCACTTTCTTTTCCTCTCTTTTTTACAATAGCAATTACACATTTTGGGTTTTATTACTCCTACATTTCTTATTACTTTTTATACTAGAGACACAATGTGATATTTATTAATATGATTCTTATTTATTTCACTTATGAGAATTGGCTCAAGTTGCCTATATTTTCCTATGAAGGCCTCAAGTTCATCCTTTTTATAGCTGAGTAATATTCATTGTATAAAAATACCACATCTTTTTCATCCATTCTGCAGTTGATGGGCATCTTGGTTATTTCCAAGATTTAGCTAGTACAAATTGTGCTGCTATGAACATGGATGCACATATATCACTGTGATATGACCTTTTCAGGTTTTCTGGGAAAATACCCAGGAGGGGAATAGCTGGGTTGAATGGAACTTCCAGTCCTAGTCTTCTGAGAAATCTCCACACTGATTTCCACAATGGCTACACCAGTCTGCACTCCTACCAACAGTGGAGAAGTGTTCCTTTTCCCCCGCAGCCTCATCAACATTTGTTATCAGTTGTTTTCTTGATGCCAGCTATTCCTTCTGGAGTGAGATGAAATCTCAATGCTGTTTTAATTTGCATTTCTCAAATGACCAGTGATGGTGAACATTTCTTCATGTATTTATATGCCATTTGTATATCTTCATCTGAGAACTGTATGTTCATCTCAGATGCCCATTTTTGGAGAGGGTCTTTGAATTTGGAGGGTTTGATGTTTTTCAGTTCTTTATATGTCTTGGATATAAGTTCTTTGTCTGAGGGGTTACTGGCTAAAATTATTTCCCACGCCAAATGTTTTCTTTTCACTCTGTTGGTGATTTCTCTTGAAGTGCAGAAACTTTTCAATAATATGAGATCCCAGTTGTTAATTCTTTGAAGCGTTTCCCGTGCAGTTTACATTTTGTTCATGAATTCTCTGTCTACCCCATGTCTTCAGGACTCCCACCTACCTTGTCTTCCAGTAGATTTAGTGTTTCTGTTTTAATATTCTGTTTTAATAATCATTCTTTATAGCTGAGCAGTACTCCATTGTATAAAAGTGCCACAATTTTTGTATCCATTCCTCAATTGATGGGCAGTTAGGTTGCTTCCAAGATCTGGCCATTACAAATTGTGCCACTATAAACATGGGTGCACATATATTACTGTGCTATGATGTCTTCAGTTCTTCTGGGAATATGCTTAAGAGTGGAATAACTGGGTCAAATAGGATTTCCAATCCCAGCTTTTTGAGGAATCTCCAGACTGACCTCCACAGTAGTTGCACCAGTCTACACTCCCACCAACAGTGCAGAAGAGTTCCTTTTTCCCCCACAGCCTCTCCAGCATTTATTGTTGGTAGTTTTCTTGCTCGTGGCCATTCTTTCTGGAGATGGAATCTCAGTGTGGTTTTAATTTGCATTTCTCTAATGACCAAAGATGATGAACATTTTTTAATGTATTTATTTGCCATTTGTATTTCATCTGAGAACTGTGTGATCATCTTGGATGCCCAGTTTGGATTGGGTCTTTGAATTTCAGGGGTCTGAATTTTAATACTTTATAAGTTCTAGACACCAGCACCATTTATTAAAGAGGCTATCCTTCTTCCAGTGAACATGTTTAGCCCCTTTGTCAAATATCAGGTGGCTGAGTGTCTTTGTAGTTGTGCTTGCATCTTCTAATCTGTTCCATTGGAGCTTTTTGCAGTTCTCATTATTATAAATATTCTGCTTTGTCAAAATTGCTTTATCTGATTTTTATGTCAACATTTAGGGTCTTTTAAAAAAACTGAGCTACTTTAATATTTTCTGTGGTCTTGTTTTTAGAAAATTCACTGTACCTGATTATTGAAGATTTATTAACATTTCCATTTAAATGTTTGGGATGGTAATTTGTGTGTGTGTGTGTGTGTGTGTGTGAGAGAGAGAGAGAGATACAGAGAAAGAGACAGAGATGGAGGCAGAGATATACAGAGAAAGAGACAGAAAGAGACAGACAGGAAGAGATAAATAGGTAACTACTTATGTAACATCTTTATTTACAATTTTCTATTTTAGTTTTCCAATTGTTCTTGAGCCACTTGTACCTTTCTAAAATTATCCATTTTAACTATAAAATAACTTGAATATTGCCAGGCATGGCTGCACACTTACCAAATCCCAGCACTCTGGAAGGCTCTGAGGCAGTAGTGTTTGAAATTCGAGGACAGCCTGCAATATGCAGTGAGTTCAAAGCCAACTTCAACTATGTAATGAGAAATGAATTGAATATTTAGTTGAAGTAATTGTCACGAGGTTTATTCATAGTGTTCAGTAATTTAAATTTTAATGTCCAAGTAGATTAGTGCTTTTTTATAATTAACACTGTTTCTTTGTGCAGTCTCTTGTGCTGAAACTTTTCTGGCACTTATATAATGTGGAAAATTTTTCAAAGAACATTTTATTTTGTTACTATTTTTGTGGTTTTGTTTTTCACTTTAAGAATTATTTTATTTTTCTGCTTTTATATTTTATGATGTTATTTTTTGTACCTTTGCTAGTTTCTTGATAATTTTATCTTCTCCTTTACTCTTAGCATATGAATTTAGACTTCTTTTTTGTCTAGACTGTAATAAGTATTTTTTATTTTAAAAACAAAACAAAAGATTAAAAATGATACAGAATTTTTAAAAAATAGAAAATTAACACTAGTTAATACATTGCTTATAGTTATCTTGAAAGTAGTTGTTCAGATTTACAAGATTTAGGCATAAAAAATGATCAATCAGCGAAAACACAAACTGTTCTTTTTGATGATCTAACAGAGACTAGCATTATAGTTATCTATCTTGTATATATTTACATACATACATATCTATGTATATACACATATGTGTCTATATAATCTTTTTCCTTCTTTCTTTTTTTCTTTTTTTAAATTTTGTTTAAACGGGGGAAGCAAAACAGAAAAAAGGGTAGAAACAATACAGAATTTCAAAAAAAAATAAACAGTAAGAAATCACTATTTGATACATTACATATTGTCTTCTTGGAAATAGTTGTTCAAGTTACAAAATAAAGCATACAAAGTGGACATTCAAACAGTGAGGCTGCAAACAGTTCTGCTCACTGATCCAACAAAAACTTAGTAACATGGTTATCAATCCTACACGCTTAAGTATACATACAGTTATCTATTTTAGAGCACTTTCTTTTCTGCCTCTTGCTTTTTTTAAAAAAAAATTTTTATTTAAAGAAAAAATTTTGAAACAGAGAGTAGAAACAATACAAAATCTCAAAAACAAAACAAAGCAGAAAAAAAATAGTAACCAATAAAAAAAATCACTAGTTGATAATTACATAATTTCCTGTTAGATGCAGTTGTTCAAATTACAGAAGTAAAGTCCACAAAGTGGACATTCAAACAGTGAGACTGCAGTCAGTTCTGCTCATCCATCCAACTAAAACTTTAGCAACATGGTTATTAATTCCATGCACTCAAACATACATGCAGTTATATCCTTTAGAATACTCTCTTTTCCTTTTTTTTCTTTACAATAACTATAATCCATTCTTGTAAACTACTTAGAAGTTCTACACATGTATAAGTCTCTACACATATACCTAGTCTTTCTGTATTATAGGGAGAAACAAATCCAAACAAGTCAGCAATACAAATTCCTAGAGAAACACAAAATGAAAAGAACATACAAAAACAACATTAGGTGATCTACGGTAGTCACTATGATATCTCTTGTTATTTTCAATAAAATTGTCTGTATCATCAAATATAATATAAATTTAGCATTGCTTTACACTATTAATAAAATCTAAACATTGGAGACATTATAGGACTTCAAAGGCAGTTAACAATCAAACCAGAATTGGTATCCTATTGAATCCTGTCATCTTCAGAGTAGTTGCCCCTACTCTCAGACTCGACACTCTCAAGCATACCAGATTCAAATAAAATCAGTCAATATAAAACAGTGATATAACCAATTTTCTCTGTCTTATCTCTGCCATGCTATTTTTCTGTTGTTATTTGTTTACTTTTCTCCTTGATTCCATTGTCTGCCCCTTTCTTTGAGGCCTTTCTGCCATTATTCCTGGGACCCTGGTGGTTTTCTTCTCTCTCTCTAGAATGTCTTTCAGTATTCTTTGCAGGGTTGGATTGGTGGTCACAAACTCCCCCAGTTCCTCTTTGTTGTGGAAATATATTGTCTCTCCATTAATTTTGAGAGACAGTTTTGCAGGGTACGTCATTCTGGGTTGGAGGTTATTTTCTTTCAGGGCTTGGAATATTTCACTCCAACCTCTTCTTGATTTGATGGTTTGCATTGAGAAGTCTGCTGTGATTTGGATGAGTTTTGCTTTCTAGGTAATCTGTTTCTTTTCTCTGACCATTTTTAATATTCTGTCCTTGTGATGGATTTCTGGGATCCTGATTATTGTATGTCTTGGTGTAGATCTGTTTTGGTTGTAGCTGGCTGGAGTTCTATATGCCTCATTTATCTGAACTTCACTTCCATTACCTATGTTTGGGAAGTTTTCCTTAATTATTTCTGTGAATAGACTTTTTATTTCATTTGTATTTATGGCTGCATCTTCATTCACATATTTTATTCTTAGGTTATAAATCCTCTTTCATCTTCTAGCCTTTGTATTGTTGCTTCCTGGTTCCTTGTTATTTTTAAGAGATCCTTCCTTTCACGATCATACTTTGCAAATCTATCTTCAAGTTTTGAAAGTTTGTCTTTAGTTTCTGTTAAAAGGTTTTTCCAGGTTTCAATGGAGTTTTTAATTTCCTGATATTCTCTTTGGATCTGTTTCATATATTCTAGATTTTGTTTATATTCATCAAAGGCTTCTTTCCTTTCTCTGGGTTCCTCTATTCTTTCGTTTGTGCCTACTTGAGGATTACCCAGGACTTCTTTTATTAATCTTCTTATATCTTGCTTCACCTGAGTTAGAATTTCAGATTTAAATTCGACGATCAGATCATGGATGTATTTCTTTATTTCCGATGAGGCTGTCTCTGACATTACAAGTTTGCTATTCTTAACCTCCTCTGCATTTACTTCTGTTGGACTCACTTTCCCTGGTTCCGTAGTTGGGGACCTTTTGCTCTTTCTCTGTCTTGTCATGTTTTTTGCCCCCTTCAGACAGGTGGGTGGTGGAGGTCTCTGGGCCTTTCCTATTGCTTACAGTTTTCCTGCAATGCACGTGCTAGGGAAGTACTGCCCCCCAGTACACTGTGAATCTGCAAGTTGCATGCTGAGAGCTGGCTCCTCCCCCTATGCCAGTCAACCAGTTTATGCTTCAACAAGTTTGTGTGTTCCCTGGGGATGCCACTGGCCCAGGAAAGCCTCCTCCCTGGCTATTGGGTTTCAACCAGGGGCCTGGCCCTGCCTGAGCAGATCCCACCAATGTGCTTTGGACTAGGAGTCATCAGCAGATGCTGCCTTGGGTTTTGATTCAAGCAGGCCCTGCCCAACTCCAAAATGTCACCTAGCCAGTCCTCTGGGTTTAGGGATTCCAGTTCCTGTCACTCACCAAAGTTTGTGCAGCTCAACTGGCTGTTTCCACTCCCCACCTCAGCGCCTCCTCCAGCCAAGGGTCTGGAGCTCACCAACCCCCACTCTCGGCAGGGTCATGATCTCAGCTCCATCCTGAGTCACCTAGCTTTAAGACGTGCAGGTACAGAGATCGGGGCTTGCCCAGCTCCAGCCCTCTGTCCATGCTTCGTTTTCTTCTTTCTTTTTTTTTTCTTTTTCTTTTTCCTTAGTTTCTTCCTGGGTCATGAGAATTCCTGTCGTTTTGTCTGTCTTTCTCCATGTTACCAGATTCCAGAGTCTGAGTTGTTTTTATTTTTATTTTTTGTTCCTCAGAGAGGCTCTCTTGTGCTGCCACTCAGTCGGCCATCTTGCAATCTCCTCCTAAACCTCTCTTTCTTTAAGTTTCAGGTGTCAGTGGCATGTTCCAGCAATGAGAAAGCTGATTAATACACTAAGAAAATTGAATTTAGACTTCTGCTCCCCACTTGCTGGTGACCATGAAGTGAGCAGCTTTCCATCACTACATCCTTCTGCCATAGCATTTCTGGTTCATAGTGTACCTAAAAGCAAGGATGCCAGATAACTGTGGACTGATGCTCAGAAGCAAAGTAAACGTTTCCTCCCTGGAGCTGCTTATACCAGTAATTTTGTCACAGTAATGAAAAGCTGACTGACAATGATTTTAATTCTTTGGTATATGCTGAAACATACATTGTGGCTTATATAACACACATAGAAATTTTTGTAAAGTCTCTCATGTGCCTAGAAGACATGCATGTTTAGTATATAAGGAGTAAATGCAAGGCTTTATAACTGTATTATTTATTAACTGAAGTATTGAGATTTAGAGTTCCAATAATTACTCTGAATCAGAAATCACTACTCTCTCCCGTTCCTTGATATTTCTAAACTCTAACTTGTGTCACTGTTTCTTGGTTTGTCTTTCTTCTACTATACATTCATTTCACATTCTCTTAGTTTAGTCTAAATGGTTAATGTTTCCTTGAGTGAATCCTGAATGATATAGCACAATAGATTTTATTATTATATTTCTAGGTTTAGATTGATTTTATCTTTCTTGAGACCTGTGCTTTATGCTTGTGGGGTTTTATATCTTTCATCAACTCTGAAAGAGATCCATTATCACTTCAGATATTTTCTTGTGTCTGTTCTCTCATTCTCAAATTATTTTATTGGGTGTGTATTAGAGCTTTCTGTTTGGTCCTTCACTTTCTTAATATTATAATATCATCTTCTATTTTTCCTTTTATTCTGGGTATATTCCTTGGAATTTTTTTCATTTCAATAATTCTACCATTAGCTACATATACTGTGATATGGTCCTATTTTAGTATCAGATTTAATAACATTAATATCTATAAATCTTTTTTATCAAATCTGCCTCTTTGCATTTGTTGCCTTTTTGTTTTTTAAAAAAATCTCATTTTTAGCATTTTGTTCCACTAATATCTGAGGTTATTATTCTTTTACTTTATTTCTTAAGATTATGTATATTTAAGCACCTATACTTCCTTGGTTTTTACAGAACTGTACAGTTCCCTTGGAAATTGTGGTAGCCTCATAATGTTAAATGCTCTAGACCTATATTTTTTGTAATTTAATTTCTTTTTCTGATATCAAATATTTTAAAAAGTTTTGTGTAAATGTTTGTTTTTGAGTGTTTTCTCTTTTAAAAATAAGACCTCTGTCTTACAATAGAAACATTTCTGTATGAATTTAGCCTGACATTTTATAGGAAGCAAAAAGCCTTCTCTTGCCTTTTACTTAATATTCTTTTTGCTTGAATGCCTTTTCTTTCAAAGCATTTTTGCCTAACTCACTTCTCCTTTATTTTGGGTCCTTACTTGAATGTAATCTTTTAGTGATACCTTCACTGTTCACCCTCTAGAAAATTTGAACTCCATCTCCTCAATCTCAGCATTTACCTTGTTATTTCTGTGCTTTGGTTTTAATTCCTTAGCATAGATTATTGTTTATCATTTTATTATTGTCTGTCACCATATGGTAGAAAATATAATCACTATGAGATCAGAAATCTCTAGCTACTTTGTTTCCTTCTAAATCTATACCACTTAGAAAAATACTTGGCACATAGTAAGTACTTACTGAACACAAATTTTGAATAAATGAATGAAGCACTCTGTTCACTGACCCAGTATTTTATTCCTGATCCTTAACTCAGTGGTGATGACACAAAAAATAAAAATTTACAAGATTTGAGCTTTTAAAAAGTTCATAATCTAAGGAAATATAGGTTATTAAAAAGGTAGATTATAAATACTACTGAACAAAGGCTATGGATTCAAAAAAACCCTTAATGAGCTTTTGGCAATATGTAGATACTCCCTAAAAAAGTATGAGAGAGTATATAATATATATATATATATATATATATCTTTAAGAACTGACCAAATCCTCCTCCTCCCACACAAATGCTTTAAACAAAAAAAAAATTAATAGAGAAACTGATATAAATTTTACTGAATTGGAATACTAAAAGAACTAAGGAAGGAAGGAATTCCAATAAAATTTGGTGGTATAAGACAAGTATCCCTATCTGAAAATCCAAAATTTAAAATGATCCAAAATCTGAAACTTTTGAGATCTATCATGATACTGCATTTGGAAAATCAGAAGAGTGTCTTCATGTGAAGGTCACAGTCAAAACATAGATATACTGAAAAAGATTGTATGAAGGCTATGTTTATAAGGCTATATTTGAAACATAAGTAACTTTTATGTTTAGACATGGGTTCTGTCCTGAAGATATCTTATTAGGTCTATACAGACAATCCAACATTTTAAAATAACTGGAAATCTGAAACACTTTCATCCTATTCCATGACTTTTAGATTAGGGATATTCAGTCTATACAAACAATATTCTTCACTGTTGTTAGCCACTATTGCCTGATAAATGCAAAATGCCAAAAATTGATCTCAATCTACATTCTTATTGCTTTGTAATTGTATTTAAGAAGCAAATACACATTTGTGTTTTATACCTCTACAGGTAGGACACAGAGATTGACGTGCTATTACTTTATCACAGTAAAAATAAAGTTTCTAGCTACACTATACAGGCTGAATTTTCAGTATATAAAATCACTTGAAAAATGCTAAACCTTTAATACGTGTTTAATGTACATGTGCATTGATTTTTCTCCCAATGCTAATAGTAGTAATTATTTTATTTGTAAGAGGGAAGGGCTATTGTCATGTAAGGGAAAAGAAATAGATTTCTTGGCAATGTTTCTATCATGTTGAAATTTTTACCCATTTTCTGGTTTTTGTGATATTTGCATAACTCTGGATTATACTTTGTATTAAAACTTACTGTCTCCAACAGTTATATACTTTTTTTTTTTGCCTTAGAACCCTTGTTTCTCCAAAAGCTTTCTACCTTAAGTGTCTTATGCTAGACTTTTGGTCAAATTATGTATCTATGTTGCAGGCATTGACTGACCAATGTAAAGAAATAATGTATAATGTACCCTTTCTTTCAATTCCTATATTTTCTCATTAAATCAATGTAGCAAGCTTGTTTTTGGATAAATCTCATCATCTCAAATATGTTGGATATGAATAGTAGGGAGGTTGTATAAGTTTCCGTGGGATACATGCTTAAGAAGACCGTAGTGATATGGACAAACAGGTTAGTAGGATTTTAAAATTTCTTGGGAATACATCATGAATTTCAATCTTCATGACTTTAAATCTGTATGATTTTTAAAATGTAATATTGAATGCTTATTTAAATTTCCAGTTTGATAATTTTGTTTACCAGCTCGTTAACTTTCTTTTTGTTGTTGTTGTTAACTTTCATTTACGATGTCAAGTTTAAATAAAACATCTGTGTAAATAACAACAGGTATTTTCTTCTTAATTTATTATGAAATGAAGGTTATAAGTCAAATTTAATAACATAGTGTACTCCATGTCACATTTCTAGTCAAGAGTTCAAATTCATCATGTTTACACTCAACATTTGATTTTAACTTGTGTCATTTTATTTATTTATTTATGAAACAAGTTCTTACTCCACAGTTCAGGCTGGCTTTGAAGTTACTATGGAGTTCGGGCTGGCCTCAAACTTGCAGCACTCCTCCTGTCTTAGCTCCCAAGTATTGGGCTTACAGATGTGCATCACCACGCCCAGCTAAGTGTTTCATTTTAAATGGTAGCCATTAATACTAGAAAATTCAAATTTAGTAATTTTAAAATGTTATAAATTCATATTTTATTCATAGTTAGCTTCACTATAGTTGCTCTGATGTAATATCTAAACAGACCAATTATGCCTTTGAGTTCAGAGGTATTTATCTTATTATTGCCTTTCCCTTTTCTATTGCTCTTCATCTGTTTCTAGTTCACAGAGTTAATTAATAGGTAACTTTGCTTCTTATACTCCCGTTTCAGATAGGGAGATAGTTTTTTTTAGCATGAAAGGCCACATCTAGCTCAGCTATTGATAAGATAGGCAAAATTAACAAGTGTTTCAAATCTACTTTTAAAAATTATAATTTTTCTTAGTCTTCACAGGACTTTCTGTTTGGATAAATTATAATAGCTGGTATACCTCAATTTTTGAAAATAAAATTGGCTTTATTGATTACTAAAGTAAATGTAATAAAAATATAAAATACTAATGACAACATGATGATGACAGGCTAGTCTCTGTTGGATCCAGAAAAACTACATATAATAAAATAATTTTGGACAACATAATATCAATGTTCTGTGTTAACAAAGGTCAAAATTAAAATATAGAATACTTAAAATGTTCCTTAGGATGCTTAGTCATAATAGAAATGTTGTTTACTATACATTTTAGGTTGAGAGCTCTCTTAAAGAGTCATTGCCCTTGTGTCTAGGTAAGGCCTTTTTAAATGCCCTGTATATGTTACTAGTTAGAATTTTTAAAGATTCATCCTTAGCTTCTCCTAGTCAATAGACAGGGACTATGAACTTCACTGCATTCTGTAAAATAGAGCTAGGCCAGCTGTGTTCTCATTGGACAACACAGGTGTACCAATATTTAAGTACATATATATTTATATAATTTATACAAATCTCTATATATTCTATAACATGTCTTCATCTGCACCATCTGCATGTCTTCATTTAATGTGAAGTCACTCCATAACCCAAACAACTCTAGTGATCGTATAATCTATGTGAAAATCTGAAGATACATCACTTACCATAGGGCTTGTGATGTTCTGCAATTCAAAACAGAAATGAAGATCAGAAAAACATCAGTATGCATACATTTCTGACTTTAAAGATGTGAGAGAAAAACTGACAGTACCATACTTTATTTGTATCTGCAAAGCTTATTTTACGTAGAAGCAGAGGCCATTTGTAGGATCTGTTCAGAACACATGGAAAGATGATCCTACCCCCAATTACTTAGCCCATAACACCTTGATTTCAGTTGAGTAGCTAAATTTATATTTTCTTTTATCTGTTTTATTTTTTTAGTCACATATGGAAAATGATCCTTCATTTTCACCGAGAGAAGTTGGGTGCTATTGCTGCAGATATTATTCAGGCCCTACTAACTTCTCCTCAGTAACAGAAGTGGAGCTTTAAAAATACCATGTTGTTATTGTGGCTATTACTAATGTTTCCTGTTTCAGAAGTACTGTATGAACACCCTTCGCAGACTGGCTATTGATGAGAGTCTTTACTTCTTTATTGCTTGCATAGGTCAGCCCGCTAACATTCTCTGATTCTTGTTTTTTGGGGAAAAAGTGTTGTTTGCTGCCAGCATTCATTTAATTTTACATAAATACTTTCTTTGAAGCTGAAGAAGTCTGACTGCTTTTCAATGTGAAAATAAAGTATAAAAACTGTTCTTGGAGTTATTTCTAAACAGAATTTGTATCTAATCTTAATGTAAAAGAATTGTACATGAATAGTGTTTAACATCATGCCTAAGAATGCTGCATTTTCTAGGATTTGACAGTTTCAGGCCAAAAACTATATTTATTATACTGCTGTATTTTATAAATGAACATATGACTACTAAAACCAGCATGCTATAAATAGTATGTTCTTTTGTTTCTAAAGACTATTGATCTAACAGAGTGGTGCAAAAATAATAATAAGGAAATATTTCACAGCAAACTTTGGGGGCAAAGTGGAGACTATAATTCACAGATTATCTTACAGTAAATTCTAAGATTCAGAAACACTTGAGGTGAATATTCTTGGGATAAATGATAAAATGGTTAAAGAGAGATATGTTTTCCCCTTTTCATACAGTGTTTTGTTTGTGGGTTTTTTTGTTTGTTTGTTCAGTTTTTTGAGACAGTGTTGCTTATGTAGTTCAGGTTGGCCTTGACCTCCTTCTGTAGCCTAGGCTGGCCTCGAACTCTTAGTAATCCTTCTGCCTCAACCACCTTCCAAGTGCTGTAATTACAGGCATGTATTACCATGCCCAACTCTTTTGATAGGATTTTCATGGTACTTATAATTCTCTTTTAGCAGATGCCTACTTTATTACAGTGGTACCATACTAATTCCTTTAATGACTGTGACCCTGATCTGCATAACCAGCTCTTTAAAGTAGCACTGATTTATACACAGAAAAAAATGTCACTTGTTGAAAACCATGGATTGAAGAGATTTAGCTGGAATTGTATTCCAGAACTTTCTGATGGCCAAAGCTAATTACTTTAGCCATCATCCTGCCTCACAACTCAGCTGTTGTCCAGAATTCCATGACCATAGTCTATGGATCATTTATGACATAAATAGCTTTTCATAGCACTTGTCACCACTTAACAAAGGCTTACTCCATTGACCTCAACCTCATAACCATCCTGCGGCACTGGCTTCTGAAGGTTAAAGTTTGTAGTTATAGGGCACAAAGAAAAGGATCTGTTATTGAGAGGATCTTTGTGATGTATCATTTTATCGAGACAACAAAAGAAAATTACCCTGACTGTTTTTCTTTTTCTTGGGTTGTTGTTATATCAGTGTCTTCAAGTAAGGATTAACAAGTAACTAAATTGTTACTTTGCTTGCCCATAAATAACAATAGCTTGTTAGTGATTGTGTGTGTGTTTCATGTGGTCATAAATAATATGAAATGGTCTTGAACATCTAATGTGCTACACTGGGCCAATACTCCTTCATACGTCATCCCCTGTTACATCTCCACTGACAAAAAGTTAATTACATAAGGAGTAACTTTCAAAGAAATTTACTAATACATTTTCTTAAATATTACTGAAATATAATACTGCTCATTAATAGCATACATCTGACCTGTTTTCTTGCTTTAATTTCCCATAAATTTCTTGAATTTTATTATGTTTATATATACGTATATAGACATTCTATATGTACATATTTTTAATGGTTTTAAACGATTAGTGTGTATATGGGCCAGACCTGTCTCAATTTATCTTTTAGTACTTCACAATGCCAAGCATAGCATCTTGCACTTCATAGATGCTTATCGAATGTTGTTGGCTTAGTGAATAAGTTAGTTTCTACTAGTGTGAACAGATTTGTAGTCCTAAATTTTTTGCCATCATTTCACTTTTCATAATTAGAGTTTTATTAGGATGATTAAAAATGTGTTATTGAATTACTAATGTACATTCTAGAGCAGTGGGATAAAAAGATCCTACCTGTATCCTTATGAGGAAACAGTGAGAGTTTTTCATGGTAGGTGTATTTAGGGGATTTTATGATGATTGAATTAATTTACTTCTCAAGAAGATTAATGATTTTTACATTGTGCTTTCTAATTTTTGCTTTTAACCCTACCTTGTCAACTAAAATTTCCCTATCATAAAAGTAATGTTTATTGTAGAGAATTAACATTTATGTAAGTAAAAAGAAAAAATACTGTACTTCTTGATCTTATATTAAGTTATAATGTCTTAGTATTTGTTTGTCTTCTTTGTTTCTTATACATGATTTCATATTGCTCATACAACTGGTATTCTATACTTTTATACAATGTTATATTATTTCAATACTATAAATTAGCATTTTTCTAAAAATTTACATACTCTTTACAGGTAGCTTGTAAATTGTTGCCTCCATGTGAGAGGCTTTAATTATTTTATATCAGCATTTATATTATTGATAGTTTGTCATTATCATAAAAATTATTTTTTCTTAAATTTCTATTATTTTTGTCATATGTATGGTAGATGTCTAGAGCTAAAATTACTGACTAAAATTTTTGAACTTCTGATTTCTTGATACATATTACTCAGTAACTTTCCAGATACAGTTTAGCAATTCATGTTCTCATTAGAATTATAAATATTATTTTACTGAACCATCATCAAAAGATTATTATTTATGTACACATTTTAGTAATTATTATCAAGTAGACCTGCTTACTTTAATGTATTGCAAATAAGAATTCTGCTTAGATGTATATGAATTAAATATTTTGTTGTACATGTTTAATAAAATTCTTTGTTTCCAGAATTTAGTTTGGAGGCTACATATTACAACACAGCTTCCATTTAGGTCCAAAGATTTCTCAGGTCTGATTATTAACTTTTGTTTATGCTATAATTATATAATCATTTGCATCAATATCTGCATTATTGTTAGTTTTGTCAAAGTATGTTGAGACATAGTGCTGCTGTGCTGTTAGCATTCTTTCTTGTAGTGATCAGTCTCATTTCTGTTTACTGTCATGGCAACGTTAGTGAGCAAAGTTTACTTTTATTTACTTAAGCATTTTTTGGTGGACTGTTCCATAAAAGCATCTTTCTCCAGTTTTTCTAGCCAAACTGAATGCAAATGAATCAGTAGTTTCATTTCAAAGAACAGTAGTTCTATTTGTATTAGGAAAGCAATAGTCTTGCAAGAATATAAAAATTATTTTTAAGTATTTGCCTCATCCACTAATGACAGTATTTGCATTTAACAGGTCATAGTGAATTGCAATCCCTTGTGAGTAGTTGCTTTTGATAAAACTGCTAAGAAACTATCAGTTCACACATGTGAATTTAGAGTGATCTGAAATATATATATTGTAGGGAACATAAAGATATAAAATAATTCACCTTATCTATTCACTGCAGTCTTCTCTGTAGGAATTGTCTCAAAGTAAATACTAGTTCCTACTTAGTAAATTAATATGTATTTTTAACATATTTGTTTTGCATTTCAGAGTACCAGCTAAAGTGCAGTCTGTTTGTGCCTCAGAGCCGAACAGGTATGTACATGAATTACTTATTGCTATCAAATCGGTGCACTGTGGAGTTATTACATTTTTTGTGTTAAAATTGCTTATAGATTTCATAAAAGAAAAATGTTGTTTTTTCAGTTCCATACTTACAAATATTGACAGCTTCAAAGAACAATATGTTTTATACATACATTGAATTTCATTTTATTGTAAGACTCAGATAAACATTTCTAAGATTTGATGAGGCAGAATAATTTTAATTACAAAGCATTCATCTGGTGAAAATTAGACAGTATTTTATGGAACTGTACTATTAAAATGACTGATGATGTGGGATTGAACTATTGCAAAACCACTGTTTTTGACAGTATTGCTGTATATTCAAACTTTTTTCCTGTTTTTGAATTTATTTTCTGTGGGTGTTGCTTTAGGTAAGAAGTGTTTGCAGATGTACTGTCTGCTGCATTGTCTCAAGCACCAGACAAATGGGAAAAAAGTTTGCACCTGTTTAAAATCTCAGCCATGCAGTGTTGTGGATCCTGGGCAACAGGCAGGCATTTTCAAAAGCTTGGTTGCACCTGCTCAATTGTTGCTTGCAGCTGTGTCATATGAGAACACTGTGAAGATTGTTAGCAGTTTACTTGTATTTTGTGTACTCTGAGTTTGAAAGATGCTTACTTGATGTAGACCTTGAGCTATTACATTGATTTTAGCTCACAGTTATTTTCTCCAAATCCTTTGTTTTGTGTTTCAAATATTTTGTAAGTGGCTGATGACTGCCCTAGATAATGTGCATACTGACTTTCCCAAAGGATACCTGGGAAAGTATATCTCTCCAGATAATTGTGTTGATAATAATTTTTGTCCTGGTAGAGACATTTTGCATTTGGCTCATTTTCACCATGTTGGCAGCCCCACTATGTGAGGCTGGATGTAGTTATTGATCCATTTAGCTGAACAGATTTGAAAGCATTTGGCTATTAGTGGACACATGGGGCATATTCAGAAAATTTAAGGGTATATTGTAAAATGATTTCTTGATTTGTGCTTGTGTCTCTGTTGCAGTTGGGTGGGAAATAAGGGAGAAAAAGTGAAAATTAAATAGTAAATGCTAGATGACAGACTAAAATCCAAATGTAGATTTTTAAGGCTAGAATATTATCCTTCAAATGCTAGGGGTCTGGTGTTTTTTTCTCGTAAGTCTTTCTGATAGTGATATTTTGTCCCTTTTTATTAATACTTTTTGTATAGTATCTGACTAATGTTTATATTTTAATAATCTAGATAAACAATTATAAACTATTTTACAAGTGAAGTAAAGTTATCTAAATGTGATATAAATGTAGTTAATTTATTCAGTGGGTCCAAATTCATGAAATTAAAAATTTCTTCAGATACCTTGCATTCTCTTTAATATATAAAAAATGTTAAGGAGTTTCCATTAATGTTTAGTGACATAAATCTTCAAACTTGGAATTGGTTTATCATTTATTTGTATTGGGCCATTTGGAAGATGTAAAAAAGATCACCACAATATCAATTTATATAATCTCTCAGGGACTGTAAAACATAATCACAATGGTAAATAGAGAGTTGACCATAGCCTCTTATACAATGCCTTATACATAGTAGTTGGTCGGTAAATGAATGAATGCATGTATGAATAAAGCCTTTCTTTGGATTAGAAATTTAGGGATAGTGTCCAACATACATATTACTTGTTATATATTTTGTATGAACCTCTATAGGATTATATTGCTGATTTGCAAGATAAAAATAATGATGAATTCTCTTTGTAAAATAGGAAATTAAATAATTTGAATCTCTCATTATTAGAGATCAAGTTTTAAGGTACTAATATTTGCTTTATACTCACTTTACTGAATATGATAACAGTCTTTTTATTATCCCCATTACACACACAAGGCTGAGATATTAATGGTTATTTATCACCTAGGAAACTCCTTACAGCATAGGGATAAACAAATCTGTTTTGTGTGACTAATTCGTTAACTTGCCCAAGCACTCACTATGCCCTGTCCCCCTACTTCCATCTCACTAAAAACATTAACATAAATGTGTGTTGACCTTTGAGTTAGGGAAGATCAAAACATATTTAAAATTTGAGGCTGTTTTAATAAACAGAATAGTAGAACCTTGTTTACTGTATACAGTACATATTTTTGAGTATATTTTATGAGTATGGATGAAGTCAAGCAAAAGTAGAGTCAAAATAGAGCAGCTAAATTCTGCTTTGATTAGGTCCTTCCAAATTTCCATTTTTTCATGGTGTGATTCATTCACTTTGGAATGGCCGATGTTGCAAAATTAGCTTGTAATTACTGCATCAAAATGTCTTGTTTAGACTTTTCAAATTTGTTACCACTTGTTGATAATATTCACGAGTACTTTTAGACTAAAAGTGACTTTTATATGGAACAATTTTTCTTTCATCTCAGTGGTAAAAGACAACATGGATATCATGGTTTTCCTCGTGAACCTTAGTATGGCAGATTATACTGTATTCCTCTGTCACTGTCAGCATTAAAAATTAAGAAAAGAGTGAGAAATGTGTACTAGCTAGAATATTAATGATTAAATTGATTGACTTCTTTTAGTTTGTATCTGGTGATGATTTTGGTTTCTTCATAAAGGGAGTAAGATAAGCCAGGCTTCTGTGAGTTTAAGTGCTTTGAAGGACTCTCCCAATACTTTATATGAATCAGCATCTTAGAAACCATTGTTTCTAATGAGGGTATCCAAATTCTGACTATCTTACTCATGTTTGAATTTAGGAGCTTTCAGTTCTACCTGGCCACTTAAATCTGAATTCCACAATTCAGTACATGTTTGATCATATCAAGGTTAACCAAGCTTACAAAGCCTCAAGTGTCCCTATTTATCATATGGTAGTATCAGTTTCTACCTTTACTGTGATAGGTACCAAGATTAAAATAGATATATGAATAAAATACTTTATTTGGTATACAATATCCACTAGTGTTCCCTGCATTTTTCTCTCCTGTAAAAACATGAAATTATGATAGGCAGTCTAGGAATTTGGAGGGAGTACAGAATTTATTCTTTAAATAAAGTTAATTTTTGCAACATTATGGCTCTAATGATAAATATTGAGTATCTCAATTCAGCACAATTAGATTCAAAGTTCCTAACTGTGCATGCTACTTAATGTGGGAATAATTACATTCACCTTCATGCTATTTAATTCTACAATCATGTCTTGAAATGGAAGACGTGTTAATACAACCTATGACAACTGTTATTCATGTTTTAAAGGTCAGATATTCTTAAAACTAGCCTGTAAAACAATAAACTGTATACATGCCAGTATATTCTCAGAGGCATTGTGGTAAAGAGATGCTTCTCTTGGAAAGGTTGACACAATCTAAGCAGACTCAGGTTTAGTGAGTTTAGCTGTCAATGAGTAGATGACTATGTTGTTACTTTTTTTGTTATTCAGAAAGAAATTAGTGTAGTAAAATGCCCTGATTCCCTCCAGTGCAAATTCCTTCAATAGTAGAAAGGATTTGTGAATATATATATATATATATATATATATATATATATATAGCCTGATTGTACTTAATAAATACTAAATGATCTTAATTACAATTAACTATTTCTTGCACTTAACCATTGGTATTTAAGTAGTACTATGTTCCTGAACTGCAGTTAGAAAAAAAGATTTCTTTAAAAAGGAGAGAAACACTAGATAACAAAATTTATCCTTACTCAGCACAGATAATAAAGTTGATGTGTCTGATGTTGAATGTACTGTTCTGACTATGATGAGCAGAAAGTAAAACCCACTATTGAAACTTTATTTAGTTGGGTGTCAGCTTGCTAAGGTTGTTGTACCAAAGTACCATGAACTTAGTATCTTAGGCAGACATTTGTTGTCTCACAGTTTAGAAGTCTGTTATCAAGGGTTATGAGAAGAGTTACTTTCCTCAGAGCTGTGAGAGACAGATTTATTTGAGACCTTGCTCTTTAGTTATATATGGCCCTCATTTCTCTGTATATCTTCACATTTCCTTCCCTCTGTGAGTATCTATTTTGGTGTCTAAACTTCTTTTATTATAAGGATATCAGTCAAGTTATTTTAGGGTCCCCACTAATGAACTCATTTTAACTTGATTACTTATGTAAAGACCCCTCTATCTTCAAATAAAATAATGACATTGAAGATTAGGACTCTAAAATATGTTTGGAGAGACATAATTTAACTCATAGTAGATAGGTTAATAGTGAACATTTGTATGCTATATATTCATATATATATATATATTTACAACAATCCCATTAGGTAGCTATTATTCGCTGCATGATAAAATAAATACTTTGTCCAAATACACACTGCTAATGAATATTAATTGCCAGCACTTTAAACCAGCATTCCACACTGTTTTTTAAGGGAATAAGCTTCATAACAACTCAGTCAAAAGCCTCAAATTACCTTGAACACTCAAGATTGTGTTTTTTATTCTGTTTTGTTTTGCCTTTAGTGCTGTGCCACAAGCCATTTTACCCATTAAAAACTGGTATACTATGTTATTGTATAAAAACTCAGTTATTGACTGTCTACATATTAACTCCTCATTTTTTTGCTGACCATTGTCTTTGAAAGCTTAGTGTTTTAGCTGTCCTGTGCCTGGGGTAGCTTTTGGAAAGATTGGATTCTGAATGTAATCTGCCTGGTTTGCTTCTGGCCCCCAATTGTGTGGACATGGATGGCACTGAGAACCAAGTCATGTCTGGAATCTGTCACTCAGCATATGTGCGTCCCCCCACCTTATTTTTCTTTTTTCATATTTACCAGGTAACTTTTGAATTTTTTCTTTTATACAATCCTGGTCGTAAGTGACAGACACTGAAAGGGGATGGATGTGAGTGATAAAACAGGGACTATCTGTACTTACATAAAAGCCAATGTGTTTGTCGATGTGTACCATAACCTGGCCACAGCCTTATTGTTACTTACACTAAGGAACATGAGACATTATGTACCTCACATAAGTTTTCTGTGTTACCAAATAAAACATTTTCTTACTTCATGTTTTAAAGCAAAAATAGCTCATGACCCATTTTCACTAATAATTTTCTTAAGTCACCCTTGTATTCATTTATAAGATTTTTTTCCCACTCACTGTCTAGCCTGGCTTAAAATTTTTATATATGTACTTTTAAAAAATTGATTAGCTGGAGAGGTGCCCATTCCCCTGTGCTGTATAATAAGGATTTAAAAACTGTGCACTGAATTCTGTATAGTGTAATTAAAACTGACCCACATTTGGACCTGAGTACACCAGGACTTAGCCAAACTTGCCATGAGCTGAGTTCTGGTGGCAGATGGGAACTAATGAGGACACACTCCACTCCAGAATTTCCCAGCTGCTTGGCCCCTTTTTGTACAAACAAGGTTTGGAGCGAAGACCGGATCCCAAGAGCATGTTTTGTAAATGTGCTGTACCCAATGATTTGGGAAATTTCTCTCAAAATTAGGCTCTTTAAAGCTATCCTGAAGACTTCAGCTATTATCCAATTTAAAACATAAACATTTAAAAGTGCATTTTATGCTTTCTCTAGCCATTTTAAAATTTTAATAACATCATATCTTATACCTCCATCTTTTGTCTATGCCCAGCTGTGGAATGAGCACTTTTATGAAGACCTGCACACTTTTGTGAAGACCTGCATGCTTCTTCAACACTTACTGTGTACACATATGTAGGTAGTTATCTTAGGGACAGTTGTACATCACTATGGATTGTGTCTCCTTGCAACCTATGGCTCTCTTCAACTGGTTTGATGTCCTGGGACTGTTCAGGCAGATGTAATTGAATCAGCTTGAAGCAGCTGTAGCTCGCATGTGGTCTCTCAGATTTCTAGCACCTGCTTGGTTTTTTCCCCCCCTCCAGCTCATTACAGATACAGAAGTGCAAAAACCAGCACTGGTTTTGGTCTTGGAGCAAAATAAAGCACTCCCGGTCTTATGTTCCATTACCCTTCCAGCTTACCCACATAATCACTGATGCTTAAATTAATAAAACACTTTTCATGTAAGTCTGAGGTGTACTTTTTATTCTTTTCAGTATTCTGATAGTGCTGACCACGCATTTAGAAAAAATAAGGAAGCATAATGGTGATCAGGTGGCTTTGGGGCTCTCTTATCATTAGAGAACTGGGTAGCCTGTGGTTTGCAGAATCATTTAAATGAATGCAATAAATTCATTTGCTGTTCCAGCACAGTCTTATTGGCACAGAAAATGAATGGTTAATGTGTAAAAAACTGTGAGATATTATGGAATATGATAAATACACATTTTTAGCAGGGGATGTCTAAAATGGACCTAGTGCTCTGATGTAAGCTCTAAGATAATTGATACAATTTCTTCAACACTTACTGTGTGCAAGAACATATAATATAGTAAGGTAGGGATAAAATTCTAGGTCATAAATATGTAGGGTATATTTTAAGGTTATAGATTTGTGCCTGCCTGGCAAATGCGAGGTCATGAGTTTGAACCCTGGTACTATATATATATATATATATATATATATATATATATATATATATATATTTGTAACTTTTAAAAGATTTTAATATATTTTAAAACATTTGTAACCTTTTTTGTTCCACTTTATTATGTGTGGCAGACATATTCTTGACTTTTAATATTATTAGTGTCCTGTGTTTAATTTGAATTTGTGATAAAAAAGGCAATGTATTTTTTAAATGTTGGAGTTTGATTTATAAGGTTCTTGTAAATTGAATATAATATTGATAATATTTTAGGAAAAGCTATAAGATTAATGGAGTTTATGAAAAAGGTAATTTCTCTATCATCATCAGGTGTTTATTTTGAAAGACCTAACTAGATGCTATGAATATAGAGAAGGATGTATAGTGCTTGGCTACAAGAATCTGAGAGTATACTTGTAGACACATGACACAGATTTAAAACTCATAATACGTACCCTCAGTGTCAAATGAAATTTCTAGACTTCATAATCCCCTCTTTGCCTTGCATTGCCAATGAAAGATATCACTAGTCTACTATGACTTTTCTTGCCCCTAAGGCAGAACTTGATTGCAGAATCTTCCTGTAGATAACACTTTCTGTAACTGTTCCACTGATGGAACTTGACTTTAAGATGAAACTCATTTATCCTTACCAACAACAACAAAAGCAACATAAAAATTAAATGTTAAAAATATATAATGGTGGCAGAGATATTTTTGAGCAACATGAAAGGCTTGACTTAAACTGGAACTTGTAGCATGAAACATAAGACATAAGTTATCAGACAGAGAAAGTTAAGCATTGTGAAGCTGAGGAGTAATAGGAGCAAATGAGTTAAGATGGGGATTGAATGGCAGAATCAAAGATAATGAATAGACCTCAATTATAAATAAATTGGTAGCTACATAATTATTAGGTTAGCATTTTTCTCTGCTAGTCTGTAAACTCTGAAAAGTATTATATGATTATTCATCTTAAAATACTTCCTCATAGAAATCATCACTGCTTCCTCTCATTTTATTAGATTTTCCATCTATTTCTCTTAAGGCCTTTTTTTATTTAAAGAGGAAAAAAACAGAAAAAGGGTAGAAATAATACAGAATTTAAAAAAGTAAGAAATCACTATTTGATAAATTACATATTTTCCCCCTAGAAATAGTAGTTCAAGTTACAAAATTAAAGCATACAAACTGGACATTCAAACAGTGAGAATGCAAACAATCCAACAAAAACTTAGTAATATGGTTATCAATCCTACACACTTAAACATACATGCAATTATATCTTTTATAGTATTTCTTATTTGCTCTCTTTTTTACAATAGCAATTACACATTTTTAAAATTTTAAAGAGAAAAAAAAAAAGCAAAACAGAAAAAAGGGTAGCAAAATACAGAATTCCCAAGGAAAAAAAGAAAAAAAAACACTAAGAAATCACTAGTTGATAAAGTACATATTGTCATCTTGGATATAGTTGTTCAAATTACAAAGTTAAAGGATACATAATAGACATTCAAACAGTGAGAAAGCAAATAGTTCTGCTGAAAGATCCAACAAAGATTTAGCAATATGGTCATCTATTTTACACATTCAAACATACATGCAGTTATATCCCTTAGAGCACTTTCTTTTCCTCTCTTTTTTTTTTTACAATAGCAATTACACATTTTGGGTCTTATTTCTCTTATAGTTCTTATTATCTTTTACACTAGAGACACAATGTGATATTTATAAATATTCTTATTTATTTCATTAACAAGGATAGCCTCAAGTTGTCTCCATTTACATGTGAAGGCCTCAAGATCATTCCTTTTTATAGCTGAGTAACATTCCATTGTATAAAAATACCACATCTTTTTCATCCACTCTGCAGTTGATGGGGATCTTGGTTGTTTCCAAGATGTAACTATTACAAATTCTGCTGCTATGAACATGGGGGCACATATATCACTGTGATATGAACTTTTCAGTTCTTCTGGGAAAATACCCAGGAGGGGAATAGCTGGATTGAATGCTTCCAATCCAAGTCATCTGAGAATTCTCCATATGGATTTCCATAGTGGTTGCACCAGTCCAAACTCCCACCAACAGTGGAGCAGTGTTCCTTTTTCCCCGCAGCCTCACCAACATTTATTATCAGTTAATTTCTTGATGGAGCTATTCTTTCCAGAGTGAGGTGAAATCTCAATGCTGTTTTAATTTGCATTTCTCGAATGACCAGTGATGGTGAACATTTTCTTCATGTGTTTATTTGCCATTTGCATATCTTCATCTGAGAACTGTATGTTCATCTCAGATGCCCATTTTTGGTAGGGTCTTTGAATTTGGTGGGCTTGATGTTTTTCAATTCTTTATATGTCCTGGATATAAGTTCTTTGTCTGAAGAGTTAATGGATAAAATTATTTCCCACTCCATATGTTTTCTTTTCACTCTGTTGGTGATTTCTTTTGAAGTGCAGAAACTTTTCAATAATATAATATCGCAGTTGTTGCTTCTTTGAAATGTTTCCCGTGCAGTTTACGTTTTGTTCATTAATTCTCTGCCTACCTCTGTGTCTCCAAGACTTCTACCTACTTTGTCTTCCAGTAGATTTAGTGTTTCTGTTTTAATATTGAGGTCTTTGATCCATTTAGACTTCAGTTTTGTGCATGGTGATAGGCATGGATCTAGTTTCAGTCTTCAGCATATGGAGAGCCAGTTTTTCCAACACCATTTATTAAAGATGTTATCTTTCTTCCAGTAAACATGTTTAGCTCCTTTGTCAAATATCAGGTGGCTGAGTGTCTTTGTATTTGTGCTTGCATCTTCTAATCTGTTCCATGATCCTTAGGTCTATTTCTTTGCCATTTCCTGGCACTGATTTTATCAGTATGGCTTTATATTACTGTTTCAAGTTAGGAATTGAGATGCCTCCTGCCTTGCACTTGTTGCCCAGAGTTGCCTTTATTATTCTAGGTTTCTTTGTTTCCAAATGAATTTTAGGAGTGTTTTCTCTAGGTCTGTGTGGTATGTCAATGGTATTTTGGTCTGTGTGGTATGTCAATTGGGATTGTGTTGAATCTGTGTAACAGTTTTGGGAGTATGGCCATTTTCACAATGTGTGTTCTTCCTGACCAAGAACAACATATATCCTTCCATTTCCTAATATTCTCTTCAATCTCCTTTTTTAGTGTAGTATAATTTTCAGCATATAGGTCTTTTACATTTTTAGTTAGGTTGATTCCTGTTGTAGTCAAGGGTTATGCAGAGAACAATTAGAATAAGGACAATGGAGTTTATAATATTATTTTGATGATGATCACCCAGGGTTACACAAGAAAATGCAAGAAATCTATCCACAATGCTAAACACATAGAATATTTAGCCAAGGGCCTGAATTCCACAGCAATGTCCCACATGAGTCCAAACGAAGACCCAGAGCTCATGACAATGCCTCCCACAAGTCCAAAACTGGAGGTCTAGAGCCCTCAAGAAGGACTCACGCCAGTCTCTTTTGCGGATCCGTGCTGGAAAGACCCACAGGTCAGTGGTGGAAGCTAGAAATCTATGCCAGTGGCATGAAGGAGCTGTGCTGGTGGTTGAGGGTTCTACACTAGACCCAGGACATCACACTCAAAATAAAGACCAGGGGTATCCTGAAAAGTACCACAGCCATCCTCAGTGACACTGAGGCCTCAAGCTCCTCAGAGGAGAAGTGCAGTCGAGTACATGCCAGGAAGCCAGCGTGACGAGTTCATCCTGGAGACCAAGGAGCACATATCTTCCCCTCCAGAGCCAGGAAGCAATGCTCAATATAAGGAGCAGAGCTTCTCCAGGAGAACCTAATGGCTCAAACAGCAACTTGAAGGAGAACCGACAATGCCTCAATGCCTTAATGCAACTAAAGTGAATAGCTTCGCCTTCTCCACATCTCTATTTATGCTGGCCACTTTCCTCAGGTGAAACATCTACACCCAGTGCCACACTGATGTAATCCAGCTGGCGTTAAGTTGACCACCAGTTTTCAATCCATAACAATTCCTAAGTATGTCATTTTTTTAGATGTTATTGTAAAGGGTGATATTTCCATAATTTCTCTCTTGGTGAGTTTTTTGTTTGTGTACAGGAATGCTATTGATTTTTGAGCATTGACTTTGTATCCATCTACACTGCTGAACTTGTTTATTACCTCTAGTAGTCTTTTAATGGAGGTTCTTGGGTCTTCTATATAGAGTACCATGTCATCTGCAAATAGTGATAATTTAACTTCTTCCTTTCCTATCTTTCTTCCTTTTATTTCTCTCTCTTGTCTGATTGCCCTAGCTAGTGTTTCCAGAACTATATTGAAAAGGAGTGGTGATAATGGACATCCTTGTCTTGTTCCTGACTTTAAAGTGAAAGCTTTCAGTTTTTGTCCATTTAGTGTAATGTTGGCTGTTGGTTTGTCATAGATGGCCTTCATAGGTTGAGATAGACACCATGTATTCCTAGTTGCTGATGGGTTTTTATCATGAACTTGTGTTGGACTTTATCGAAAGCTTTTTCTGCATCTATTGAGATGACCAGGTGGTTTTTGTTTTTGGCTCTGTTGATGTGGTGTATTACATGTATTGATTTGTGTTTGTTAAACCATTCTTGCATTTCTGGAATAAACCCCACTTGGTCAAGATGTATAATCTTCTTGATGATTTGCTGCATTCTATTTGCCAGAATTTTATTGAGAATCTTTGCATCAATGTTCATTAGTGAGCCTGGCCTATAGTTCTCGTTTTTGGTTGGATCTTTCTCTGGTTTTGGTATCAGAGTAATACTTGCTTCCAGGAATTATTTAGGGAGGATTGCTTTCTTCTCAATTTCATTGAAGAGTTTAAGGAGTATTGGAATCAAATCTTCTCTAAATTTTTTGTAGAATTCAGGTGTGAATCCATCAAGATCTTGGCTTTTCTTTGTTGGTAAGTTTTTAATCACATTTTCAATTTCAATAGCTGATATTGGGTTGTTCAAAATTGGCTGTATATTCTTGGTTTGGTTTTGGTAGTTCATATGTTTCTAGAAATCTGTCCATTTCCTCTGCATTTTCCACTCTATGTGAGTAGAGATTTTCAAAGTAGGTATTCATGATCTTTTGAATTTCCATGCGATCTGTAGTAATTTCTCCCTTTCAGTCCTTATTGCATGAATTTGGTTTTTTTTTTTTTTTTTGCTAACATTAGCTAGGGGTTTGCCAATTTTGTTTATTCTCTCAAAAAAACCAACTTTTTGATTCATTAATTCTTTGTATTTTTTTTAGCTTTAATTGCATTGATTTCTGCTCTAATCTTTACAATTTCCTCTCTTCTATGAGCTTTGGGTTTATCTTGCTTTACTTTTTCTAGAAGCTTGAGTTGGAGTATTAGGTTGTTTATTTCTACTCATTGTGTTTTCTTGATATGACAGTTTATTGCTATATATTTCCCTCTTAAGACCATTTTTATTGCATCCCACAGATTACAGTATGTTGTTTCCATATTTTCATTGAATTGTAGGTATTGCTTTATTTCTTCTTTAATTTCATCTGTAACCCACTGGTTGTTCAAAAGGTTGTTATTTAATTCCCATGTATTTATGCAGGTTTTGCAATTTCTTTTGCCATTAATTTCCAATTTCTGTGCACTGTGGTCAGATATTATGCAAGGGATGATTTCAGTATCTTTGCATTTACTTAAGAATGTTTTATGGGATAATATATGTTCTATTTTGGAGAATGTCCCATGTGCCCCTGAGAAGAATGTGTATTCTGATGTGGTTTGCTTGAAACACTCTGTAAACATCTACTAAGTCCAGTTGCTCTCCGGTATGATTCAGTTCTGTTATTTCTTTGCTGACTTTTTGTCTAGATGATCTATCTCTTTGTGACAATGGGCTGTTAAGATCCCCTATTATAACTGTGTTCCTGTGTATTTGGTTTTTCATGTGCATTAGTATCTGTCTTACATAGTTGGGTGCTCCTGTATTTGGTGCATATATATTTATAATTAATAGTTCTTCCTCTTAAATTTTTCCACTAATGAGTATGTAGTGACCTTCTTTATCTCTTTTAATCATTTTAGGTTTAAAGTTCATGTTGTCTGTAAATAGAATAGTTTCCCCTGCTTTTTTCTGAGTTCATGTTGCAGGGAATACTGATTTCCATCCTTTGACTTTTAACCTGTGAGTTTCCTTTTGGGTCAGATGTGTTTCTTGTATACAGCATATTGTGGGATCATGTTTCTTGATCCATTCTGTCAATCTATTTCTTTGTATAGGTTAATTGAAACCATTTACATTTGTGGATATCACTGATACATACTGGCTCAACTTTGCCATGTTATTTTCCAATTGTTTGCTTTCTGCTTTTCCCCCATATTTAATTGCTTGTCCTACCTGATGGTTTGTTTCTGTTGTTGTTTTGGGGATTGTGGTCATTTTTATCTCTTTCTAGTATGTCTTTTAGTACTCTTTCTAGGGTTGGTTTGGTGGACATGAATTTCTTCAGTTGTTCTTTGTCATGGAAGTATCTTGAATGAAAGTTTTGCTGGGTATATCAGTCTGGTTTGAAAGTTGTTTTCTTTCAGGGCTTGAAATACCTCTCTCCAAGCTCTTCTTGACTTGAGGGTTTGTGCTGAAAAGTCTGCTGTGATTCTAATGGGCTTTCCTTGATAGGTGAGTTGTGTCTTTTCTCTAACTGCTTTTAGTATTCTGTTTTTATGCTGTATGTCTGAGATCTTAATTATTATGTGTCTGGGTGTGGATTTATGTTGATTGTGACTGGTGTTCTATATGCCTCACTTGTCCGTATATCAGTTTTTTTTCCCCATGTTGAGAAATTTTCTTCTATTACTGCTGTGAATATCTTGGCTATGTCATTTGCATTGACTCCTGCCTCTTCAGTGATGCCTATTAATCTCATATTTTTTCTCTTGGCATCATCTTGAAGCTGTTGGATTGTCACTTCATTCTGCTTTGTTACTTTTAAAAGTTCTATCCTTTCACGATCACTAATTGCAATCCTGTACTCAAGATCTGAAATTCTGTATTCGGCTTCATTTATATGGTTTTGCACACTTTGAATAGAATTTTTTGTTTCTTGGATGTCTCTTTGAATTTGTTTCTTGAGTTCTGATTGTTTTCTATATTGTTCATTCAAGGTTTTAATCAGTTTCCCATGCTCCTGTACTGTTTTCTTTATTTCTTCTTTAGCTGTATTCAACTACTCCTTTACTATGGTTGTTATTTCTGTCTTTACATGGGAGAGTACTTCTAATTTGATTTTCTCTATAGCCTCATGGATTTGTTTTTTATTTAGCTCACTATCTTTTCAGAGATTTCCAGTGTGTTACTTCAGTGTCTCCTGTACTTGGTCCTGGTGGACTGGACGTTCGAGATTGCATTTTGTTTTTTGTTTTTCTATTTTTCCGTTTCGAGTTGGCATTTGGTCCTTCAATCCCACTAGTGTCAACTGGTAGTAGTGTGTATCTTGGGGTCCTAATGTAAGGTTGATGTTTGTCCAGTTTCTAAGTCCCAGAATGAATAGGTGGGCCAGTCACCCAACTTCCCACTGCAGGGCCTGTTGGGTGAACCCTATATTCTTCCTGGGCTGATAAAGTAACAATTTCTGCTGTTACTTTATCTTCAGGTTATTCCAGGTCATCAGCTCTCCCTGTCTATAGTGTTTGTGTCGGCTGAGGCTGTAATGTGTCCCTATTGTGTGCTGGTGTATCTCATAAGCCCTTTTCATTTTCTTCAAGTTGGGAGAGTCCTTCTTGGCACGCTCCTCATTCTGCCTGATGTTTTCTGTGTGTAGGAGGGGGTCACCACACTCTTTTCAGACTCACCAAGGTTTTACAGTTAGCAGGAGGGGGCTTAACTACTGGCCCTATTTATCCTCAGTACACCTCTATTTTAGAGGCATACTCACCAGACTGACTGGAGCCTGCTGAGATCTTCTGTTTGAGTGAGGCAGTTACTGAATCTCCCTCAAGATAGCACAGTTAATCCACTGTAGTGCTAGGTTCCCCTGGGAGCGAAGTTCCAATTTGTCCCATGCACTGGGATGCCGCCACAGCACATGGTCACAGCCCACGGTTGGATTCTGGGCCCTGCTGACTGCTTGGATTTCGCTGGGTGTGACCCAGTTAGGGCTACAGGTCCCTGTCCTGTGTCTTAGGCTGGTTTCAGATGCAAGAGGTGTTCTTACAGCTTGGGAGCAAAGTTCCAAGTTTGCCCCTTGTGCTGGGATGCCACCAGCATGTGGTCACAGCCTGGGGTTGGATTTTGGGCCTGGGTTTGGATTCAGTGCTCTGCTTATTGCTTGGAGTTTTCTGGGCATGGCCTGGTTAGGGCTGCTGATCCCTCTCTTGCATCTTAGCTCGTAAGTTCTTTTTGTTCCTATACAGAATTCACCACCCAGATTTGAGAGCACCTTTTCACTGCTAGTATTATATGTAAAGAAATCAGGAATATTCAAAGGATTTTATTCTTCTATACATTTATTTTTACATGTTCTTTTTAATTAGTTTTTGCCCAGTGTGGTGGTACATGCCCACATTCCAAGCATTTCGGGAGGCTGAGTCAAAAGAATCAGAAGTTTGATCACATTGTAGGCAACATAGCAACTTAAAAAGATTTTCTTTAAAAATTTTATAAAATTAAATAAAGTGGCTAATGTTTACTTTTGATTCTTTTACTTTTTAATAACAGTTATCTCTCATGTAATATGAGTTTAATATTAATGTGTCATTTAAAATATTTGTTAAAGCTAGCTAAATTGCTGACTTTTGTGATTTATATATTCCTTTGTTTTTTATATGAAAATTGTTATAGTTATTGACTCAATTATATTCACTTTTACCTAATTATATCTGAATAACCGAATCATCTATATTCCCTTCTTACTGAACTGTAAAGCTTGAAGAGGTCAGTGTTTTAGGGGAAAGACTTCAAATTTAAATAAACTCCTCCCTGATTTGTAAGAACCATTTGTTGCCACTTCTAGAATATTGTAAGTTTGGCAAAGATTTATTAACTACTGAAATGTTTTCATTTACTCATAATCAGTAAACTACTATGAGGTTAAAATGGCAAAAGAAATCCTAGGGAATTGATGTTTGCAATTTTCTAGAAAGTAAATTCCTTCATTCTTTTTTGCTTAAGTATATTATACATATCCTCATCACTTTAAGGATATTTAATGAAATTTATATAATTTCTAATTTTCTAAATATATCAATTCCTGAATAGTTAAGATAAAAATATATTTTCAGTAATGTATTTGTACTGCTCACACTATTTACCATTCATTTTTTGTTTAAATATATCAAAACAGGATTATACTTTATTATGATTTTTTAAAAATAAAATATGGATCTACTGAGTTTTTAACTGCATGATTTTGATAGGTGTAGAAAATAAATAAGTAAAAATAAGTAAACCAAAGATGAACTAAAAATGTTGCCTTCATAATGCCTTAAATCTGTGTAGCAAGCAGGAGAGCAAGGTTCAGTATTATTTCAGAAATGGTTAATTTGTGTATCAGGAGACAGTTCAAGCATGTCTTTAATCATGTTAGTCTGGATGCCCCAAGCAAAGCAATGTATACTTATTAGAGTCTTTGCAGTGTCAAGATAGTATATACCCCAGACCAAAAGGAAATTGAATTTTCTCTTCTCAATTTGCTGCCATATTTATATTTCCATTGTCATAAACTAGGTATGTTTATTTCTTGAATCCAGTTCATCAACAAAATAAAATTGCATTTGATATTGGATTTGAATTATGGCTAAGTCATATCAAGCATAAGTTTTTGTTATATATACAATCATAAAATGTTTATTAATTGTTCACATCATTGTATAACCTGGATTCTTTAAATATAAATCTATTAATTTTATTTTTTAAATGTCCAATATTAATATAAGAACAAGCCCTGGCTTTCTTAAAAGGAGAAGATTACAAGAGATTGTATCTGTTTTGAAGAGCGTCTCTATAGAACTTAAAAGCAGCAACTCAAAGTACAAGGCAGTACATTCTTCTTCCTTTTGACTTACTACTGCTAGCAACCATCAGTACAACCTCAGAAAATTTTCTCATGGATCTTTGTCCTTGGTGTTACTGTCAGCTGGAGACTTTGAATTCACCACAAAGACTCAAACTGACGTACTCTCTTAAGACCCAGAGAGTCTGATGAAAGTATACTAGCCACATGGCGCTGCTATAATATATTATCACAAACTGCATTGTTTAGAATGATAGTTTTATTTCAGTATTCTGGAGGCCAAAAGTCTATAATCAACAGGCAGCAGGCCACTTATCGTTGCAGGGCTCTGGGTGAGATTTTTATTTTTCCTCTTCTGACTTCTGGTGGCCCTATCCTTCCTTGGTTTTTGGTATCAGCACTTAAAACTGGTTCCATGTTTGCATCCCCTTTCCTTTTCTGTGCTTTTCCCTATGTCTTCTCCCCTGTTTATAAAGATATCAGTCATTGGAATTAAATCAAGATTGATTTAATCTCACAGTCCTTCATTTATCACATCTGCAATAGCTCTATAATCAGACAATGTTACTTTCACAGGTCCAGGGTGGACAAGAAATTTTGGGAGTCACATTCAATCTGCTATGGAAACTATCTTTATTTTTCTGTGGTACATATATGTGGAAGATGTATTTAGATACTAACACATTAATCCTTTCCATCTTCTATATTTGGAAGAGCTTATTCCGTTCATTTAGAGGATACTTGTTGCCTTATCCCCTTGGTATTTTTAAGAATTTAATTGAGTTTTGAGTTTGTTCTCTATACCCTTTCACACTCTGAAACTTCATTATTGGTAATGAACTTGAGGCATATATTAAGTAACCAGCTAGACTGTAGGTCACTCTGCTGGAGCAGTGCAAAATTAAATGCTGACCTTGGAGTCATCCAGCTTTCTGTGATTTCATGTGTGTTGAGGTGTCATATCTACTTTTATAGCCCATGATCCTTTCAAATAACTTTTTCTAAGTCATAAGTTACAGAAATCATAAATTACATCATTTTTTTCATAATGATCTTTAGTCTTTGTAAGCCAAGTATATCCCTGAAACTTAATGTTGTAGGTGAACAAAAAACTTTGTTCTAAATGACTGGCTACAGACAATACAGTAATCCAATCTTTAGCATCAGCAGGGTCTTTATCAAAGATTACACATTCAAATAAAAAACAATTATGTAATCAGCAGAAAACCTAAGTATCCAGGACACAATCAAAAGATTAAGTTAAAGTTCAGTGTAGAAAGCTTAGTTACTTTCTACTTTTAGGTAGTAAGAAAAGAAATGGCTGAGACAGGATTTAAACTCAGGTCTGCCAACTTAAACTCCTGCATGCTTTCTGTTTCTTCCAACTGAATTCTAAATCTATAGGAAAGTTTTTCTGTTCTTGTAAATATGGAGTAGAGCACTGCTTGAGTGAGGATGAACAGATGGAGCAGTGAGCAAAGTATAGTCATTGCTAAAAGAATTGAAATATAATTGGAAACATTTGTTGACCCTTCATCGCACCTTATGATTGTAGAATGCAGGTGTATTTTCTTTAAAAATAAACCAACAGTTTGAATTTTAAAAATATTTAATTAGTAAAGTGATTATATAAGTCATTATAAATCTTACCTACTGGACAGTTCCTTTAAGTTTCTGGCTTTTTTTTTTGGCACTCATTTGAATAAAAACAGTTTTACACATGTGGGATAGAAAAGTTGTATTTATTTATTTAGTCATAAGAATCAGATACTCATGTCAGAGAAGAAAAAGTATAAAATAGAAATGAGAATTTCTATAGTATTATAGTTAAATACAAGCAATGTAATTGCATTAATACAAAACTGATTTACATTCAAAACATATTAATTGGATTAATCTGTTTTCATTTGCCTCATTCCAGAATCAAAGAGAAGAAACTATTCTTTTACTAGGTTGAACATTTCTCACTTTTGAACCCCAGATGAACTACTATAATTCACATTCAGTCCTCAGGTACTAGAGACAGAGATATCTGAATATTAATATCCTTTACTTTAGAGAGCTAAAATAGTAGTGGTGATGGTAGTGAGTGTGTAGACTAAATAGATTGATAAATGTATAAATTTTTCTAGAAAGTTGTAAGTGCTATTTACAAAGTACAACAGAAAAATATAGGATAGAGGATGGCTGAGAGTAGAGGATGTAACCATGGGTGGACTTTCTGAAAAATAACATTGCTTAGTGACCAACATAAAGGAGTCAGTCGGGGGAAGTCTAGTATAAGAAATCTGATCTCTGGATTCTTCCATGCGCATTAGGTGTGCATTCAAACTGCGTATTTTAAAGTAGTTATAGTAAAGAAGGCATATCCTGTCTATTGATTATAGTACATAGTTGGGAAACTGAGAGTAGTCAGTTCTCTTATTTATCCTAGTAGTAAATGTGGTACTAATCAGCATGTTGTAGCAGATGAAAGATGTTTAATTTTATCTCATTAAAAACTAGAAGTCTAATTTGTGGAAGCAGAAGTTAAATTTACTCTAAAATGGAGGAATTGGATTCCTTGCTATGCTTTTTGGAAGTCTCTTGTACCAGATATTGTTATAAGGAGCCACAGGGATTTTTCAACCATCATTTATTCCTTAGGTAAAACATCTTTTAAACTCATCTATTAATATGGTTTTTAATAGGTGGGAATCAAATTCTAATTACGGACCAAATTGTGGTATCATTAATAGCACACCATTGTTAAAAGTTATACCATTGAGTCTTGCCAACAAATTTTGTTGGCAAGACTCAATGGTATAACATATATATGTATATGTATACATATATATATATATCAAGAATATTAAGTCACAATCTGAGGCCATTATTACATTGAAGGTTAAATATGATAAATGAAGAACAAGATACAGAGTAATTCTTGTGTCTTATAAGCATGTGCTATCATATCATAGAATATCACAAATTTTTAAAATGCTCATGACAATATATGACTGAATTTATAAACTAATTTTGACATTTGGTATTATGAGAGTATATATCAGTATAGATTCAAAAATTGATTAGGTGATAAACTGGCAGATAGTGAAATGCATCAGAAATGCTTCTCTGATCAGTCTTGGTTGGCATATTTCAACACTTTGGCTAAAATGCTGTGACCCAGGAACACTACTTTTACAGGGGAGTAGGATTATGTTTAATTTATTTAACTTGTAAAATTTTTCAGCATATATATCATTTACTTTTATTTTGAAGATGTAGTTATAGTCTGCATACAAAACAGTAAAGATTTGCTAATTTTAGTAGCTATTGATGCTCAAAATTGATATTCATGTCTGAAATATATTTTTCTACTATTTATTATTGGATTAATATATAATAGTATATGCTGTTATAACTTCAAGATTATTTACAGATTGTATTTTTGAGTAATTCATTTATTTAAAGAATAGGAACTGGAAACCTGATGAAGTTGAGTGGTTTATTGTAGGTCCACACAGGTGTTGAATAAATAATTGACTCATAACAGTTTTCTTCACTTCTATAGAGTAGTTTTTTTTTTAACCACTGCAATGGTAAATTTTTAGCTTTTTTAAAAAAAATATACTCACATTGTAAAAACGCTCCATTTATGGGTATAAAAATGTATTTTTCACTGCTTAATTTATTGACTTTGAAGATATTTCCAATTTTGTTGCTGGTTAAAAACTATTATAGTAAAGCTCTTCTAAATATATTTATATTTAATTTAATATATACAAAGTATGATTGCATATATGTTTGCATAATTAATATTGTGTTTTACATTTCTAACTGTCCTTGGTCAGGCACTTACTACTTGGATAATTAATATTATGATAGCTATTAAAATTTGTCTTCAAACAATCCATCAATACTGGGTTTTAACAATTATTCTTCTAATTTGAAAATTATAAATTATATTTCACCTTTGTTTTTATTTGCACTTCTTAATTTATGCGTTAGAGTAAATAACATTTTAAAATTTCACTGGCTGATTATGTGTTCTTTTTTGTACATTGAATATTAAATAGTTATACATTTTAATTGAATTTTTCAATCTCATTGATTTTCAATCCTTCTGCATATTATAGAAAATAAAAAATTTTCTGTGACATGTGATTCAATAAATCCTAGTTATTAATCTGATTTTAAATTTTGTGATTCTTTTTATAGCATTGCATTTTTCAGTCATTTGCTTTATGGCCTAGAAAAACTGTTGTGTAAAATAATTACCCATGTTTTCTTCTAGCACAGTCAAGATTTAATTTCTGTAACATTCACATCTTTTATTTAAAGTTTATTTCTGTGTATTGCATATTTTTAAATATTGATTAACATTTTGAAAACGTAAATAAAATTTTGTTTTTTACTTTAAATTTAAAAGATAACTTTTTTCATTCCATTAACTCCTTATGAAGGCAGAAATCAAAACTAAGATTAAAAATGTGTTTGAGAAGTGAAAACCAAAATAATTTTCTTCATTGATCAATCACTGATATCTATTGTTTGTGACACAGGAGAATTCCAAGAAATGCTTTTACTTATAAATTATTGTATTTTGATTTTCTAAACAATGATTAAATCAGGAAAGCATCATAAAATAAATCAAACCTCTAGTGAGATACTTCTAACAGCAAATTCATGTTATATGATAATGTTAATTTTATTTAAGAGAAGCAACTTATTATCAGTAAGATCCTATAAGTATAAAAATGAAATAAAATGTGATAGTTTTACGTTAAATAGTATGTAATAGCCAGGTGATAAATAAATGTATTTGTATCCTGAAAAGTTAACTTCAAGTGTTCATCATTATTAAAAATAATTATTTCACATTTTTTTTAGCTTAAAAATTAGCTTGGAGATACTGAGAGTTCTGATGGCTGACATCTTTGTAAGGTTTATAGGGAAAGATTCATTTCAGTTACAAAAGTTAAATATTTATTACTAAATAACATTATTCAGGGCTGGGGATTTTAGCTCAGTGGCTTAAGTGCCTGCCTGGCAATCGTGAGGTTGTGAGTTGGATCCCCGGTACAAAAAAAAAAAAAATCAGTTTAACACCTATTATATTCCTTTCCACAGCTGGCAAAAAGTAAAGATAGGTGAAATGTGAAATCTAAATAAGAGAAAGAGTAAGAAGTATACTATATTCTAACTTTCATTTATTTTTTTAATATAATAGAGTCCACCAAAAATGTATATACATTTCAGGAAAAGAAAAATTTGTGTAAATATTTAAATACTAAATTTTTTGAGACATCATGAGACTGATGCAAGTTACCTTTGGCCTCTACAAGTTCAACAGGTGCTTAAAATGGTAGCTATGAGCTTCCAGACATTTATTAGTATGAACTGCTGCTGGGGTAGCATTGATTATTGAGATTGCTACACATGCATTTTCAATTTCTTCTCTATGGGCTAGCAGTTTAGTGGGCTTTCTGTGATATATAACATCCTCTAGGACCCTTCATAGGAGGGTAGCACCATCTGTTGAAAAAAAATGCTAATATTTTTATTTTTCGGAACTGTTACATTTTTGGCATACTCTGTATTTATTCACTGTATTATAAAAGTAATACGTGATCAGAGTGGAAGTATTTGGAAAAGACAGTAAGTGAAGAAAAAGATAAAATCATTCCATGGCATTATTACTGGCAATTAAAGATAGTAAGTTATTATTAATACCTAATATCTATCTATCTATCTACATATACATTTGCACCAGAACATAGGCTTATACTGCACATGTACTTGTGGATTGTGATTTTTCAGCCATAAATAAATTATGAACATTTTTTTGTTGTCTGTTCATAAATAACTTTTCTATGATGTATGATGCTTTTATTTGTTATATAGTATATGTATATAACATATACTTGTTATATAGTATATGTATATGTTTTGATTTACTTAACCAATTTCTTCTTGAACATAAATGTTGCTTCTAATTTTTCTGTATTAAAAATAATCTATGGAAAATAGCATGCTAATAATATTTTCTATGTGCTGTGAATATCTCTGATCATGTCTTTAGGGTAAATTTGTATAAATAGATAAGTGAGTCAAATGTGTACATTTTTGAGGCTTTTGTTCCTCTCACAGCTACACACTGCTATATTGGCAGTTTCGGAAAGTATGTTTGGTCATATTGATATCAATTTTTGGCATAAAACTTTTTGTGGCTCAAAGAAAAGCTCTCAGTGGTCTGGGACGGATGAGTACAAAGCAGTGAGAAGAGATCAAATAGTGGTAAGTGATGCTTTTATCCAAGAGATGTTGCAGGCTGCTGAAGGTTAGGAAATACAGCTTTCTCCAAAGTGAGTGTGTATTTTAGAAGATGGCCCAGATGCTCAGGGCTAACATGGTGCGATTGCAATGTCCCCATTTGCTTTAAGGTGGTAGCCTGACACTTCAAACACACTCTGTGTATTCATTGATTGAGGTTACTTACTCTACTGATCATTGCATACAGAAAAGATTTGTATTCATCACTCACTATATTTTGCTACTCAAGTGTCATGAAACATTCAGGTTATATTAACTGGCAAACTCACACCTGGAATATGTTGCTTAGTTTCAAAAACTGCTAATTTATAAAAATCAAATATTGAATTTTAAGAAAAAATCAGTTTTGGATTTGAGCATGTATATCACCTTTCATTTTGGCCCAATTAACTCAGCAGGTGTGTATAAATTAGGTCAGTACTTTGTCACCGTGGTAACATGTTTTGGGGAGGTGAATCTTAACCACCTCCAGCACAGGTGATATTGGCTGGGTTAGTACTAAGAGGTTCTTTAGAAACAAACAAGGTACAATTTAGTGTGTTAGTCTGTGCAAAAATTAGTCTGATGCCAGGTACCAATAGATGGTACTTTGACATGTAATCAGGTAACTACCTTAAATCTGTATACACAAGAATGATCTAATGAGTCTTGGAACCAGAAATTTCACATAAACTGTGCGTGGTGTCTCATGCCTAGAATCACAGCACTCTGGAAGATTGACAGGAGATTGAAAAGTTTGAACTCATCTGCAACTTAGTAACTTTTCAGGGGGCAGGGGGTGGTGGTTTTGGGGATGTAGTTCAATGTGAAGGAAGTGGGTTTAATCCCCAGTAACTCTCTCTCTCTCTCTCTGTCTCTCTCTCTGTCTCTCTCTCTCTCTCTGTCTCTCTCTCTCTGTCTCTCTCTCTCTCTCTCTCTCTCTCTGTCTCTCTCTCTCTCTCTCTCACACACACACACACACACAGACACATTTCATATAAAATTGACTCTGTTTGTGAAGGACACACACTACAGCACCCAGGAGGTGATGGCCTCATTTTTTCATAGACAGAGGGATTAGGGGTATCCAGTCAATTCTTGACAACTAAGCCTTGGCTTTCAGCAGGTTGGACAATTCTGACTACTCACTTCAGTGTTTAATCTAGTTAACACCTACTGTTTATAAAAAGTAAATGTCTGATCATTTCTTTTAAGTGTTATTTTTTATCAATATTCATCATAGCTTCTAGGTTAAGAAGTTGGCAGAGTTGATCTATGCCAGCAGTCCACTGTTGATACTGTCTCTTAACTCAGGCTTCTTCTCACCAGGTGGAAAATCAGACATGCTTCAAGATCGCTGGTAAAAATTGTGCAATCTGTTTTGCTGCTGAAGGTTCCAAATCATGTGGGCATCCTGCAGCCCCACAGAGTGGTAGAATTTCTTCACTTATCAATGACAAGTTCACACCTTTTTGTCATTAAAATTGTAAATGTGCATTATCAGATGCAGAAAACAGTCCAAATTAATGATATTAAATATATTTTCAAAGAGAAGCATCTCACTTTCTGCACTCAGATGTAAAAGATATTTCTATTTAGCCTGTTATATCAGTTTACATGTGGCTTTATGATTTTTCAGTTGGCCTTACTCTTTTTATAATTTTGAAGCATTTTTGTATAACACACCTAATTTTTTAGTGATATTTGAAAAACTTAAATCCCACTAGTGTCTATTTTCAATGGCTTTGGCCACAGTTTTGTTACTTATTTCATGGGTTATTTCAATGGTTAATATTTGCAAAACACTGAACAAACTCTTCAAGATTGCTTTCTGTTTTCTTCCTCTCTTTGTATCAAAAATGAGGCAACCAGAGAATAGTGACTCACCCTGTGTCACAGAGTATGTGAATTCACTTTCATAGGAGGACCAAGGGTCCATGATTTTCAAGTTTATTTCTTTTTTTGTATTCCCAATATGTCACGCATGTTTGGAGATTTACACAGGGAAAGCATTGTTGCATGGAGAAACAGTTGACTAAAACACTTTTTCACCTTTAAGTTCTCTTTTAGCATGCACTCCCTCCTGTTCATCTTCCTTCCTGTCAACTCCCAGTTGACTGTGAAAACCATTTCTTCTTGAAGAGCTGATTTTTATAATAAATACCTGAGATTTCAGTAAAATCTATTAACCTATTAAGGGAATGGTGGGTGTGCATTTTTCACTGAAGAACATTGTATCATATTCTGCTCTGTCTCTTCCAAAAGAAAACTAGTGGCAACACAACTTAGTATTGGACTAGAGCTTTGTCATAGAAGAATCCTAGGTTGTTTCAGGAATAAGACACAGACCAAAATTCATGAAGGGATTAAATTTGTCAGAGCTAATAAAGAAAGTTTGATAGATTCAGGGAATTTGAACCCCTCAATTGTAGTAACTAAGGTTAGGGTGTGGATGAATAGTTAAACAAAGTAATTTGTTTCATTGTTTGATGAAATAATTTTTGCATCTTCTAAGTAGCTTGTTGGTGAGGGGAGAGAGATAGAGACAGAGACGGAAAGACTTGGAATATCTGAAACAAAGAGCTTATACAATCACCAAACTGGTTGGTTTTTATACCTTCCTTTACTGAGTATTGTCCTTCAGTACAACACAGAGCCAGTTCTTTGTTCTCACAAGCTAACAGTTAAATTGTATGTAAATGTATGCAAATTAGATGCTGTCTAATAAAGAGAGTCATTAGATGGAAGAAATATTTAGTTTAGGAAAAAAAGCAGGTGTATTGTGTAAAAGAAAATGTAAGGCTACAAAAAAAGCACAAACTTTTGTGGACAGTTATAGAAAAAAAATTTTAAAATAGATTTTTAAAAGTCTTACATCTCCCTGACCTTTCCTTTGTGCTTATATATATGTGTGTGTTTTTAAAATATTTACATATGAAACTAAGGGATTGGCTTCTTTCCCAGAATTACTGGAAGCACCTTCACCAGGAACATTTGGACTTGAATATTCTCCACAGCAGCATTTTCCTTCTTAAATTAAATGAATTGTAAAATGGATGATTGGCTCAGGAATACTGTTTATTTGGGTTGATAGAGGCCCAGTGGTTCCATGATATTAGGTACCTTGCAACTGGTCATTTTAACAATCTTAAGATTTCCTTGGCACACTACTCAACCCAACCCCCTTTATATTAAGGACTAATGTAAATTCCTACAACATACATATATTGTAAATTTCTTGAGACGAACCAACAGTTCCTTTTGAAATTAATGCTATATTAAGTGTATAGCACAATACATATACCATGTACTGAACATCATATTTTTAAAATTGCTATGTGAATAATTGATTTTAGTGGTCAGAAAAATAGTTGTGGGCACATCCAGTACCTTTGTTTTCTCTTCATATAGTTAGCAAAGCAGTTGCACAGGATTGCCTGCAATACTTTTGTGATGCATACATAGTGAAGAATGTATTTTGCTGTCCAGTTCCCCAAGCCAACTCTTACAATAGTGTGCAGTGTTCATCACATGAATCACTCATCATGGCAACTATTTATAGGCTAAATAGACACAGTAGTCTCCCTCTTGGAGCTCCTGGTCTTCCAAAAGAATCAGGCATATAAATACTCAATACATGACAAAATTTAAAATATATTTATAGATATAGTATTATGGGAACATGAAAGAGAAACTCTAACTGAAGGTTATCAGAGACATCAGTGTGAAATAAAATAGGGGGATAAGAAGTTTAGGGACCTAGAATTGAACATTTCATATATGGACAGCTGCAGTTTGGAAAGCTACATTCTTATTTTACTTTACTATAGCAGCCTTTTAGGTACCATAATTGACATTATATTTCCATTTTACTGAAGAGAAAACTGAGATTCTCAAAATTTGAATCTCTTAGCCAGGATGACAAAATAAATGTCCTGTTGTTTAAGTTCTTTCCATTTACTTTATTGTGACCCAGAAGAAACACATGGAATAGTGAAATAGTTACATAAGCAGCATACATCTTGCATTCTAATTTTATTGAAATATTTAATGTCCCCCTTTTTTTTTTTCATTGTAGCATGGGTAAAGTATTTAAGACCAAAACTAGGGGAAACTTGTATTGGCAAGAAATTGATTACTTTGGTAACTGGGGATGGGTTCAAAACAAAACAAAACAAAAAACATAATGAGTCTAGACATTGAAAGAATTTTAATCTATTTTCTTGACTTTTGAGTTAATGAAAGGATTTCAGTGTGAAAGTGCACAATAGTCTGCTGAACTAATCTTGGAGGTAACCAAAGGGCTGTGGGACTAACAGCTTTTGATATACTTAGTGCTTATTATTGTTATTATTATTATTTCTTTTTAATTATGCAAAGTGCTAATCAGTTTGATTATGCACAGTGCTAATCAGGTTAATTATGCAAAGTGCTAATCAGTTCTTCTTGAAGCACAAGAGGAGAGCAGAGGTGCTGGCGGTGAATGGCATAGCTAGATGCTGGTAGTCACGGCAGTCATTCCTTATTAAGATAGGAATAGACAAGATAGCAAGAGGGATTTATCCGTAAAAATAAAGAGAAAAAGAGAACTATGAGCACATGAAAGATTGTGGTTTGGGCAGGACAGCACTTAAGCATAGAAAGCTTTTTTCCTCCATTTCATACTTTGGTTAGATAGTCTCTGCTGTATTTTGAAGGCACTCATTTGAAGCCAAAAAAGACTGCAGAGGGAAAGAAACAGAGTATTGTAAAGCTAGACAAGTTGTCAAAACAACTTATTGTAGTTGGCAAGCACCAATTCCTGGGAGGACAGTAAGGGAAGTAGAATCTAATAGACCTATACATGAAAGAGGACATCAAGAAAGAGAATTGAAAAATTAAGGGAGTGCCATTCTGATAAAATAAACAAAACCAGCTCACTACTGCATTGTTATTTGGATGGGCGTCTGTGTAGCATATTTCCTGAGGTGATCTGAGGGCTGGCTTCTTGGTGCTGGCGTTGGTCTCTATTGAGTGCAGTGATGACGAATATGATAATAAGGATTTTATGTAATAGCTCCTAGTTGGACCAGCTTTGTTGCTGTTGAAATCAAAGTGAATTTTAATATTAACTTGCAGGTCTGTGCTTATTAAGCTGGGTGACTTCCTGTGAAGATGAGTTTATAGCAATATGTTCATACATTTGACCATGGAGCTCCCCTAGGAAAGCCCTTTTTATTCAGTCCTCCTGTTCTGTTCTGTGGTTTGTTAAGCTATCAGTGAAATACTACCAAACCTACTTGTTTGAATGTATTCAAACAGCAGAAAACATTTCAGGATACTAAGTGAATATTCATGTTTTTAAAAACTGGTTTCAGTCTATGAGACTTTTTCATTACTCAGGAATTTGAGCAGAAGATTTTCAAGTACATTATAGAAAGAAGGATTTGCTTCTCCCTGTATAATCTGACAAGTGTGTATTTACCTTTCCTTTTTATGTCCATCTCTAAGCATGAATCATCTTCACAGGTGCCTTAAGTGAACATGGTTTCTAGAAATGTCCAGATAATGAGAATACTCCAGAGGCAAAGCCATTGCTTATATCCCCAGAATATGGCATATTAATGAGTTATTTGTCCAGCCAACATTGAGTCTTGGCTTTTAGTTTTTATGTTTTTCTTTATTGGGACCAATTTCATTTTAAAATATGAAGAGAATGACATAAGTCTTTGGTTTCCAAGGAGAGTCTGGAAAGAAATAGATTGTTAAAGGACAGCGCCCACAAATTGAGAAAGCCTGTTGGGGGCCCTTCGGGAATTTGGCTGGAAAATTCTGTTACAGGCAGTCCTTCTGCTCAGCTTCATGGGAACATGGTTTTAGAAATGAAACATTGCCTCTGTGTGCCCCCAGCCACAAAAACTAAGGTAAAGATTAAATGTTCAGATTACCACTTTCACAAAAATCTTTTTTTTTACTTAGAAATTGAAAAAAGTTCTCTCAATGATTTAATCAAATACCTTATAAATTCAATTTATTGATCGTATAATCAATTCTTTTTTATATTTTTGTTAATACAGACACACAAACTCAAATGTCACATTGTTTCTCCTATGTGAGAAACCCAAGGTATACTAAATTGTTGATTCTCAATGAAGGTATTTTTAGACCTCATTCATAAGCCATTTATAATATCACTGGAAAGTTTCAAGCAGAAAATTATGTGACCAAAAAATATAAAAGAATTTACTAACAGCTAACTGATTTGTGCAGTTTGCTTATTAATTGTACCCTTGCACTCATGTAATAGCCACTGTCATAGATAGCTTATCCATTACATCATTAAACCAATGTTATTAGAACACTTGATTTTTTAAAATACTTACTGTGTGTTAGTGACAGTTTCATGAACTGTTCTGAATACTTGAAATACAGTTAGTCAAAAGCGTCACAAAATACCTAACATCATGGAGCTTGTCCACACTAGATTTATCTTCAGACATAGGAACAAAGATTTGTATTTTATTTCTTACAAGTTCTCTATATGATTCCAACTTCTTGACTTCAATATCTTAAATTATTTAAAAATTAAAATATTGGACCAGAATGATTTCCAAGTTGACTTCATATAACAAACACTAGAATCTACTAACTGATTAGACTATAAAATAAATTTATCTTTTTTTGTTAACTTGTGAAAAGCCTAACAAGCATGCAAAGTTCTTTTATACTTTTGGAAATAAGTAATTTTTAACTAATCCTGTGAACACTTTCTCTATAGATTTAGGCCAAATTTTAACGTAGAAAAGAGTGGACATTGGAATAATCTTTCATTTGAATTCTAGCTCTTGCTGGTAGTAGCTGAGTAAGTCGTAACTTCTTTGATAACTCTATTTCTTTTCAGCTCCTACCCCAAATGATGGTTATGATTATTTACTGAAATGAACTGTGTGTTCACTGAACTCATTGTTCAGTAGCATCCTGGAACCAAACCTTGCTCTACAATCAGTCCTTTTTCATTCCTCACAACTGCAGCTGACCTCGCTTTGCTACCACAAAGTATCTTGAACTAATTCTGCTTCCCTTCTCAAAGCTGCTTTTTCTTGCATTAGATCTGTATTTTAATGAACTCAGTATTTTCTCTCCCATTATATATTTTTAAATTTTTATTTTTATTACCACATTTGCAGTACACAATGATTATATTTATTGTGAGGAGTTAGTAACTACGGGTTTTTTTTTCTTCTTTTGCTCTTTCATTCTTTGAATCCTTCCCTGTGGTTTTTTTTTCGCAATTTTTGATTAGTTATATTTACCATATGTAGTATCATCTTGCTAATAATGACAAAAAATGTGTACAAGTATAATTGAAGTGAATAAGTAGACATATGTTGCTTTTATTAGAGCAATAGTATTTGTATTTCTTTTCTGACTTCCTGTCTGTAACCAAAACGTGGAGTACAAGGACAGTATCATTAATCTTTATATTTCTACTATCTATCTAGGCTCTACCAATAGGAATCCAACAACTTAACTAGGAACACAAACTTTAAAGCAACACAGTGTATGCTCTGTTAACAAGGAAACTGCCATAGAGTTGGAGATCTTGGGGAAACTTCATGGAACAGATATTGGGAAGCTTCTTGGAGAAAACAGTGTTTGAATGTGATCATTTTTTAGAAAAAGTACTTTAATTTTTCCCTTGTGAAAAGACAAGAGAATGAATTCTGGACAGGGAAATACAAAACACTCATGCAGAGAAAAAGCTAACTAAATGAAAATGGGATTGTTTTTACTATAGGTTTACTATAGATTTCTGCTTGCTTATTTCTTTGGATCTAAATGAGGCATTTTGTGGGCCATGATTTTGTTCCCACATTCCTACTGTCATCAGCAGTGACTTGCCAAAAGAAAATAAAGCTGATAATTCTTAATATTTCATAAGTAATTGGTAGATTTCTGGGATTTATGCTCCATTTATCAGGTATGCCTGACATTACAATTAAAAACAAAAGATAAGAGAGCAAGGATGGCCAACTCAGTTATGTAATGCATACTCAATAATAGTCCCCTCAAGATGACATTGATTTCTTATGCATTTTATTACATGCTATATTAGTTAGCCTTCCTGTTACTGGGAAACAACACTTAAGCCTCATAATTATAAAAAGAAGTTTAAGTTGACTTAGAACTTTTGGGAATTCAGTTCATGGTGAAATAGGTCCAAAGAGCAAACATTCTATATGGCAGAGCAGAGATGATTAGTTCACAAAAAACAAGAAACAGAGCAGAGCACAACACCAAAGAGGAAAGGGGCCAGTATCCATTTATAGTGTCAAAGGTTATGCCTCCATGATCTGCACAGTTGCACCAAAACTTTTCCTTTACTAATCTGCTAGGTATTTCTTCATCCATTCAAGTTAATGTCAGAATTACAGATCTCACATGCTAAATTTAATTCATGTGTTTACTTGTTAGGATTTAGATAACCAAACAAATTCCATATTAACCATAACAAATGTGTGCTCATTCAAAAAGACTTCTGAGTATTATTACATTTTGGAATAATATTTGGAGTCTTAGATAGCAAATCAATGATAATCTCAGTAAAAATTATTGGCAAGTAAAACATTATCCAATAAAACTACATTAATTAATATTGTAATTTAGGTATTAAAGTTAGACAAGTATAGCCCTTGAGTCTTAAAATGATTCTCTGTAAGACTGACCAACCTCCACTGACATGTCAATGTACTTCAATTAAGTGTCTGTGAACAAGATGCCAAACCAATGCTAGCATTCCAAAGGCTATGTGAATATTTTCCTAAAATAAATTACACACTTTTTGTAAAGTATTTTTTTCTACATTGTCAGATGTCCATTTTGGAAATTTTCTTCTTTTGTTAATTTTGGCATTAAAAAAGAATACATGCACCATAAACTTAGTTTATGTTCTTTTTTTAAAGAAAGGAATTCTGAGCAATGCAATATGAAGCATATGGCTACACAGAGATTAGAAGAACTATGGCCATAAGGGCAAATATTGGTAATCACAGTCATGAAATTTCACACATATAGTTTACTGTGAGAAAAAAAGAATAATCATATGTATCTTTTATTTTTTAAACTTTTTATTTTTAAAAAACAAGACAAAAAAATGGTTGAAATAATACAGAATATCAAAAAATAATACATCAATACTAGTTAATATATTACACATTGTTACCTTAGAAGTAGTTGCTCAAGTTACAAAATTAAAGCATAAAATATGAACAGACAATCAAACAATGACAGCACAGACTATCATGAAGTTGAAACCATTAGACAGGAAATGAAGGAAGTCAAGAAGGAATCCTTTATATAACAACAGCATTTAGACATCGTTTTGTGATTATGTCTAGCCCATTTAATAGAAGCAATGTAAGGTCCACTACCTAAGAACAAATATTTTCCTCTAGTATAAAAACAAGACTCAGATTTCAAAATATATCTGAATTCTCATCTGTCAGCCAAAAGCAGCTGAAAGACAAGAGCCCTAGAGAACTGTTTTCATACATATGTATTTGTTTTTAGACAAATGTATTTGTTTGAAGCTCTAAACACCATGGAAATGCCTAGTTAGGGGTAGAAGCCTTAACAGTGCTGACTTAATCCTTGATCTTTCTGTGTGATGGATTAAATGCCATATGCTTCGGTTCGCTGTGCACTGCATCTTTTAGCACTGTTCACAGCAAACACGACTATGTAGGAAGGATAAGAAACTGAATTTTTAAAGAAAGTCATGTGAGAGTGGTAGTCATTTGGCTGATACTTGTTGAAAGACAATTCCAGAGAAAATCATGGAAAATCATTCTTTTCTGTAAATGCTTATATTCATAAAATAAAATTAAATTTAATATCAAAGTATAGAAATTATCCCATGTATATGATCAGGCCATAGTGCAATGAAATTGAAAATAAATGGCAGAAAAAAACCACAAGAACTTGATAAACACATGGATATTAAATAACATCTCCTGAACAACCAATGGATCACAGATGAATTTAAAGAAGCAATTAGATAGTTTCTACAATTAAATGATAATGCAAATACAACATGCTGGAACTTATGGGACACAATGAAAGCAGTTCTACGAGGGAAGTTTATAGCAATGAATACTCACATCGGGAAAACAGAGTGAACTCAAATAAATAACTTGACGATAAACTTCAAGCTTCTAAAAAAAAAGAACAGGTCATGCCCAAAGCTCATACAAGGGAGGAAATTATAAAACCAAGAGCAGAAATTAATGCAGTGGGGACTAAAAAAAAATTCACAGAATTGATGAATTGAAGAGTTGGTTCTTCAAAAGATTAAATAAAATTGACAACCTTATAAAAAAAGAAAAAGACTCAAATCCATGTAATTGGAAATGAAAAGGGTGAAATCACAATGGATCCTGCAGAAATCCAGATCACTTAAACCTACTTCAAGAACTTGTATTCTTATAAAGTAGAAAATGCAAAATAAATGGACAGATCCCTAGAGAAACATGAAATACCAAAGCTGAATCAAGACTACATAAAAATCCTAAATAAACCAATATCAATCAATGAAATTGAAGTAATTAAAACCTAACAATAAAGAAAATCCCAGGCCCTGATGGGTTCAATGCTAAATTTTACAAGAGATTTAGAGAAGACCTAACACTACTACTTCTCAAACTCTTTAATGAAATTGAAAAAGAAGCAATACTCCCGAATTCATTCCTGGAAGGAAGCATTACCCTGATATCAAAATCAGAGAAGGACACAACTAAGAAAGAGAAATGCAGGTCAATCTCCTTGATCAACATACACACAAAAATTCTCAAAAAAAGTACTGGCAAACAGAATGCATCAGATCATCAAGACTATACATCATGACCAAGTGGGATTCATGCCAAGGATGCAGTGATGGTTCAACATACCTGAATCAATAAATGTAATACATCATGTTAACAGAACCAAGGACAAAATACATACGATCATCTCGACAGCTACAGAAAAATCTTTTGACAAAGTTCAGCACCCAAGCATAATAAAAACCCTACAAAAAATTTGAATAGATGGTCTTCATTTCACTTTGATAAAAGCAAAGAATGAAAAACCAACTGTCAACCTCACATTGAATGGTCAAAAACTGAAAACGTTCACTCTGAAATCAGGAACAAAATAAGAATGTCCACTGTCACCACTGTTATTCAATATAGTTCTGGAAACTTTAACCAGAGCAACGATATAAAAGAAAGAAATAAAAGGAACAAGGATAGGAAGAGAAGTTAAAGTATCATTATTTATGGGTGACATAACACTCTACCTAGAGGATCCCAAAAACTCTACCAGAACACTTGTAGATTTAATAACCAAATTAAGTGGCATAGCTGTATAAAAAATCAAAACTCAAAAATCAGTAGCCATCCTGTACACAAATAACTAATTCACTGGTAGAGAAATTAAGAAAACACACCATTCACAAAGCATCCAATAAAATAAAATACCTGGGAATCAGTCTAACAGAGGATGTGGAAGACCTCTACAGTGAAAACTACAGTACTCTGAAAAAGGAGATTGAAGACAATATCAGAAAATGGAAAGACGTCCCTCACTCTTAGGTAGGAAGAACCAACATAGTGAATATGGCCATACTTTTAAAACTGTTATACAGATCTAACACAACTCTGATTAAAAAAATTTTATCAGCATATTTCACAGAGTTAGATAAAACAATTGTAAAATTCATTTGGAACTAGGAGAGAATTAAAATTGCAATTCTGGGCAACAAAGGCAAGAGCAGCCTTCAAAGAGAGACAAAATCCATATGTCATTTGAAGGACATGTGATAATGAATGGAAGAAAAATTCTGTTCTCTTTTGTTTCAAAGTGATGGGAAAAATCGTAAGTATGTCCCCCTCAACACTTTTGTTTACTCCCTAAGTCCTTTAAAATTTAACTCGTGTAGAAACAGAAACTCATCTTTACTTACCAAGTTCTTCTATGTATTGCCTGCAGCTTATCTGCCTCCTACAATTTGGAGTCTTAACCATTGTAGATATCATATGAAAACTGCCTTCTACAATTTGGAGTCTTAATGTTGTAGATACCATATGAAAACTATCAGAACCAGATAAAAATTTTATGGTAAACAGGAGATAGAAATGTCCTCCTTTTCATAAGATAACAGCTACTTATTTTCTTTTTTTATTTTCATTGAGTTACAAGTTTTATAAGAATTACTTTTTTGACAATTGACATGAACAGCAAAGGAAAAAATCTTAAGAAATAGGAGAGCAGGAGGAAAGTTATAATTGAATCTGGAAACCCTTTTTGCCTTGGCTAAATAAGAATGATAATAGGCACAAAACAATAAGAAATGAAAAATTCAGGTTCAAGCATAATGTTTTATTTAATTCCATTTAATCTTATTGGTTGGAATTTGATAGAGACCATGTCAATAGACATGTACATAGAAATTGGCAGTGAAATACCTGGGGTTATTTTATCATAGTCTTTAGTATGTACAAACAGAAACTGGTTGGTAAATAATTCTGACTGTAATAGTAATTTTAGATATCAAATTCAGTTTTTCAAACTCACAGAGCCATCAGGTGGAAGGAAATGTGTAGTTTGTATCTAATTCCTTATCCAAATATAATAGAAAATTAAATATATCAGTGTCATATGTTTCCTTTACCAACAGGTGTTTAGAAATTTTCCCTAGCATTGCTGAACTACCATATAAAAGATACATATTTCAGTTTCATACTTAGAGTAAGAATAAAACTTAAGTGGGATTTTAACAATGGTTCATCATCAAAATTAGGATTCATTAGCCTCTTTCATTTTATTATAAAAGAGAAGCTTATATAACATGTCTTAAGAATCAGTTTGCATTCAAAAATATTTACAAAAGCTGTGCTTTGTATCCTTTAACCAGAGAAAATGAACTGAGGTTGTTCTACAGTTCTTAAACACCTCAGGTGTATTATCAAACTAAAATAAATCCAAGTATGTATACAACATATATTTTAGTGAGTTATATTCTGAGAGAATTTGGGTAGTGTACAGTGGTTGTACATGTTACATTCCAACAGGGTAACCACAAAAGAGGTTATCAGCATTTGTAATAGGACTGTTCTAATTAGCTCACATATGACAGGTAGTTTTTAAGGCCTTATTTCTCCAAATATTTGAAGCACAGATTTATGTCTTTTTATTGAAATGGTGTCATTTTAATCACTTTTCTCATTTATGGGACAAAATACCTGACATTCACAATTTAAGGGAGGAAAGATTTGTCTTGATCATGCTTCAGTCCATAGTACACTAGCTGTAAGGCAGGAAGACAGCAAGACATAGAGGGAAGGCCTGATAGAGAAAAGATGCTCATGGAATGTCATTCTGAAAGTAGAGAGTCAGGGGAAGAGATGAGAAGGAGGCTATAACCTTCTGCATCATGCTTATCATGACCTACCTGTTCTGATCAGGCCCCCAGCCATAATTGCTAGTCAGCTGTAATGCCTCTATGATCCAATCACCCTACAGTGCTCTCATCTGTGATTGCATGAGACTTGACAGGGACATGTAGATACAAACCATAACACTGTGCCCAAGACCCCAAAAGATCTATGCACCTCTCTATGCAAACCACGTTTAGTTCATCTATAAATTTTACCAAAGTCCTAACAGTTTCAGCGTTGCTGAAAAGCTAAAAAAATCCAAGTTGAAAGTTTCTGAAGCTCAAAACAAACTCATCTGTGAGCCCCTGTAAAAATCACAAGAAATATACAATAGCACAGGATAAACATTCCCATCTGGAAGGGAGAAAGAGATTTCTGGAAAGCAAAGGGACCAAAGCAAAAATTAAATGCAACAGAGTTCACATTAAATCCCAGAGTTACAGTTGGACCTGGTGGCACATGCCTGTAATCCAAGCATTCAAGACTCTGAAGCAGGAGGATCACCATGAATTTGAGGTCAGCCTGAACTACATAGTGAGTTTAAGGACAGTCTAAACTATGTACCAAGGCCCTGTCTACAAACAAACACAAAAAATAAATAAATAAATGCATATATTAATGAAACAAATTCCATAGTTCCATGTCCAGCACCATGTACAGGTGGTATGGAAATTCAACTCAAAATGGCTTGGGTAGCCCCACCCCAACAGCATTGCTAGTGGTTACAAAGTTTCTCTCTTGTTTAGGCTTTGTTTTGTGGCTTTCCTTGGACGTTCCATATACCTGGGCTTTCCAAATTTCTGGATTCTCTACTGCATTTTCAACTTCATTCTTACAGATTTCATCAATTGCTCCCAGGGGCATAATTCCTGACCTCGAATGCCATCTTCTGGAATCTGGGTGGAAGTTTTCCTAGCCTCACAACTCTTGCAGTAGTACATACTAGTAAAAGTAGCACCATGTCATTAAACTTGCAGCCAGGAATAGTAGCCAGGGCTCCCTTGGATTCTGCTTTGAGAGTCCTTATATTCCTGGATGGCTGAAAACTGTGAAGCCAATCATGGGGAAGCAGTTCCCTAAGCAACTTTTTTCAGGAAGGATGAGCGGGGGCTATCTTCTCAAAGCAAAGTCTCAACTTTGCATTCTTGAGTAGCTGAAGGGGCAGAGGAGTTTTTCCGATTTCTCATTGACCTCAAGCCATTTTTCCTATTGTCCTAATGCAAAACACATGGCTTGTTTTTAATGCTAATCTTTTTAGCAACTAAGCTGTCCTCTGTTGCTTCTTTACAGGTGCTGTTTTTTCTTCTTTCTGGCAAAACTGAAAACTTTTTAAAAAATGGACTTTTAGTTCTTGACTTGCAGTATAAACTGGATAAAAGTCCCCATAGTATTTACGCCACATCTACATTGTTACGCTGGCCTGAAGTTTCCTCTTTTAGACAAACTGTTGCCCTTATTCAGTCCCCTTTTAAGCCTCATGACATAAGCAAAATCCTGACAAACTTTCTACCACAGCTCAGCACACAAGGTCTCAAGTCCAACTGCCATTGAGTCTTTGTTCTAAGCAGAAACCTGCCAAGGTCGGTCTTTATCATTTGCATTATATTCTGCATTCTTGTTTTCCAAGTTCTGACAAGAATCTTCCATCAGAGTTGACTTACAACCAGGGTTGGCAGTTTCTCCAGTCAGCATCTCCAAACCTTACCAAACTTCAACGAATCACTTTCAAAGAATTCTAAACCATATGTAGGTATCATCACAGCAACTACCCAACCCCTGATACCAAAGTCCTTCTTAGTCCCTATTTTTGTCTCTGTGAGACAAAATACCAGACACCCACAGGAAGGAGAAATTAACTTTGGCTCATGTTTCAGTCCATAGTAGGCTGGATCCAAGGTAGCAAGGAATTGTGGAAGGGCCTGGTAGGGAAGAAGTATTCATGGCATGATGTCCAGGAAGCAGAAATAGCATCAAAGGAGGAGCTGGGAAAATAAAACCCATCTCTTCTGTTCAGGTTTCAACTCCTAAGAGCTAGTCAGCTATAAAATGCCTATAATCCAATCACCCATGAGCACATGAGTTTTCAGGAATACGTCTAGATATAAATCATAACAGCATTCTTAATTCATCTGTGGAGATTGTAGCTGGATTATAATGTAAGGCAACTCAGATGAAATTGGGGAGTGTGTTTTTATAATAATTAATGAGAACTGACAGTACAGATACCTAAAATAGATAATTCAGACCTTTCATAACTCACCCTGATACCTAAATGAATTTCTTAAAAACTGCTAGCATTGTCCAGGTAATTGTCAGATAGCCAATCCACAATTATGGATATATGTTTCATTATTCATTACACCCACATTTTGCTGTATTTTCCACAGTGATACTCAGCAAAAGACTGAGTTGTTGAGGTATCAATAAATGAGTATGGTAAACTGTTTCTACAAATCATAGATTCATAGTCTTTTGTCATAATTGTATCATAAAAATACACTTTCTTCCCACATTAAAAAGTATTATAAATTATCAAACAAGACCCTATATTCATTTCTAGAACTTCTTATCCCTTCCACATTTATGCGTACACTAAATATATGTTAAATACAAATAACTTCATTGTAGATATGGTCACTATCATCCTTTATACTAGATCCAATCAAATATCTTTTTATTCTACTTCTGAAGGCAAATATGTAATGGAATATCCCCAATTTATAAACAGGTTGTATTTCAAACTTCAAACAGTATAACTCTTTATACACAAAAATGCTTTTCTTTCATAAATCTAGTTCAGTAAATGTGATTTTGCACTTGGTATAGCTCCAGTGCAGTTCTAAGCGCTGGAGATAGATACAGTGATGCACAAGACAAAAGTTCCTGTTCACATTGACATATACACTTGATTTCTTAGAATGAGAACTCTTGGAATTATGTCTATCATACAGTATACAGTCAATAATTGCCAAATAATATTATTAAGGAGTGACCCTATTATTTTGGCAGATATTTAATCGAAGTTTCTCGATTCTGAACTGAAAAATCAATATTGCACTTCCAAAAATAATTAAAATATTATTACTAAATAAAATAGATGATACTTTAGATATATTTTGTCTTAACTTCATTGATTTTTCCTTAGGTATCCACTTTCAAAAAGAAAGAATCTTTCTACTTTTTAAAAATTTCTTTGTCTTTTGGTGTTGTTAAATCATGGCCATGTGATTCTTACCCAAAAATAATGAAGATATAATATTCTAGTTCTCAGAAAACAAAGCAGAACTTAGTAAGTTAATGTTTTCAAAGTACTTAGAAATATGATGCTGAAATTGCTAAAAGTAATGTACAGAACTTTTGTCACTAAAATTAGAATAATAGACATTTTTTCTCTATTAAAAAAAAAAGACCCGAATGAGTCAGCATTAGTTTTTGAAAGGTTGTATGCCACATTAAAGAAAATATTCTCTGTGTACCCAAAGGGAAAACAAATAAAGGCCTTGTTTCATTATTGTGTGTTCTAAAAATTGCTAGGGAATCACTATTTGGGGGAAAGTAAATGGTATTGAAGACCTTATGATTCACCAGACTAGACAAATGGATGATTGCATCTTCTTATGAAAGTGACAGGTGGCAGCAGCTCCAGTGAAATGGCTTCCAAAGTTCTATTTTTTACCACTCTTCCTTAGCTGGTGTTTGGTTTGGAGCAAAGTAGCGATTCACTCCAATTCCAAAAGTATGGAGAGTTTATGAGAGGACAGGAAGTTGTGTGTGCATGCGTGCATGTGTATGTGTGTCTTATTGGCTCTTAAGTTAACTCAGTCTACTGAGAGGTCCAAGTAAAATGGCAGACAATGAATACTCCAAAGCAATACCTATCATTTCAAATCAGATCTGAATCACTTCTTTCTACAATAGTGATTTTAAACTTCATGTAAACTTCATATATCGTTGAGAATTAAAGGTCATGGTGTGTGATTCCTTCCCCTGTCAGCAGAAGATAAAATGAGTTTAAACCGTAAAATTTAAAGTAGGGTAAATTAGACATAGATTTTATTTATTGAATAAATATGTTTGAAACACCAAAATAGTGATACTGTCAAAAATAAGACAAAATCTTTGGCTTGAAGAGCTTCTAGTTTAGGAGAAGAAAGACAATAAATATATAATTTTAGGAAATAATAAATACTGTAATATGAAGAAAAAATGATATAGGATATATTATTTATTCAGAATTATTAGTGGTGGTGACAAGGTATTTTAGAAATGACAAAAACTGTAAATCTTGTGGAAAAAGGTGATATTTGAGTAGAGAAGAGAATAAAACATATGAAGTTCAAAGGCCTTAAGGTGGGACTTACTAAAGAATATTCCAGGAAAAAGAAAAACTTTCTATACTCATAAAATTTGTAAAATCCTGAAGAACCAGGTGGCAATGGACCCATTCAGTGTATTTTTTTTTTTTTTGGCCTATGCAATTTTTATGACTGGAGGATATTAAACCATCCTTACAAAGTGATTTCTAATTGTAGATTTTAAGGTGTTTTTATGATGCTTTTGAGGTTAGTTAGACCATAAAAGGTATAAATATCTTCGATCAAGTAGCAGAGAACTTGATCTCTCCAATAACACCTGAAGATTACTCCCTGGAAATGCTTTTGAGAGGAAATGCCACAAGACAAGTGAACTGCACCAGTAAGGGATTCATAGTGAGACTGCTAGGACAAGGAATAGGAAAGCACAGTACAGTATTTACAAGGTTTGTCATTTGAACTTTCTTCTACTTAAAAAGCTCATATGCTCACAATCACCTTATAGGCATGTTCACATTTTGGTTTAACTGATCATGCCAGATATATGGAGTAAATGGATATCTACTGTAGTTTTGCAATTTGTAATGTTGTCTTGTCTATGGAAATCTCTGGATTTTCCTGAAATATTGGTATTTCTTCTGGCAGTCATTCTTGAAGAGTTTATAAAGATGAAAAAATGAAACCTAATTTATTGACTGACTTGGCATTGCTGTCTCCTCAATGGAAAACTATGGCAATTCATTCTGTAAAACACATAGTCATAATTTTGTGATTTCAGAATTTTATCATTCAATATTCATAGTAACAATACTTGAACTCCCAGAATTTCTCTCCCTTACCCTTTTTATAGCATGAAGGACAGGATTAGTCTCTTGCTCTGTTTTATCTGTACAAAAGTGTATCAAGCATCATATTTGAAAGTAGATATGTGAATCAGGGGATAGATCATGTCATTGTAAAGTTCAGTCAGGTCCTTTTCTTTATCTATATACTTGGTATGCTCTCATTTACCCTATGATTTTACAAAAGTAACTGAAAAAAAGTTCTTCACTAGCTTTTCCTATCATTTATGTAAGAATCTTTTTTTCTAAACCCATGTTACAAACTTTAGCATAGAATATTAGAATGTGTTACAGAAATGATTAGAAACATGTTGATCTCTGAAAGATAGCTACAGGTGCTAAGGGGAAAAAGAACCATAAAATTGCCCAAATTGTTCCTCTAAATTGGCAAGTTGAGTAGTAAAAGCATTTGGATTTTGAATTAAAAATATTGCTTCTTTACTCAACTGTATTATTTCCTCCTCCAAATTAAAGATACAATGGAAAAGAAAAGGAAGGAATCAAAGGAGAAAGAGGAAGGGGGAGGAAGACAGAAGAGACAGAGGAAAGAGAATATTGTGGCATATAAAATGCTTCTATTAAATTCTTCATGCATTTTGTTTTTTAAAAAATATTGTTTTACCCCCATACAACCTTGAAAGTTGGTTTGCTATAAGATACATTTAGTAAATGCATTTTCTGTTTTTAATAATGGTATCTCAGAGAGGAGCTAAAGATGGCCGATCAGTAAGCAACAAAATACAGAGTCTCTTGGGTATAAACAACCCATATGCCAGAATAAAACATCCTGGAGAGATCTAGACAGAGAGAGATGGATCCTCTCAACCCAGGAAGAAACTGAAAGGAAAAAGGGCTGGTCAAATATGCAGTCTTGGGGCTACCATTGGAGCAGCTAAGATTAGCAACCATGGCGCATTCGCCACGATGCACAGAGAGCCCCAAACTCGAGCCTTCTGTGACTCACAGGACCCACAGTCATGCTGAAGTTGGGGGTTGGTGAGCCCAACTCAGAATGGAGCCAGTGAGGGACCTGAACTATCCCACAGTGAGTGCTCAGAATAAGACCCTCCCATGGGAAAGGGGTGACCAACTAGACGACATGTTGGAATCCGGCAGGACAAGCATGAACAAGGAACACTAGTGACTTCAATTGGTTGCTTCCTACCCAGAGAAGATTGGTGGGATCTGCTTGGCCTGGGTCATGCCCCTGGCCAGGACCCAATAAGCTGCCCCAAACCGAATCCATACCTGTGGCACATACTAACATGGTGAAGGCCCCTGCAGGTTGACTGGCTCAGAGGGGAGAGGGCAGCGTACGCTGCCCCCGCTTGCACCTCAATAACCAACAGCAAACTGGAGAGGACCAACATGCTTCAGAAGAACCATAACGAACAAGGAAAGGGGCTAGGACCTCCATTATACACCTGAATGGAAGAAACCAAAAACATGACAAGAGAAAGAAATAAGAAAAAGCCCCAGCCCACAAACCTGCAAATATTGACCCAAGAGAAGTAAATACAAAAGAGAGTGAGGGCAGCAAGCATGCAATATCAGACATGGCCTAAGCAGAAATAAAGAGATATTTTCGTGACCTCATAGATGAGCTCAAAACTGAAATATTAATTCAAGTATGAGAAGATTAATAAAAGAAATGCTACCACCTCTCAAGAAGACACAGACAGAAGAATGGAGGAACACAAAAAAAGGAGAGAAACATTGAATGAAGAATATAAAGAAAACACAGAATACATGAAGCAGATTCAAAGAGATTACTAGTAAATTAAAAACTCCATTGAAAGATGGCAAGAACTGCTTGAAAGAAACTAAGGATAGACTATCAAAACTTGAAGACAGGTTTGAAATGAGTGATCATGAAAGGAAAGATCTCTTAAAAATAACAAGGAAACAGGCAGTAACAATGCAAAGGCTAGAAGATGACAAGAGGATCTGTAACTTAAGAATAAAAAATGTGAATGAAGAAGCACAGGTAAAAACAAAGGAAATACAAAGGCTATTCACGGAAATAATTAAGGAAAACTTCTTAAGCATAAGAAAAAGAAATGATATTCAGATGTATGAGGTACATAGAACCCCAGCCACTTATAACCGAAATAGAGCTACACCCAGACATATAATAATCAAGATCCCAGAAATTCAATACAAAAACAGAATATTAAAAGCTGTCAGAGAAAAGAAACAAATCACCTATAAAGGAAAACCCAACAAAATCACGGCAGACTTCTCAACACAGACCATCAAATCGAGAAGAGCTTGGAGCAAAATATTCCAAGCCCTGAAACAAAATAATCCCAGATTAATGTACCCTGAAAAACTGTCTCTCGAAATTAATGGAGAAACAAGATGCTTCCATGACAAGGAAGAACTGGGGGAGTTTGTGTCCACCAATCCAACACTATAGAGAATACTGAAGAACATTCTAGAAAGAGAAAAAAAATATCAGGATTTCAGGTACAGTGGCAGAGAGACCTAAATGAACAGGGCAGACAGTAGAATGAAGGAGAAAAGTAGACAACTAATGGCAGAAAAATAGCATAGCAGAAATGAGGCAAAGAAGGTTGGCTATACTCTCTAACTTAGATGGCCCTGATACACTAACAAAAAGAAATACAGTCAGAGTAGATCAGGAGATGGGGTCCATCGAGATGCTCTGTATAGGAAATATAATCAACCTAAAAGAGGACTTATAAACCAAAAGTCAAAGATGAGAAAAAAATGCTCTATGTGACAGGGAACCAGAGGGAAATAGGGGCAGCTCGTCCAGCAGCTGCAGATAGGTTGGAAAGACATGACACTTTTATGCAGTGGAGAACTGCTCACCTTTAAGGAAGGAAAACCTTGAGGCTTTTGTAGGTAAAGGAATACAATTCAGGATCAAGCTCAGGGGTAAAAAGGTTCAGAACCACTTACCTAGATAGTAGGTTGCCCCCCTAATCTACAAACTAAAGGAGTCAATGGGACCCAAAATATACAACGCACCCAGTGAAAGTGAAATTGTCTAAAAAATGAAGGCAGGAGACATTGTTCTTATTGTTCTGTTTAGTTTGATTTTATTCTGTTCCAGTCTTTCTACTTGTACTAGATTTGAGGGCACAGACAGCTATCCCGAAAATAGCAGGATATAGTATGGTAATCATCCTTAATTTCCTATTAACTTAATCCGAAGCTCTGTATAACTTACACTGTCTTATCATGACTGATCTTATTTGAATCTGATTTGTTAGAGTACTGTTTGATATTGACAGATTTTATTCAAATCTATTATGATTGATATTATCAAGTCAGAGAGTATAGGCAACTATACTGAAGATAACAAGATTCACTAGGATACTCACTCTGGTTTGATTATTACCTGCTTTTGAAGTCTTACACTGTCTACAATGTTTCATTTTTATTAATATTGTTATGTACTGCTATATTCAATTATACTATGCCTGATGATATCGACAGTTCTATTGAAGATAACAAGAGACAACACAGTAACCATTGTAGAGCACCTTATACTGTGTTTTTATATGACTTTTTTGTTTCATGTTTTTCTAGGAATTTGGTTTGTTTTGTCTTGCTTTTTTTCTTTCTCTCTAATACTTAAAGGAGAGAAATACATGTAGAGACTCATGCATGCATAGAACTAATAAACAGTTTATGAGCACTGATAATATAATGCATGATAAAAAGAACAACTACTTTGAAGAGAAAGAGACAGTACAGTACCCAGTGCTGATTCCATAGCATCATGATGTGAAAATCCTGCAATACAATTATTCATTGTTCGGAGTGACTTTAACCTGCTTTGTTTTAATTTCAACATACATGAAAGTATGGACAGCTATTTTGAAGAGAATGAGAGACACTGTGGCAGCCATTATTGATTTCCTGATTGTCTGGACTTGAAGACCTAAAAACTTCCTCATTCTGTTCAGATCAGTTTAATACTATGTTGTTTTGTATGAATTCTCTGTATGTGAAGATATGGACAACTATTTGGAAGAAAACAGACAATGTGATAGATAGTGAAGATCTGTGGTTGTCTTGCTTTGAAATTTATGTCACTTACATTGCTTTCTTACGACCTGTTTTGTTCTGTTTTGTTGTGTGTATTTTACCCTCTTTAAAATAAAAAAATAATAACGGTAGCTCAAATTTCATGTGAGATCATACAGCCCTCCATTGTAATTAAGTTTATGTTTCTTATGTATTTCAAATTCCTTTGTCGTGCTGTTAACAGTATTTTTTAAGGACAGGTAGTGGGACACAACAGTATTTTTTTAAAGACAGATAGTATACTGAGTTGATGCCTTTCAGTGAAGTAGATGCCACCAAATAATGGAAAGTATGAAATATTTTGGTATTATTTGTGTTAAAAGATTCAAGGCAAAAAAGTCTGTTTTACCTGAATGACTAAAAAGATAAGATACTGTTGTCTGAATAATGAAAGAGTGAGAGGCAAAGACTGAACTTTGTAGGCTGAAGTGTATGTCTGCACTGCACAGGTATTCCTGGGGGGTAAAATGTTACTTTTTAGCAGGAAATGTATACTTGAGATTAGACTAGGAGCTCCTAAATCAAATATGATGTCCTATGATTTCTTTTAACATCACATACAGAAATTACACTCACAAGTAGGAACTGCAGGTGCTCCCTTTTTCTTGCACTATGTAAAGAGGAAATGTAAAATGGACAAGCTTTTGACAATCATGTTCTCTTCATCAAGCTGTTATTGTTATTTTAGTGAGTCCACTAAAAAGAATTATCTAGAGCTTCTTGTTTTTACTTCTTTGTGTACTTGATGAATATGATTACCATTTTTACCTCCTGCATTTAAATCCCTCTGCCATAATCCCATGTTCTGCCTAAAAGCCATGTCTGTGAGAGCTTATCTTCTTTTCCTGCAATAGTTTTTAGGAACATGAGTGCATTTAAGCAGGTGTAGTAAAATGCATTTTGGGCCATTGTCACTGTCATGTGCATGTACAAAATGTCTGACATAATTGAGCTGAGATTAATAGAGCCTATTAGTAAAATAAGCTTGTTTTATGAATGAAGATCTCACACTAATTCAACACATCCTTGCTTTGAGAAAATGTACTATATTCCCTCATGTTTCGAAAAGAAGTAAGTGTTTGTCAGGCTACCTTCCAGAATTTTCCATTAACCAAATTCTAATTCTTTTCTAGTGGCCTGCAAAAGAAATCTGGTTTTATTTTTAAGTGGAACAAAGAGACTGGCCTAGCATCACAAGGGGCAGAGATTGTCAGAATCATGTGAAATCCGTAGTTAATTTTGATCCTAAATTGTTCTTAGCCTTATCTTTTTCTCATTTTAGAATTTAAAATGTCCTATTCAAAATGGCTACCATACAGGGGAGGAGGGAGTGAAAGAAAATAATAAAGAACAGTGGCAACTGAGTTGATGCTGTATAAATAAGCACATTTGCTGTCTCTGTTCTGCAGTTTTTATGTCCCACTGATGAGAGAACTGGTTTGAGATGTAAATTACTTTCCTTTGATTGAACCAGGGAGGAGATGTCATGTAACTCATCTCATCAGCATAGAGCATTGTGTGCCTTTGGTGAATTATAGGATAACAGAGCTAGGAAGAATTCCTTAGCCTCTCACTGCAGTCTATTCCAGTGTTTAATAATCACCAAAGAGAAGTCCTTTCTGCAGTTTACCTGACTACCTTTATGTTTTTAACTCAGTTATTCTTATCCTATCCTTAAATTTTTTTTAAATCACTGGAAAGTGCCACTGTTTTAATTTGCCACATATAGCCTGCAAATTAAAATATACAGTTATGGGAAAGGTTTCTTTTTGTTTTGTTTTATTGCTTATTCCTGTTTTGGTGGTGATTGTTTTAGGTAGAGAAGGCTTAAAGAATGCTTTAGAAAACAGGAGAAATGTGATAAAGAAATGACTTCAAGACAGTATTTACTGAAGTATATCTCACCTGTATAGATTTAGGATAAACTATACATAGAAATGAGCATGCAAAACGGTGTAGGAATAGAGATAGAGGCGAGATCAGAGGTCCCTGTGATATCCATGGGACTGTTACATGAAAAAATAATTAGTAAATGGAATCTAAAACAAAAGAACTGGAAATAAGCCTGCAATCCCACTAACCTGGTATCTCAACAAACAAGGGACATTTTTAATGAAAGAAATTCAGGACAGATATCACAGCCCTATTATGATAGCACTGCCTTTTCTTCCTCCTCTTCTATTAAATCTACATTTTGAAGGTGGATGGTGCTGACTCATAAATTAAATTGGAGTAATACATACAGTGTATATATATATTTCTGTCACTTTGTCTCAAATTAAACACGAACCTTCTCCCCTGACAAGATGATAGAAAAGTTAATTGCTCGCCCTGGCTTTAAATTGGAATTTGAATTTGCAAAATGCTAAAGGTTTATGAGATCTAAATCATGAGGAGCTTAAATTACATTCCTGTGATAAAATATTAATAAATCAATTAAAACATAAGCCGAGTATAATATTACTTTTTTTGTGTGGGAACCTTGAACACAATAATTCATTAGGGTGTAGTACAGCAACAATTATTGTATCTTTTTTTAATTTTCTTTTTATTAGTTTTTTGATAAATACATCATCAGATAACATTCCACATAGTGGATTATCATTACTCCAGTGCAGCATCCAGAAAGTGTTGTACCCCTAAATAAGAGCTCAGTCTAAATTATCTGCTGTTACTTATCAGCTGCTTCTTTTATTGAAGGGGTATTTTCCTCTTGGGGACATCTGTTCAATGCCAAGTCCACCATTCTACTATTTCTTAATCTGTCCTCTAAAAATGGGCATAATCATAATAATACTATCTCAGAATTAGCATGAGGATCAAATTGGATAATGTATATATAATTCTTTTGTAGGTGATAAAGCACCATCAGATGTTAATTGTTATTATCATAGATAGAGGAAATTGTAACTCTAGAGCACCCTTAGACCTCATAGTAATCAACCCTCTTATTTTTAGTGTAAATGTTTAGTGGTCCAGAGAGGTTAAGCTACTTGTCTGAGGCTGCACAGATAGGTAATGAAACTGCTGAAACTAACAACAGGACTCCTTCTTTCAAACTCAAGGCACTTTTCATTCTATATCCTAATTCCTTCCAGCAAATGCTAAAAAGATCACATCAAGTTATATTTTATTTGTTCTTCCCACATTGTTTCTCCATGAAATCTCTCTTTCTCTCTCTCTTGCTCTCTCTCGCTGTGTGTGTGTGTGTGTGTGTGTGTGTGTGTGTGTCTGACTAAACATTAGTCATTTTAAGGATAATTTTCTAAGGGATCTTGTGGTACTAACATACTCCCACATCTGTCACGAAAGGGTTCATTTAGCTAAGGAGATACTGCTTTCTCCTGCTGCTCCCCAAATGAAGACTCAGCAGTATATCTTCATCTCCAACAGGGTTATGAAAGAAGCCTCAGATCAGAGAAGACACTGGCCTTCTTTTTAAATACTTCCCTCATGTAATGATGGATGAGGATTCATTCACCACCAGTTTTATCTTCTGCATCTCCTTCCTGCTCTCTAGCTCTAGCCTTCACTTGTTTTCCAGACCTACCTCTGACTTCTGGAATCACTAGGATTCACTTTTCATGTGTTATGAAATTAAAGAGAACCATCTCAAAAGCACTGATGAGACCTTTTCCAAATATACTTCAAAATGAATAGGCATTTTACCTCCAACACTAGAAGAACTCTAATTCCATAGGAAAACAACAAATTAAAGAATGATGGACTGAATGTTAATCCTATTTTTTTAGTGATAAAGGATATGGTTTGTGACAAGTTTTTATCATCCATTTTTGTTTTCTTTTTCACCAATAGCAATAATAAGTCAAAAATGTTAGTATTTTGAACACCTCCGTTAAATACAATAATTATTAAATGTTTTCAAATTATGAGAGGGTTATATAAATACTTTTTAATAGTTGTCTGTGATCTTCCAGGAATGAGCTGATGTAGAGTGATTAAGTTCTGTGGAATCCATTAACATTCACATAAATAATTATTATTTAATAGAAATTTGGCTTTTATAGAGTATTTAGTATATTACCATCAGAGAAGATGTGGTCTCTGTCCTAAGACTCAAGATCCCAATATATTATTTTATAAGAGAAAAAAAGAAATTAATTAAGATATAAAGAAATTAGTTGAAACAGAATAAATGGTGAAGCAATAGGGTTAGTCAAGAAACCACACAAAAGTATATTTGAATATAAAAGTAGTCCTGTGGTAGCATTTATTTTAAAAAGTGAAGTAATTAAGTGATTTAAGAAGTTACCAAAGTTCAGCAATATATAAGTTATTAGATGTCATAAAACTTCAATTAAGATTATAGGAATAAGCAAGCTACTCATTTAAGAAGGTCAATGAGATATACAAAATCTTAGAACTTCACATATTAGATAGCCCTACAGTGGCCTGATTTTAAAATGGATTTATTTAGCCGGCACTATGTGAGCCTATTATCTACAAACTCTATTATGGATATAATTGCATTTTTGCATAACAATAATCACATGATTTATTTTAGAGATATAGAACCAAATTTAGGGATGTCATGTCATCAGCACTGGGAAAGAGAGTAAGGATTCTGACCTAGTCTAGCTCCAAAGCTGTTTTCTCTTTTTCTTACACTATGAGATCTTTCAAGCTGACTTAAAATAATACAGGTCACAAGGAACCAAAAAAAACGAGTTATGCAAAAGTACTGGGGAAAGAGGAGTCAGGAACAGTGCCTTGTTCCTAGAAAAATCACTGACGGCAATGAGAACTGAATTAGTAGTCCTGAGCTTAGCTACACAATTACAAAAAACACCCAAAATAATCATGAAATCATATCATTATATGTATGTTAAGCTGTCCAGTTCACAACCATTATCACTGATAGTATCATAATGTTTATCTCAGTAATCTTGTATTACCAAATCCCTTGTATTTTTCTGATTGCTTAAAAGCTTATAAAACATTTTAAAATATGTTATTTCATTTGACTTTACAGAATATCTGTGGGTAAAGAGAGGAATTATTATTCCAATTCTATGGATGGGAGAACTGAGGCCTGGCTGTATTAAATGAGTTCCAAAAATATTATTAATAATAGTGCTGGGAAAAATTTAACAATCCAGAACTTTTTATTCCAGCCTAATTTTATTGCATCAAGTCATTTCTTTCTTTTAGAAAATGGGAAGTCACTTTAAAGATTTCCAGGTTAATGTTTAAAAGAAAATTGTTTAAACAGTTAACTAGAAAATTTACTTACACAGAATGCCTCATTCTTCTGTCATTCTCCTATTATAGAAAGAATAAGTATTATAGTAGCTAACTCTAGAGAGTAATGAGACTCAAACATAACTTTATTCCTCATGTGAGGTAATTTTACAGATATTAATTGGGGTTCTCTACTTCTTTCCTATATCTACTTTATTAGTTGTCATTCTATAATCACAGCTTAATTTTATGGCATTATCCAGAAGTGTAAGGTTTAGCACAGGTTTTAAAAATCCTGTCTAAATGAAAATTTGTTTATGAAAGGAGCAATACAAAGGACAAGGAATGTGAATGCTGTATTTGATACTTTATAATGGGTGAGTTCAGATTTTAGGACAACCCTTTCGAGGGAAAGATTGTAGAGAAGCTCATAAGTAATGATCTGTTTTTACCAATTAAAAGGAAATACATGAAAACTTAAAAGCAATTTTTTTATTTTGTTTTTCAAGACAGGATCTCGCTATGTAGTTCATACTGGACTTAAACACACTATGTAGTTTTAACTGGCTGTGAACTCATAGAGATCTTCCTGCCTCATCCTCCCATGGGTAAAAGTAATTCTTTTGCTTTTGTAATTGTGCAAAAAGCTGTACAAACTTGAGACACATAAAAACCCTTTTTTTCAGAAGGTACATAAAATCCCAAGTTACAAACCATGGAACATTATGAAATTTAGAGCCAATCAAAAGAATGTGTAAAGAGTATGTTAACTTTTGCAACATGGAGATCCTGTGAAAGAAGCTGAGATGACCTTGAGTCCACATGGTACAATGATTTATATGAAGGAGAAAAGTCTGAGCAGTGTGTTGAAACAAATAAATAAAAGAAATTGTGGTCCCTTTAAAATAATAGGTCAAAAATTACCCATGCAGTATCAAAGATATCATTGTGCAACAAAAAGAGAAATAAAAATGGTTATGAGAGTACAAGAAAGAAGTGGAAGAGAAAAAGTATTAGAGGATTAACAACTGTATCAGAAGCAAAAAGGTGGGAGGGTAGAGAATTAACAGTATTATCAGAATCACTGATAAAAAAAAACTTTTTAAAATGTTAGAAAATAATTATGTGAAAATCATATCTTAGATAGAAACTTTTTTTAGATAGAACTCTTTTTCTAATAAGAGTATGTATAAATTAATAAGAAAACAGTCATAACTTTATTTAAGAGACATAAAGTGTACCTAAAATAAGTATACGTGGACATAGATAAAGCAGTGTTCAGAGGAAAATACATAGCTTTAAATGCTACTACTACAACTTCTGCAAGAAAAAGAATGCTATAAACACATTACCATCTCTGGAAACTCGCTAAAAGAATAAAAAGCGAATATGCAAAATAAAAGGAACTGGTAAAAAGAGACTCAAAGATGAGTGAATTGGAAAATAATAAGAAACACTAATAAATTAGAATTATTTTTTTCAAAGAGAACAAAACAATAAAACAGTATTTCCTGAGGAGGCCCACAAATGAATAAAATTATAATACACTGGGGAAATAACCAGAAAAATGAAAAGAAATTAAGATTATAATATTATGTATATATAAACTTGAAAAATTTAAGCATACTGAGGGACTTTCAGATAAATATAATTTACCAAGAGACATCCATACAAAACAGGAAAAAGATATTTAGCAAGTTTCAGGGCTACCACTAAATAGGTGAGTACATTGTGTTTGTGCATTTATGCCTGTGTATTTATTAAATGAAATAATCAGTCAACTTTATAAGACACCATTTTATTTCTTTTCACCTCTTAAGTGCATGTTAAGCTTTCTCTCTGTAGCAGTCAAGAAAAGATTATACACCAGCTTCTGTTCTTCTTTTCATCAGTGGACACCTGTGACTCTACTTATCTTTGCTTTCTTGAGTCTCATTGTGCCAAGCAAAGGTATAGATGGGTTTTTTATCCTTCCTTCAGATTCCTTCTGTCTCCAAGGTGGGCCACCTGTGAGAATTAGGGCAAAGGGGAATAATCAAGAGAGCCTGATTTCTAGACTTAATACTTCTACTATTAGCATAGAATCTGCAATGTTTACAGCCATATTGCGCTGTGGATTTATATTTTTAATCTGTCAACTGAGACATTTGGACAAGGCATGTGGTTCATATTCTTTTTCCAGAAAAATGTTTCTACCTCAAAAGATTATGAAGCTGCATGATCTTCCCAAGTACTTTTTTCCTACCCACAATTCTAGAGCCATGCACTAGGTCAACTTAAATTACTTGGCCTATAATGTTTTATGGCCTCAGGGAACACAGCTTTAAATTGAATAGAAGCCTCTGAGAGAATGCCTAACACAGACGTAACATTAGACTTGGGAGGCAAGTCATTTTTGTTCTAATTTCAACCTGTTCATTATCTTATGGTGGAACTTCAGCAGGTTAGCTGTCTTCTTTATGCTTTAGTTTCTTAATCTGTGAAATGGAGAAAATAAAATTAATTTCATAGGGATGTTGTGAAGATTAAAGAACATATACACATAAAGCTCTTAGAAAAATGCCTTCCTTTCCTTGTACACAATAATCTGTAATTGTAAGCTGCTCTAGATGTCTCCTATTGCAGTATCTTAGCTCAAACATGAATATATTTCACCTTTGTTTAAACTAATTAGCTGGAAAATCCTTGTTCATACCTTGGGTGTAGCTGAAATATCATCTTGCACCTTGTGAATCTGATTGGGTTCCTTACTCTGCTATAAGCTAGTAAATATGAATGTTATTATACAAGATGTTTAGGGAAAGCTCTCTTGGTTTTAGATTTAAATAATTTGGGGCTGCTTTTTAAACATCTCTGATCTGTAGCTAAGATTGAGCAGTCCTCTGCTAAATTCTTCAGAGACAGGAGGAGAGATATGGAAAAAACAGCTAGAGACAAGGCTGGGGAACAGGGGGCAAAAGAGGAAGACAGCTTGTCCCTACTCAGTGACACCCATTTCAAACTCTGCCAAGGTCCTGGCTCAGGAAGGAGAGGAAGTAAGGAACAAGGGAGCAGATTTACTCCTGGGCTGTGGATTTGACCTGCCCAGATCCCTTCCCCACCCACCACCTACCACCAGAAGAATAAGCAAGATAAAAATCCCCGAGGACTGGGGGGATCAAAAGAAAAAAAAATCTCTGGTCAGTACAGGACACTTAGTGTAGACTGATCTTGAACTCACTATGTAGCCAGGCTGACCTCGAAATGTCAGCAATCCTCCTGCCTCCTAAGTGCTGGAATTATAGGTGTGTTCCACTACATCCAGCTGAAGCCCGTAATAATTTGGAAAATATAAAATTATGCCTGTTCTAAAAATACTAAAAATGTATCTTTCCCTTTCGTTTAAAGTTAAGAAATTAATTAAAAACTTACATTTCAATTATTTCAGCATATAAATATCAACTGTCTATTAGTAAAACTAAGCACAAAAAATACTATATATAGTTTTAGGTTAGATGTGTAGTTTGACTTCATCTGTTGAAAGCATTTTGGTGATTTATTGATGGCCACAGCAAAAATATATTCAAGGTTCAGTTAAAACTCAAAATATTGACCTAGCTTATGTAGAGTCAATTTTATTTTGAACTTATAAATAGTTATACATAATATAGTCACATAATGTATAAAATACTGTCTGGTTTGTATATAGATGATAAAAACCAAGGTTTCTATACTTAAAAGAAATGTTGATTTCTGTTAAATTTCAAAAGAAATAACTGACTCATCCATGTTGCCCTGTTACCGCAGCTGTTTTATGTGCTCTCACCTCAGTATACATTTTTTAAACATAGTGCTTTCATAGGGAACCAGCAGCTATCTCAGTCTTATTATGTGTATATTTTTACATCAAACTTAATATTTTGAAAATGTGGCAACCCAACATGAATACTTTACCTCTCTACAGGTTTTCTTTTGGGCTAGTGCCACCTGTGGGTGTGAAGCCAAGTGTTCTGCTGGGGCAGAATAATCAAATCAGAGTTAATGGGGTGGCCATCTAAGCAGGGCTCTTTGTCATTAAGGTCCACTTTTCTGATACTACCACATTATCATGCTGATTGGATTTGTAGGAAGGCATCCACCTGTGGCCCACACTGGCAAAGAAGAGACATTGCAGAGGCAGCCCTGGCGAAGAAGTAGAAGGTAGCTTTCCTGAGCAGCAGATGCTTTTGCTGGAAAGCCAAGGTGTGCAAGATGGCATAAGTAATATGAGTAGACCAGTGATTCACACTTGATTTGGTTGATTTAAGTCTCAAAGTAAAGAGACCAAGGCAGAGGATTAGAAACTGTGTCATTGGAAAGAAATGACTTGTCTGGGCAGGCAAAAAAAGACATAGAGACACCGAACCAGCTGACCTGAGGAGATTTGAGCACATAGAGAGAGCCCTTTAACACTATCTCAGGAATGACTTTTCTGTTTGGATGAGAGCTGTTTTGTGGGGCACCAAGTTTCTCACAGACTATTATAAACACAATTTGGCTCACACGTGCTCATAATCAGGCTGACTTGCACTGAAACAGAGAGTGCTCTATAGCAGTGCCAGGCCTCTAGCAGTACCAACTGTTAAATAATAAACAGGCCTTGTTTGTTGGCAGCCTCTTCCCCTCCTGCCAACATGGAGTGCCCATTTCCTGGGTTTACCTGCCCTCACACTCAGGAGAGATGGGGTTGGGAAGGAGGGAGAGAGAATTGTGTATTGTGGTGGTGGCATGGAGGCATCATCAGTCTCCATCTAATTTTACTTTGTTCATTATTCTCTCAGGGCCTCGGGTGAACTAGCAAACATGCAAGGCTCAGGCAGCAAGAACAGTGGCTGTGTTGTCATTCTAGATAATATTACAGCTCTGCGGAGTGCATTGGCTAATTGTTTTTCTCATGTTCATTTTCTCTTCATATTCTTTCTCTTTTGAATTGGATTGAAGGAAATTGGGATTAGAGTGATTTTGCCAATTAAATGCTTTGCTTCAGGAAGTTAGAAGTATTTGGGTTGATTATTTTATTTTACTGGCAAGATATGTATGGTTTATTCACACTGATAATGAGTCAGACATTCAGTCAATCCACAACTATTTACTGCAGGCCCACAGGTACAAAGAACCTTGCAGCAGGTGCTTACACTTGACACCTTATATCTCACTGTTATTGTGCAACACATACTAGGGTGAGTACAGTTTTCCTTCTGGCTCCAGGTGCCAAATGATCAAAATGACAATAGAGCAGTTCAATTAATAGCTAAGCTAGAAACATCCTCTCTTCACCACCCTCACCTCACCCTCTCTGATAAAAAAAAAAAGGCACCTCAAAGTCCTCTCTGTGGTATTAGAGATTTGCTTTCCCCACTTTATGGTCCCAGGAAAAGAACCCTTGAAAAATCTCAATTAGATAGATATTAATATAGATATAGATTTAGATATAGATAAATAGACATAGGTATTTTTTAGCTAAAAGAATTTCATGTTTCATAGATGCAGTGATCAAAACTATATTCTCAATTCCCATAAACTGTCTCCACTCCCCAGCACTAGTGTCTAGGAGAAAGCTTTCCTCTCCCTCTCTCCCACTCTCTTCTCTCCCTCTCTCCCTCTCTCTTCTCTCTCTCTCCCTCTCTCCCTCTCTCCCTCCATGATAGAGTTTCACTGTTCAGTTCAGGCTGGCCTTGAGTTCACTATGTAGCCCAGGATGACCTTAAAGTCACAATGATCCTCTTCCTCAGCCTCCCAAGTGCTCCACCATGCCAAGTGTATGCCACCATGCCAAGCCCTAGGAGGAAGCTTTTGGTTGACTAGTATAAACTAGATATATTCAAATAGGAGTAATCAGGGGCATATGCTACTCCTGGAAAGATGACTACAAACAGAAAAACCGATTTTTACCATGGATTAATTGTAAAAGCAATGCTTTAACTTTCAAATGATGGTAACTTTACAGTAAGTTTCTTCTAAGGTGACCACAGAAGAATAACTGTTGGGGGATATAACGGTATGTATACTATGTAAGATAGATGACCATATTACCGAATTTCTGTTGGATCATTGAACAGAAAGGTTTGCATAGATGTAGAAATAGATGTCAATATTTGAGTGTCTAGCCACATTTGTGCTTTGATTTTGTAACTTTGGCAACTATTTTTAAGATGACAATGTGTAATGTATCAACTAGCAATTTTATGAGGTTAATTTTTTTTAATTCTGTATTCTACCTTTTTTTCTGTTTTTCTATTTTGTTTTTTTTTTTGAATTTTCTTCTGTTTCTTTCTTTGAAAAAAGGATAACAATAAGCAATATAATAATCATTGCTAAATCTCTTTCATTCTGTTTTGAAAACCTATATTGTTATTGTTTTGGGTTTGTTGTTGTTGGTCTCTTTTGCTTTTTTTTTTTCTTTTCTGACTTCTTTTTCTTTTTAAAGTAAAATTTAAAAAAGAAAGAAAAATAACTGTTAGAAATGGCCTATGTTAAAATCCATTTGTTTAATATTTTCAGTCACATTCCTGTATAATGATGGTTCCCATATAATGAAGTTATTCATTGATAGGGATAACAGAACCATTTCCTTGAGTGAAATGACACTTCTTTCTCAGATCACTAAATATGCTTTAACCTGTGGTAATCATTTAGTTTCTTGACTAAGATATTTTTAGATCGAGTAAATATTTGAATTAAGAAATCTGGTGACAGCCCAGGGAATGTTTCAGAAAGCTGGGATAGTAATATGATACTCAACTTAATTTTTTCAGAATTCATGCCTCAACAGTATGTAATGGATGCACTTGTGGTGGTGTCATTTTACTGTTATAAGAAATACAAGGCCTTACATTGAAAATTGGCTAAATTTTAGTGTCAAAATGGTTTTTAAAATTCAGGTAGTACTGAATTCACTTAGAAAACCAAGTAGTTCAGAAAAATGAAGTAGAAAATGTATAGGGGAAATGACTATTTTAAAATAACTAGCATTGCATAACAATTCAGTGAATCCATATTCTCTATTAATTTCCTGTTGGGTCTATATCCCTTGTTATCAAATTCTCAAAAGTTTCATTTAGAGGAACTTGGTCCAGATTGATTTCTCTCCTTCTAAACAATGTTCCCTATTTCACTTGGCCTTTTCCTAACCAAAGGAACATTCCCTACAAAAGCTCTTTCAGGTCTTATTTCTTCCCTAGTCAAGCTACTCAAATCTAGCACCAGTCAGAAGCTTAACTGTGCTCTAAGATCTGTGAAGATGAACAGCAGTTTTGTCTTGTTCTGAGTAGCTCTATAAGTACTCATGTATGTGGAAGTTGTCAAGGGGTTCATAAGTTTTCACTAGACTTTAATTTTATAAGGTCAAGATGTATGCAACTGAAGACCAAACTAGTATATTATCTTATTACTTACTGGAATAAATTTGACTACCTATATAGTATTTTGTATAAGATAAGACTATTTTTGTTATTTGTAATAGAAATTATGTATATAGTTACAGTTGATGTTGGTGTTGGGAAAATGAGATTGCTGGAACAGCACTTAAAATCATAGTACTGACCTACTTTGAAAAATTAATTATGAAAGAAAAATAATGGATTACAGTAGAAGATAATGATTTTGGGGACTCTGCTTGTTGAAATCCATCCTGAGGCTTATTTGTAATTGGCACTATTAGAAAAGTTTTCGAGAATATAGCAGCCTTGATTTACTTACAAGGATTCATATAAGAGTTGAGTGGAGTGTGAGGAACATAAGTATGTAGTTGATTTATTGCTATAAATTTGAGTTTTATAGAATTACAAATTTGTATTTGGGTAAAGAACATCAGGATCTTTAATGGACACCATTTAATAAATTTGGGTTCTTGTATCAGTCAAACTTCTTACTAGATCAGATTTAAAAAATTGAGTATACTTTAGCAGTTAAAAATATTTTCTAGATCCAAATGAATTACCAAAGCTGAATCAAGAAGATATAAACATCTGAAGTAAAGTAATATAATCAATGAAATCAAAGGTATAATTAAAAACCTACCAACAATGAAAAACCCAGGCCCTGATGGATTAAGTGCTGAATTTTACAAAACATTTAGAGAAGACCCAACACCATCACTTCTCAAACTCTTTAATGAAATTGAAAGGGAAGCAATACTCCCAAATTCATTACTGGAAGCAAGCATTACCTTGATACTAAAACCAGCGAAGGACCCAACTAAGAAAGTGAAATACAGGCTAATCTCCCTAATGGACATAGACACAAAACACCTCAGTAAGATAACTAGCAAACAGAATGCAGACAGTCATGAAGAATATTATATACCATGATCAAGTAGTATTAATTCTAGGGAAAGAAGAATGGTTCAACATATATAAATCAATAAATGTAATATACCATGTTAACAGAGCCAAGGACAAAAATCATGATAATTTCAATAGATGTAGAAAAATCTTTTCACAAAGTCTAGCACTCATTCATGGTAAAAACTCTAAAGAACATTGGAATAGATGGTCTTTACCTCAATCTGATAAAAGCCATCTGTGACAAACTAACAGCCAATGTCATACTAAATGGATAAAAACTGAAAGCTTTTACTCTAAAATCAGGAACTAGACAAGGGTATCTACTATCTCCACTTTTATTGAACATAGTCCTGGAAACTATAGCCAGAGCAATTAGACAAGAGTAAGAAATAAAAGTAATAATGATATGAAGGGAAGAAGTTAAATTATACTCTACCTAGAAGACCCAACAAACTCCACCAGAACATTGTAGATTTAATTCAGTGTAATGTCTGGATATAAAGTCATCACTCAAAAATCAATAGGCATCCTGTACATGAATAACAAACTCAGTAAGAGAGAAATTAAGGAAACAACGACTTTTACCATAGCATCCAATAAAATGAAATACCAAAGAACCAATCTAACAAAGGATGTAAAAAGACCTCTCCATTGAAAACTACAATAATCTGAAAAAGGAGATTGAAGAAGATATAAGAAAATGGGAAGATGTCCCTTACTTTTGGGTAGGAAGAAACAACATAGTGAAATTGGCCATACTTCCAAAATTGTTATACAGATTTAATGCAATTGTGATCAAATTTCCAATAGCCTATCTCACAGAATTAGAGAAAACAATACTAAAATTCATTTGGAACCACCAGCGACTTAGAATGGCAAAGGCAGTTCTGGACAACAAAGGCAAGGCAAGAGGATGACAATCCCTGACTTGAAATTATACTATAAAGCTACTGTAATAAAAATAGTATGGTACTGGCACACACACACAAACATACTCAAAGATCAATGGAACAGATTAGAAGAGGCAGAAACAACTCTGGATATACTTATTAGCTTATCTCCAACAAAGGTGCCAAATATATTCACTGGAAAAAAGATAGCCTTTTTAATAAATGGTGCTGGAAAAACTGGCTCTGCACATGCCAAAGATTAAAATTGGACCCATATCTTTCACCATGCACTAAACTTAATTCGAAATGGATCAAAGATCTAAATATTAAAACAGAAACATTACATCTTCTGGAAGATAGAGTAGATAAAACTCTTGAAGACATTGTAGGCAAAAAATTTATGAATAAATCCCTATTGCACAAGAACTGTCACAAAGAATGAACAACTGGGATCTCATCTTATTAAAAAGCTTTTGCATAGCAAAAGAAACCACCAACAGAGCAAAGAGGCAACCCACACTGTGAGAAAAAAATGTTTACCAGCTGTTCATCAGACAAACATTTACTATCAAGAACATACAAAGAACTTAAAAAAATCAGACCTGCCAAATTTAAAAACTAGTCCAAAAGTGGACATCTGAGATGAATACATACTTCTCAGATGAAGAAATACAAACAGCAATAGATATATGAAAAAATGTTCAATATCAGTCATCGTTTGAGTGATGCAAAATAAAACAACACTGAAATTCCATCTCACCCCAGAAAGAATGGCTATTACTAAGAAATCAACCAATAACAAATGCTGGAAGGGCTATGAGGAACAAGAAACACTTGTTCACTTTGGGTGGTAGTATAGACTGCTGCAGTCACTGTGGAAATCAGTTTGGAGAAACACATTAGACACTCACTGAAGAAACACTCATTTTTATAGCAGCACAATTTGTAATAACTAGAACTTGGAAACAACCCAAACACCCATCAACCGAGGAATGGCTAAAAAGGCCTTTTATACAATGGAATACTACTCAACCATAAAAAGGAAAAACTGGAGACTTTAATAGGTAAGTGGATGCAACTCGAGACCATAAGTGAAATAAGCTAGACACACACATGTAAACATCATATTGTCTTTCTGTTGTGAGAAGCTGAAAAAGTAAATAAGATCCAGGATATATTTATTGTGAAATAGGAAGAAGCTTCAAAAGGAAAGCAAAACTGGGGTGGGGGAATGTAGAAAGGAAGGACTGAGAAGCCAATATGGAAAACCAATACAGATAGATAGATAGATAGATAGATAGATAGATAGATAGATAGATAGATAGATAAAGATATAGTAGTTAAGATAGTCATACTACTGATTTATCTTAGTTCATTGAAACAAAAGGTTTATGCTAATATTGTTTGAACAATTAAATGCTGATATTTTGTATTCTGAGTAACTAACTTATAGATAACAATACACAATGTATTAACCATTATTACCTTTTTATTTTCTTGTCTTGAATTTTTTCAGTTTAAAATAAAACCAACATCAAAAAACTATTTTCTGTGATGCCAATGAGCTAAGCTTGTTTAATTTTCATTTCACTTTTTGATTTTTTTCTTTTCATGATATGAAAATTAAGTCGAGGGTTTTATGCTTGGTAAGTAGACATCTGCTGCTATATTCTTAGGTTTTTTTTTTTATATAGGGTCTTGCTAAGTTGCTTAGGCTGGTTTAACTTTGTGATCCTCTGCCTTTGTTTTCAGAATAGCTGGGATTGTATGTTATTCCACTGTATGTACCTTCAATTCTTGAAATTAATACTTAACAGGTATTTACTGATAGTATATAAAAGATACTGTTATGGGGAATGGAATCCATTAATGAAAAGGAAAAATCATGTAAGATATTAGGAGATGATAAGTACTTACTACATTTATGAATTAACCATCAAATGAATAAGTTTATAAATTACATTTTATCAACATTAACATCTGCTCTTTGAAAACATTATTGAGAGAGTTATAAGCCACAAAGTGTAAGACAGTACTTGCAATGAAATATATCAGATGAGGGAAAGACTTATATCCAAAAATTATAAAGAACTTTAAAATCTCAATCCATTTATAGATAATACATTTTAATGGTAGAAAAGATTTGATGAAACACTTGACCAAAAATGTATATTAAGGTGACATATAAGAATATGAAAAGATGCTCGACATCACTAATTAGAGAAATAAAAATTAAAACTGCACGATCTAACCATACATCTGTTAAAATGGCTAAAATTAAGAAGAATGTCAGTGTCAATTAGTGGTGAGAATAAGAAACTGGTAGTTTCATACATGGATGGCAAAAAAGTGAAATGATGTGGGCTCTTTTGCAGCAGTCTTTTTAAAATTTAAATAAGAAGAGTTTGTACTGTCTTTGTGTGATTGATCATTTTTGGTCTAGATTTTGTAACAATATGCAATATATTAACTAGTGTTAATTTCCTACCTTTTTTCTTTTTTGAAATTCTGCATTATTTTTATCCTTTTTTCTGTTTTGCTTTTTAAAATAAAAAATATGTAAAAAATTTTTAAATATACATGTATCATGTGATCCAACATTTTCAGTCCTAGGTATTTATATAAGAGAAATGAAAACACTTGTGTTTATTAGACTTATATATGAAAGTTCTTAACAACTTTAGTTGTATTAACTAAAAATTTTAAACAACCTAAATGAACATCCAGAGGTATATGAATTACAAAAATTATAGCATGTTTATATAATGGACTGATGGGTTACTTACTAAAAGAATCCTACTCTTTTACAATTCTCCTTTAGTTCATAATACTTATGGAAGTACCTCCTTTATCTGTGGGAGTTATATTCAAAGGCCTCCACTGAATACCAGAAATACCGCATGGATAAAACCAAAATCTGTATAAGCTACATTTTTAGTAAATATCCATATTCATGGTAAAATTTAATTTATAAATTTATGCACATTTTTGGTGGAAATGTAAACTAGTACAACCATTATGGAAATCAGTATAGAGATTTCTCAAAGAACTAAAATTAAATTGCATTTACTGTTTTCTTTCTATGTATCTTCCCAAAAGAGCTGAAGATACCATATTACAGCAATACGTGAATACCAAGGTCTATAGCAGCACAGTTCATAATATCTAAATCCTGAAAGCAGTCCATATGTCAATCAACAGATGAACTCTTAAATAAAATGTGGTAACTATACATACATAATGGAATACTACTTAGTTATAAGGAAGGATAATCTTGTGACATTTGTTGAAAAATGAATATACCTGCAAAATATGATAAGTGAAATAAAGCAGACACCAAGCTAAAATACCATAAGGTATCCTTCATTTGAGTAAGTCAAAGTGCAGTAACAGCAAAATAAGGAACTGATAGCAGGAAACAAAGAGATAGATCTTTTGTAAATGGGAAAAGGGTATAGGAGGACCAAGAGTGAGGAGAGGGAGTAAAGGGAATTGGAAGTAAAAATTTTTAAGATGACCCACAATGAGTGTAAACATTATATGTCTTAAAGATGACCTAAATATAATAATGATAATGAAAATGGAGGAAGGGGATTTATAAACAAAGAAGGGAGGTAGATGGGGAGGGAAAGGAGATAAAAAAGAATTTAGATATGTCATGTACGTGAACTGACTCCTTAAACTTCATAATGTAAACATGTGCTAATAAAATGCATTAGTAAATTATGCATGTAGATTAATAACTAAAATAAAATAACAATTGTAACAATATGCTGAACTAAAAGTTATATGAACATTTTTCTCTCTTTCAAAGTCCTGTGCTTACTCTTGTTGTGAAGATGTGAGCTGGTAGAGTACCTGTGTGTTGTGATGAAGCTTGACATAGACTTTGTGACATAACATTAGCATATAGATACATTAACTATAGATACATGCCAAACTAAGTTCTTTCCCCAAAACATGCTCTGCCTCTCATTACTACTACATAATAGCTCATGTGAGAAACCTGGCACTACCTTCTTAAGGTCCTCTGCTGTCCCACATCAACACATATCCTGGTTCTTTTGATGTTCATCCCAAATATGACTTTAGTTTGTTCACTCCTGTACATACCAGAGCTATCATGCCAATCCAGGAAATATGTCTATTATTAATCTTTCAATTTGGCCTGTCTCCTTTGTCTTCCTTTATGTCTTTTCCTCCAGTAATCATGTTGAACTTTTCATGAGTTCAGTGTATGATGTTCACTCCTATTTTTGGTCTTTGTATATGAGGTGTGACCAAAACAATAAATATTTAAAAAATTTTAAAATTAATTATATTAATAGACAGATTACATTTAATCCCTCTCAGAATACTCATCCTCACTTGAAACACCATGTCCCCATTATTTTTGCTACTTTCTGAAAACTTGAAAGTCCTGTTTTATGGATATCTTTAATTGTGTTTCTGTGGGTGCCTCAATATTCCAAATTGATTCAAAAAGTTTATCATTCATGATTATTTTGACATTGAGGAAAAGCCAGAACTCATATGATGCCAGATCAAGTGAATGGATACATGAAGAAACACCAGAATATTTTATTTGATAGAAATTGCCAAAAACATTTTAAATGAATTCAGGATATCAAGGCAGCTAAGAAGAAACACTGGTAAAAGAATATTTCCAGAATTGTCACTCACCTCAGATCCTCCTGAGCAACATAATTTTCTTCCAGGCTTGTTCTCTGAATAACTACAACAGAAAAGTGGAAATAACAATAAGATAGGTATGTTCCATGTGAAAGAGAGGTATTTTAAGGGGGATTGCAGTCATGTATATTTCACTGTTATAATTATTTTTAATTAATAATTCATTACACAATACCTCACATCAGAAACCTGGCATTGCCTTCTTAAGATCTTCTACTATTTTTAAATCATATTTCATAAGTTCTTTCTTTTGCTTGGAATACTTTGCATTACTCCTTCCACATGTTCTTCACTTTCACTAAAATAAAACCTATTACAGTGAGGGCAAACCTTTTAGAGCTTTCAGTGACACAAAAAACCCTCTGCCTCGTGCATGCTGTAGGTTTACCACTACTGTTCTATGAGGTATGTTTTATTTTTATTGATTGTTTTCCTAAATCCCTTTTAAGGTAGGGAATGGTTCATATTGTTCAAGGGTATATGTCTTGTAATTAACATGGCTGGCATGTACTAAGCATTTAATAAATATTGAATAAATGAATTAAAAAATAAAATTCTACAGATACAAATGAGAAAATAGCTAACATGTCACAATTTCCTTAATTTTTAAATTGGTTATGCCAGTAGTCTAAACCTATGTACTGTAGGAATGAATTTTTTCATGTTAAGTGTGCATATTTTAGCATCTTCATAAAATAATTCATTTCTGTAGTGCGTCGGTGTAATTCCAGATTCTCTATTTTATTTCACTGATGTATATTTCTATGTTTATATCAAACCCTTATCCATTAATACCTTGCTGTGAGCCCCTGTACAGATGAAAAGAAAATTAAATGCTTCCAGCATTCAGTGAAACAAGATAGACATTTCCATTCTAAAAGTTACATACAGAGGATATAAAGAAATGAGACCCAAGCAAGTCCAAAATCCAGCAGGGCAAACATTAAGTCCTGTAGTTCCATATCCACCATCCTAGGCAATCTGTGGCAAAATGTGAATTCCAAGGGTTTTACATGTCTTTCCCTATGGTTTCTTTTTTGGGTCTGCTCTGCTCCATCCTTGTAGTTTTCTTCAGACAGTCCACATTTCTGGCTTCTCCAAATTTCTGAAGCCTCCAGTTGCATATTTGACTTCACACTCATAGCTTCACACACTGTCCCCTCAGGGGTTCACTGCCTGGCTTCCTAGACTTTCTTCTGAAATCTGGGTGGAAGCCTTCCTGGCCTACCAACTCTTAAATTCTGCATGCATCTAAACCAGCTCCACATGGATGATGCCAGGTCTGCTGCTAGCTGGAGCAGTAGCCAGGCTTCCCTCTCTCTTGGTTTTAGGGGTCAAATGCCTGTATCTCTGAGCACTCTGAATCTAGCTTCCAGGAAAATATTCTGTAGGCTGCCACAATTTTGGAAAATGAGGCTGTTTTCACCATTCTGGGACATGATGTTCTGGGGTTTTCTTCTCAGAGTTTATCTCATTTGCAATTTCAAGGCTGAAAAAGGTGGAGTCCTGCTGCTTCTTGTGTTTTCCTCAGACGATCCTTTCTGATATCCTATTTCTCAGCAATCAAGATTTTTCCTACTCTGTCTTTGCAATTGACAGCTTTACTGCAGCTTCCTTTCTGTCAAAACTCACAACATTTTGAATCATTCTGCTGAACTCTTTGCTCTTGATTCTCAGAATAAATCTAGCCTAAAGTCCCCTATGGTAGCCACGCCCCTGCCTTGAAATTTCTTCTACAAAATTAATTAGTCTACTGCCCTTAATATCAGTCTCAGGCAAAAAACTGTACACAAGCAAAATGCAGACATACTTTCTTCCAAGCCATAACACATATCTCTTGGAGTCCAACAACCAATGCAGTTCTTCCCAGGAGAAACCTGAGCCTGGTTTTTACTGGTAAGATTTCTGTCAGCCTTCTAGTCTTCTGATCTCTGACCAGAATCTCCTATGTGTACAGCATAAGGTGATTCAGCTTTACTTTTCTAGCCAGCTTCTCTGAACCTTTCCTAACTCTTCCTCCAAGTCATTCCCAAATGCTTCTGAGCTACATGGCCAGGTTCAGTCACAGCAACTTCAGAGCCACATGGTCAGGTATAGTCATCCCACTTCTCTGGTACTAAATTCTGCCTTAGTTACATTTCTCTCATTGCTGAACATTCAAAGGGAAAGTTTTATTTACTTCACAGTTTGTAGAGGTTTCAGTCCATAATTGGCTGGCTCCAAGATAGGGTGGCATATGGCAAAAGGGCAGCAGTTCATGGCCTCAGAAGACAAGAAAAGCAACAGGAAGAGACAAGCCTCTTTCTGCCCTTTTTATCTAATCCACACTGCTCAGATTAGGGTGATGCCAATCCAATGACTGATCCAGGTGTCAACCAACCTCAATCCCAACAGCCTTAATCCAGTATGAATCAGACACAAACTCTAGATTCAGCTACCTCCAAAAATCCCCCTCAGAAGTTCATTAGGCTTTGGGGGAACATCTATACACAATTCATAACAACTTGCTTGAGATTTTATTCACTACTTTTTGGGGGCAGGGGAGAATCATTGGATAAATGGTGAATTACGAAAGGTTTTTATTTTCATTGACTTGTTTTCTAAACACCATGAATTATTCTATACATTGTCATGCAGTTGTGTCAGGTAACTTGTACGATGGCATCCAATGATTTCTGCATTCTGTACCCACACTTTGTATGTAATTCTCTCCTTATTACTGAATGATCTTAATGACTCACTTCAAATAAAAGATATAAATGATTGGATGGAACATACAAGATTAAATTTTTAAAAATGGTTGTGACTTTCACCTGGGTGCCTCTGTTACTCTCTCCTGGATTGATCTCCCCAGAGAAAGCCAAATGTCCATTTGATGAGGCATCCTTTGAAAACACTCACAAGAGACTAACAATGACAGCAACTAGGAGTGAATTTGGAAGTGTTTTGCCCACTTTGATACTTCAGATGAGATCACAACTCATAAAATAGGCAAAGAACAGAGAAGAATGGCTGGAGATCAGATAGAGATATACACAACCTGGTAATGAAAGGTCATGGTTTTTCATGTTTGATTTCATTGTTATTTCAACATACACATTGTAGGATTTTATGAATGGGGATTATATGATCTACCCTGCATTTTCTCTTTTTTTTTTTTTTTTTTTTTGTGGTACCAGGGATTGAACTCACAACCTTGCGCTTGCTAGGTGGCGCTTATGCCACTGAGCTAAATCCCTGGCCCTTACATCAGTACACGTGTGTGTGTGTGTGTGATACTGGAGATCGAACTCACAACTTTGCAGTTGCCAAGCAGGTGCTTATGCCACTGAGCTAAATCTCCGGTCTACCCTCCATTTTCAAAATATTGTAACTTCTCAATAATAGAATACTTGCCAACTAAAAAAAAATCCAGGTCCCAAAGAATTCACTGCTGAATTCTATAAAGACATCAAGGAACATCTCATGACAATACTCCTGAAACTCTATAAAAAGAGTTTAATAAAAAGAGTTTCAGGAGTACTCTGAACATCGTTCCTGAAATCTTTGATTATCCTGACTTCAAAACTTAGACAAGGATCCAACTAAAAAACAGAACTACAGGCCAATCTCTTTAAAGAACATAGACAGAAAAATTCGCAACAAGATACAATGTATTGGCAAAAAAAAAAAGTAGCTAACAATCATAAAGATCATACCTCATGACCAAGTCAGCTTCATCCCAACAATGCAAGGATGGTTCAACATTCACAAATCAATAAATGTAATACATTACATAAACAGAAGTGAATCTAAAAATCATATGATCATCCCTACAGATGCAGAAAAAGCATTTGATAAAATTTAACATCCATTCATGGTAAAAATCCCAGAAGAAAATTGCTTTCTCAATCTGATAAAAGCCATTTATGATAGGCCTACTACTGATATCATATTACAAGGGGAAAAACTGAAGTTTTCCCTATAAAATCAGAAACAAGACAAGGATACTAACACCACTCCCATTCATTGCAGTACTTGAACAATTAGCCTGAATAATAAGGTAAGACAACAAAATAAAAAACATTAGTGTAGGTAAGGAAGAAATAAAATTATCTACAGACAAAGCGATCCTCTACATAAAAGACACACAAGAAACTTTACCCAAAGACTCCTAGAATTAATCAAATTTAGCAGTATAGCAGAATGAAAAATCAACATACAATAAGTGTTGATCTGTATCAATAATGAATTCACTGAGAAAGAAATTAGGAAAACAGTATCATGCATAATAGTGTCAAGAAAATTTAAGCAGTTAAGAATTAATTTAAGGAAGTAAAAAACCTCTACAACAAAAATTACAGTACTCTTAAAAATGATATTGATGAGGACATCAGAAAATGAAAATACATCCCTTGTTCCTAGTCAGAACCAAGATAATCAAAATGGCTGTACTTCAAAAACTGATACACAGATTTCACAGTCCCAGTGAAACTTCAAGAACATTTCTCACAGACTAGATAAAACAATGCCAAAATTTATATGAAAGCAGAAGAGACCTAGAATAGCAATAGCATTCCTGGATAAGAACAACAAAGCAGGAAGGTGTCACAATCCCAGATTTCAAGTTATATTGCAAAGCTATCATGATTAAAAAAAGTATGAATCTGATACTGGCAAGAAATGAGGGGAGTGGTAGGAGGGGGGAAAAATTTAGATGTGTTGTATACATATACCAATATCCTATGATTAATGTAATATGCACCACAAACATGTACTAGTCATAATTTTTAAAAAGTGGCATGATACTGGTAGAAAAAAACAGACATGTAGATCAGTGAAGTGGACTAAAGGATGCAGAAACAAATTTTAGGAACATTCACCTTCTGCACAGCAAAGGATATAAGCAACAGGGAAAAAAGGCAACTTAGAGAATGGGAAGAAGATTTTGGCAGCTATTTCTCAGATAGAGAACTAATGTCTAGAAGATATACAGAACTCAAAAAAATTAGACCCTTCCCAAATAAAAGATCCAATCAAAAAAATGCACAACTGAAATGAATAGACATTCTGCCAAAGAAGTTGGAATGGCCAATAAGTACATGAAAAAGTGTAAACATCTCTGGCCACTAAAGAAACTGCATGTAAGTATTGCACTGAGCTTCTGTCTTACTCCAGAAAGAATGGTTTTCATCAAGAAATCACATAATACCAAATGCTGCTTAGGCTATGAGGAAAAATCAATGCTTGTCCATTGTTGGTGAGAGAGTAAACTAATACAATCAGTATGAAAGTCAGTATGGAGAGTCCTCAAAATAAATAAATAAATATACAAATCCCATTTGGTATCTTCCCAAAGGATTATACATCAAGTTACAGGGATAAGTAAATATCCATATTTATAGCAACACAAATTCAAAATAGCTAAATTTTGGAAGCAGCCCATAAATTGCATTCATGAATGCATAAAGAAAATTTGGTGTTTGGACACAATGAAGTACTATTCTGTTATAAAGAAGTATAAACTTCAGTTTTTTGTAAGATAATAGATGTACCTGGAGACCACAATATCAAGTAAAATCTAGATACACAAGATTAAATGTTATATGGTTTCTCTTAACATGAGAAGCTTAATGTATAAATAAAGAGCAAAATAAAAATTAGATAACAGGAAATAGACAGATCTTTTGCAAGTGGAAAGGAACCAGGAGATGGAGAGAAGAGGATGGAGAAGGAAAGTGAATGAAAAAGCAATTAATATGTGTTGTGTTTGGTACAGGTACCAAATCCCCATAAGAAATGTAACCATTATGTATTACGAACATATCCAAATAGAAAATAAAAACTGGAAAAAGGGAAAAAACACTGCCACTTCTGTGATGTTAATGAATAACAAAGGGCAACAATGGAAGCAGAGAAATCAATTAGGAGATCAGAAAGAAATAATTGTGATTTGAGTTAGTGATAGTAGAGATGTTAAGAAGTGACTGGTGTGGGATGTATTTTGGGGTTAAGATAATGCATCTCATTGATGGATTTGATGTGGTAGATGAGGCAAAATGATCCCTAGCTTTCGACCTGACCAACTGGGTGGAAAGTGGTCCCTGTCATTGAGATGAGGGGAGTGCTGACATGGATTCCAAGAGAGGTGCTCTGGAATCCAGAGGTTTTGTTTTTGCTTTTGTTTTTTTAGTCTTTACAATGAAATTTTGAATGTTTAAATAATGTATAATGGCTCTTTTTTTTTCAATATACTGTTAACTGGATTTTTTTTCTTATGAGATGATATAGAATCCAATGGGGAAAGTATCAATATAATATTTTGATTATACTTTATTAAAATGTAAATATCAAATACAAAATAACCTTTGAGCTTTTCTTGATTCAGACTTTGTTATAATTTCTAACCTTGCCTTTCTGTGTTCACTAGTAGTTCATTCATTTATTCACCCACATCACATCAATCACCTTAAAAGTTTGTGTCAGGTTTGCTCCAAGTCCTGTAAATGTAATAGGGAGTTTGAGCAGATCACTGTTTCTCTTATACAAACTCTATAGTGAGAATAATTAATGTAGATAATTAAGGTTATATAGGTGCATTTGTTCCATAAGCAAAGTAATTAGAGAACTCCAGAGAAAATGTTATTAATATCTGTACTGTTTTGTATTGAGAGTGAACAGTTGTTAAACTTAATGTTTTAAAGAACTTTAGAAAGGAAATTAGAAAACAAGAAAGTTAAATTTCATATAGCTTAGTTAAACATAAATACCTGGAATGAGTAGTTAAGCGAAAATGTCTTTAAGTTTTTCTGATATATGATGATGCCAAACATGAATGATTCTCTAGCCCACTGGAAATTTGGTTACCCAAATATGAGAAACTCAGTGGCTTAATTTGACCTGCTAATTATGAGCAGAATATATATTGCAGCTGCTATGCACTGTGAGATTCTAATATAAACTGGTATTTTATAAAATTAAATTGTGTAGTTCATTGTTTTGTTCCATCAGATTTTGATATCCTCATTTTAAATATTCATGGGAAGAAATGATCACTTCATAATGCCACAAACTCACAGCAGGCTAAACTAATTTTACACAATATGAAAACAGATTTTATTTATTTAAAAGAAATATTTAAAAAACACAGTAACAACTTTTTTGACAACAGCTGCTGGGAAATAAATAGAATACTGTATGACAAAAAAATTTAAGTCTATAAAAGCTATTCCTGGGAGACCAAGTTGAGAATTTTAAAGATACATTTAGCTGTCCTGGTCACTGCTATAAGCCTTATTTTGAGTAAAAAGTACCTGCTTTTCTTGTTTATGTTCTATATAGAAAGGAATACTGTGAAAATTAGCTTATAAAATAATCCTTACACTTACAACATAATGTCAAATAAGTCCAAGCTGTAGTATCACTTCAAGGGTCCTCTGTTAACCTAAATAATATTGATAGATAAACATTAACTAGTGACTTTAAATACAAACTAAAAACTAATAATCATAATAATGCTTAACTTTGTTCAAATCAGACCTTGACTAGAAAGGATAAATAATACTTTGAAGTAATGGAACAATTTTCCTTTTTCCTAGGCTTCAAGAGTGGAAAGAGAAAATAAAGTGGAAATGTAATGAGACTGTTTACTTTGCAAGACTTTATTAGGTGGACATTTTTATACAAATATGCTTTTTAAATCACAAATGAAATATCTTAAGTTTTGTGTTCAGTTGATAATAACTTCATATTTGATGCACACAGATACTGGTTTCAGAAAAAGAACAGGGCCCATCCCATGACTGGTTCTGCATTTAATCTTAATCTTAGGAACATGAGGGCCCACGTATTCAGGTTCTGTGCATTCTTCCTTCCTGAGCTTCACAGAGAGAATGACTGTGGAGACAGGAAATGGAGGTTGGACAAAAGAGAGAAAAGATAGTGGAGTCTAAAAGAATCAAATATTTTTACCCCCAAAGGAATGAAAACATATCATGTTAGTAATATAAATGTTATTGAATTTTTCCTTTTAAAAATGATTAATTCAAAAACTCTAGTGGATAGTGGGAACGTAAATCTAAGGCTAAGAGACTGATTCACCAGCAGTTTATTATTATCTCAGATAACAGCTGAATTTCAGAGGTCTTTGTGTACTGTAAAATGGGGCAGATTAGTATATCTATGATGTCATAGGCATCATTGGAAGGGCTCATCTCTTGTTTTGTTATAGTTTTTCTTCTTAATAGATTATAAATTAAGAGTTAGAACATTTTAGTAAATTTTAATGATAAGAATTTGGAGATACCTGAGGTTGGTGCTATTATTCTTTAACTTTTCTTGATACATAATGGAATGTAGCTGCAATTTTAAATATTCAAGAGATGTTACAAGACTCCTTGAAGGTGGTGTTTTCAGTAACTGTCTGTATTTGTTAGAGGCAATAGCACATATAGAGATGAGTTTCCTTATCATTAGTGTTTCAGTGCATCTAATGTGTAAATTAGCAAGCTTGCTTTGAGAATAATTGAAAGAGCATTGAGATTCCAATACTTACCAGCTAAGTTCAAAGTTCAAGTCTAAACTAGTTGTTAACTTTCTATAAACTAGTTGTTAACTTTCTATAAACTAGTTGTTATCCTTCCTTAACTTTTTTGCACTTCACTTTTCTTTTTATCCATAAAATAAGATAAACAATAGATTGTTTTGACATTCCATGAAAAAATAGGAAAGTTAAGGAAATGTATATATAAAATGTTCATTTATTCCAATTAATAAATATTATACAATATTTGTCTCTCAAAATAGTGTTATAATTTAAGGGTTAATGTGCATATGCAATATAGTATGTGTAACAATGAATCTATTTCTACTAAATGTTTTGCTTTAACACAATCAGAATTATAATATAAAGATTTAACCCAAAAAGATGGTGTACCAATGTTGGTATCAAGAGAACCTGAGTTACACTGAAATGTTGTTTTAGTCAGTCAGTACATATAGACCAAACCATTTTTAGGTATTGAAATTACATTTTTGTTGGAACCTGGAAAGATGGCAGATCAATAGGTAGCAAGATAGAGAGCCTCTCTGAGAGAAACAGCTCAGATGTTAGAATTTAACTCCATGGAGAAGACCAAATGAAAGGAGAAGGATTCTCATGGCCCAGGAAGAAACAAAGGAAAAAGAAAAAGAAAAAAAAAGGGAAAGAAAGTAAAGAAAAATGTGGACAGAAAGCTGGAGCCAGACACACTCTCACCAGAGCTGGTCCCACACTGTACTGGGAACCTTGGAGTCATACAACCTGAGATCATGCTGAAGTCATGGTCATGCTGAAATTGGGGGTTGGGCCCAAGGCCCTTAGCAGGAGGACGCACTGCAACAGAGAATGGAACCAGCATGGAGAGCTGCATTAACCCACAGTGTGTGCTCGGAACTTGGTCCTCCTGTGGGAATGGGTGATTGGTTAGATGACATATTGGAGTTGGGCAGGACGGGCCTGAACCCAGAACTGCAGTGGCTTCAGTCAGCCACTCCTGGCCCAAAGCGGACTGGTGGGATCTGCTTGGGCTGGGTCACGCCCCTGGTCTGGATCCAATAGCAAGGGACAAAATTGTCCCAAACCGGTGGCGCCACATGGCACAGACTAACATGGAGAAGGCACTCACTGGTTGACTGGCTTGGGGGAGAGGGGCCAGTCTATACTGCCCCTGCATGCCCTTCACTGATCAACAGCAAACTGGAGAGGGCAGCAATCCCCTAGCCAGCACACTTCAGAAAATCCATAAGCAATACAGAAAGGGTCTGCGACTTCCACTATACACCTGTCTGAAAGAAACCAGAAACATGACAAGAGAAAGAAACAAGAAAAAGTCTTTAGCCACCAACCAAGAGAATATAAGTCCAGGAGAGGTAAATACAGAAGACAGCAAGGGTAGCAAATATGCAATATTAGGCGGGGCATCAGCTGACATAAAGAAATATCTTTGTGATATTATAGACAAGCTCAAAACTGAAATACTAATACAAGTAAGGCAAGATATAAGAAGATTAATAAAAGAAATGCTAAGCACCTCTTAAGAAGACACAGAAGGAGAATGGAGGAACACAGAAAAAGGAGAGAAACATTCTATGAAGACTATAAAAAAATCTAGAATACATGAAACAGATTCAAAGAGATTACCAGGAAATTAAAAACTCCATTGAAAGCTGGCAAAATTGCTTGACAGAAGTTAAAGTTAGACTTTCAAAACTTGAAGATAGGTTTGCAGTATGTGATTGTGAAAGGAAAGATCTCTTAAAAATAACAAGGAAACAGGCACTAACAATTCAAAGGCTAGAAAACAATAAGAGGATCTATAACGTAAGAATAAAAAATGTGAGTGAAGAAGCAAGGATAAAAACAAATGAAATACAAAGGCTATTCACAGAAGTAATTAAGGAAAACTTCCCAAACATAGGAAAAGGAAATGATATTCAGATGTATGAGGCATACAGAACTCCAGCCAGCTACAACAAAAACAGATCTACACCCAGACATATAATAATCAAGATCTCAGAAATTCATCACAGGAATAGAATATTAAAAGCTGTTCAGAGAAAAGAAACAGATTACCTATAAAGGAAAACCCACCAAAATCACAACAGACTTCTTGACACAAACCATCAAGTCAAGAAGAGGTTGGAATGAAGTATTCCAGACCCTGAAAGAAAATAACCTCAAACCCAGATTGATGTACCTGCAAAACTGTCTCTCAGAATTAATGGAGAAACAAGATGTTTCATGACAAAGAGGAACTGGGGGAGTTCGTGACCACCAATCCAACCCTATGAAAAATACTGAACGACATTCTAGAGAGAGAAAAAAAATCACCAGGATTCCAGGAACAGTGGCAGAGAAGCCTCAATGAACGGGGCAGATGGTGGAATGAAGGGGAAAAGTAGACAACTAATGGCAGAAAAATATCACCGTAGATGAGGCAGAGAAAGTTAGCTATACTCTGTAACATAGATGGCCCTGATACACTAACAAAAAGAAACACAGACAGAGCAGATCAGGAGATCAAGATGCTCTGTATAGGAAATATAATCAACCTGAAAGAGGGCTTATGAACTGAAAGTCAAAGATAAGAAAAAAAATACTCTATGTGACAGGGAACCAGAGAGAAATAGAGGCAGCTCGTCCAGCAGCTGCAGATAGGTTGAAAGACATGACACTTTTATGCACTGGAGAACTGCTCACCTCTAAGGAAGGAAAGCCTTGAGGTTTTTGTAGGTAAAGGAATACAATTCAAGATCAAGCTCAGGAGTAAAAAGGTTCAGAACCACTTACATAGATAGTAGGTTGCCCCCCTAATCTACAAACTAAAGGAGTCAGTGGGACCCAAAATGTACAAAGCACCCTGTGAAAGTAAAAGGGGAGGAATTGTCTAAAAAAGGAAGGTAGAGGATGTTGTTAATAGTATAGCAGGATTTAAAATCCACATTATTCTTACTGTTCTGTTTAGTTTGATTTTATTCTGTTCCAGTCTGTCTACTTGTACTAGATTTGAGGGCACAGGCAGCTATTCCAAAAATTGTAGGATGTACTATGGTAACTATCAATAATTTCCTATTAACTTAATCTGAAGCTCTGTATTACTTACACTGTCTTACTATGACTGACCTTATTTGAATCTAGTTTGTTAGATCACTGTTTTGTCTTGACTGATTCACTAGGATGCCCATTCTGGTTTGATTATTAACTGCTTTTGAAATCCTATAATGTCTCCCGTGTTTTGTTTTTATTAATATTGCTATGTGCTGCTATGTTCAATTATACTATACCTGATGATATAGACAGTTCTATTGAAGAGAACAAGAGACATCATAGTAACTATTGTAGATCACCTTGTGTTGTCATTTTATGTCTTTTTCATTTCGTGTTTTTTTCTAGGAATTTGTTTTGTTTTGTCTTGTTTTGATTTGTTTTTCTCTCTAATACAAAAAGGATAGGTATACATGTAGAGACTCATGCATGCATAGTACTTCTAAACAGTTTATGAGAATTGATTATATCATACATGATGAAATGAACAGATACTTTGAAAAAAAAAAAAGACACTAACATACCCAGTGCTAATTCTGTTGCATCATGATATGAAATCCAGGATTACTATTATTTTTTGTTCAGAGTGATATTAGTCTGTTTTGTTTTGCTTAATTTCAACATACATGAAGGTATGGACAGCTATTTTGAAGAGAAAGAGAGACACTGTGGCAGCCATTATTGACTTCCCTATTGTCTGGACTTGAAGACCTAAAATGTCTTCACCATACTGTTCTGATCAGTTCTATACTATTTTGTTTTGTATGAATTCACTATGTGTGAAGATATGGACAACTATTTGGAAGAAAACAAGAGACAATATGATCAAGTGAAGATCTTCAGTGGTCTTGCTTTCAAATCTGTGTCTCTTATATTGTTTACTTTTGAGCTGTTTTGTTATGTTTTGTTATGTTTAATTTTACCCTCTTTAAAATAAAAAAAAAGAAATTACATTTTTTGGGCAGGAGAAATTTGCTAATTTTTTAATATGAACTGAAGTGTAAATTGCTTTCTTACATGAAAAAGAAAGCGTGGCCCTTAGCAGTTAATAAGTAGTAGGACTTTATACCCAGGAAATCTTTCAGCCTTTGGATAAGCCACCATGAACTCTGAATTGTGAAAAGTGCTTATAAAGAAAGCTTTGTAAATCAGCTTTTTAAAAATGTAGCAGAGTAGATTATGATTTAAAAGCATCCTATGGTGAACCCTTTTATAATGTGAATAATCACCCCCCTAATTTATCTGTTTGATAAGTTCACAATTTGGCATAGTATGTGTTCTTAAAGTGTGAAGTACACCTGCACACTTATTCTTACAAGGTGGGCAATGCTTTCATGCTGGACTGTCATAGTAATACAGGATGCCTCTTGGATTCAGAATAGCATAGGCCAGGTAACTATTGAAATCCACAAGGCGCCTGTAGGCAGGGAGAACATTAATTGTACTTTATGATGCCTACATTTTTAATGAACTTGCATATCATATGGGTCAACCTAAAGTACAGCGAGGATCACTGACATTAGGAGGATTACCTGAACTGAAGAGTTAGATATTCAAGAGTAATAATGATGCACTACAGAGATCTTTCATGAAAAAAAACCAAACAGTATGTAAAGTTGCTTAGTACAACACTGGATTAGGAACTGTGAATCACTGACATTTGCTAGCTGCATGGCATGGGGTAGGATGTCACTTACTCTGTCTGAGTCTTTGTGTCCTAACTAAAATAATCATGTTAGATTTTTATGTCTGGTGTAATACCTAGGTAAAAATTTTTAATAATCTGATTCATAAAGTGAGGTAAAACTATTATGTTTCATTCTCTCCAATGTAAATATTAGAACAGGAAATCATAGAAAGAACACTTGTGACTATTAAGGTTTGCTTATCCTAATCAACACTTTTTGTCACTCTGCCTCAACCTTTTTTCATAAATGTGAAAATTTATAAAATACTTTATTTTGCTATGATGTAGAAATAAATATAAATTTGAACAAATTCAAAACAAAAGAGTCTTTTCTCCCATTAGCTGGCAAACACTGACCTGTATTTGGAGAAACTTGAATATATTTGAGAGAAATATATTGACCTCTCCTGCAAATTAATTATATCTAAGACTAAAATAATTATATCTTTTCATAAATTCTTTTTATTTTCACAGAATCTATGGGAATTTTGCCAGTACTTCACAGAGTAATTTAAGCTCATTTATAAGTGAGTTAGATGAAGTAACCTTTGGATATATGCTTATGACTCTGTCCCTTGGAAGTTGAATGGAGTAGTAAATGTATCAAATGTGCATCCTTAAACTATTTGACAATTCTCAAAGAGAGTTCTTTAAAGATTAGACTACATAAGAACTTTGAGTCCACTTTGAATTTTCCCACCTTTTCATACTGGTTTTAGACCACTCATTATGTTCAACGTAGCTAAATTTCATAAGTGACTAGACTTACATCAAATGAGAATTTAATGCACGCTTTTCTACAGAGCCATTCATTGTAAAAGGCTACTATATAAGCCCTGAATTTCTTACTTGTCGAACTTTCAAGTTAATTTTTAAGAAGAAGTGATAAACTTAATTCATCTAAGGAATAATGAAACTACAAGTTTAACCAATTTGGAAATACAGACAGAAATTAGTATTCCATAGTTGACTTCAGGATATCACTGTGAAACCTAAATATGCTGAAACCGTCAAGTTTGCAAGCAGTGATAGGAAGATCACCGTGGTGCCTGGAACAGTGACTAATGACCATCAGTGATTAGAAAGAATGTTTACATTCTAAAGGTGAAAAGCTATTTCTGATTGTTAAATGTGTAGACACACAAAAAAAAATCAGTTTATCCTTCCTACTGAATAAAATATAATTATAAAAAAGTTTATCCTACGTTAACAGAATAATTTCACATCTGTTTTCTCATAAGAGTGTACCAAAAACAACCTGGGAGAGGTAGTGCTCACTTGTAATTCCAACACTGTGGAAGACAGAGAATCAAGATTGTCATAAATTCCAGGCTAGCCTGGGCTCCATGGGTTACACAGTGAATTTAAGGCTAGCCCGGCTTACACAGTGAGACCCTATCTCAAAAAGTAAAGAGAGTACCCAAGACAAGAAGTTACACAAAAGCCACTGTTATTAAAAGTACTTAGAAGTAATTGGGGCCAGGGATTTAGCTCGGTGGCATAAGGGCCTGCCTGGCAAGTGCTAGGTTGTAAGTTTGGTCCCCGGCACAAAAAAAAAAAAAAAGTCATTCACTGCACATCAATCTTACCTTCAGACTGTATTTATAGAAAAAAAATCTAATATATGGAATGGATATTACAATTTATTATATTATATCTTGTCTGGAACATGATGCAAAAATTTCTATATGCAGTAAAGAATCAAGACATACTGAGTAAATACATATCCAAAGCTCTAACATTTGATGTCATAAGAAGTATAAAAGATAAATACAAAAATGATTGTTGGGTAATGATTCTATTTCACAATAAGATTATCACTATATATCCTATGTAATGAAAAAACTATATATGCATTCACAGTATGTTTTTTATATATATATATATATATATATATATATATATATATATTTGAGATAAGCTTATTACAAGATTAAAATATATTTACAAAAATAGCTTCAATAATTAATCCCATTATATCTCACTTCAATATGTTAGGAAATTTCTGTGGTTGTGTAATTTAGGTAGATACTTTCGGAAACCTCATAATATCTCTCTGGCTCCTGTATTTGTAAAGCCTTACATGTGCAGCAGTAGTATTGTAAAACACTTTACGAAGAGAAATAAGAACCAGGCCCAAGGTCTGCTTGAGATATTTACAGCTGTACCAAAGTTTTAGATGTAGGTTCCATGATGGAGTCCAAGTAGTACTATGGCTGCAGTGTGTATTTTCTAAGAAATACTTGGTTTTCTTACTTGCAAATAAAGAAGCCCAAGAGCACCCTCTAGTGAAACTTCTGGAGTAGGCCTAAGGGCCTTGCTCTTGACCTCCACTTTCCTTTCCGAATGACCTTTGACTGCCTAAAATATAGAAACTGAATTCCTAGTGTCTGTCTTTGTTATCAAACAATTTCTATAACACAAAGAAGATAGTATATTTGTCAGGTATTTATAGTGTTTAAAAATGCTTAAATGTTAGAATCTAGCATGCCACTGTTCCCAATGTTTTTTGGTTTTTCCTCGTAGTACCAGTCTACCACAGGCCTATGCTGTTGTCTAGTAAAATCATTCTTGGAATATAACTAAGAAATGATGAAAAGCATGAGAGGTGTGTAACTTAATTGTAGTACTTATGTACTTGCATCTACATTTGTTATGCCTCTCTTGGATCAGGTACTCTACATCTGAAGAGTACTTACAATATTATATTTACTTGCAATATTATAACAAGACCAAAAGTCATATAGGTGATTCCAAAAAGTGGTGAAGAGTGCAATATAAATGAAAGAAGTCATAATTTGATCATGTACCTAGTATGCATGTGTTGAATACTGTAATGAACTTCATTGTTTACAATAAATATATGTTAATAAGAAATAAAACATGTTTACTTTTAAAAAGTTATAGAAAATATGAAATCTTAGTGTTTATGTATGTTTGAATTTTTAGAGATGACCATGAAACATTGTTTGTTCTTTAAATTAAACCTGTGAATATAATACTACTCAGACTAATGAGTATTACTTAATAAATGAAACAAAATAAATCATTATTTGAGATTATAGGCAGCTTGATATAAAATCCTGCTGTTGGAATTTAGAGGTCTAATCTTCCACTTCAGAAAACAAAATCAAGAACAAATATCCTGATGCAATATAATGTTCAATAATTTGCCCGAAATAGCACAATAGATAATGGCAGCAGTAAAGTTACAATCTAAATACCTGGTGCTCATCCTGCTGTCTAATACCCTAAAAGAACCCACTTGTTAAAGAGTTTGTAATATGGTTTCACAGTTCCTTTTTCATTCATTCTTGGTTTTCATAATTGTAATCATTTAGGGCGATGTCTTAAAGTGAAAACAAAATATGTAACTTTGAATCTGTTCTTTTTTCAATTTCCATTTTCATATAGATGGGATCAATTTACTCTTTTGGTTACTGGTAGGAAAAAGACAAAAGCAGTCATCTCACCTGCCATATTTAATCTTTTTCTGGTACCGGGGATCGAACTCATGACCTCATACTTGCCAGGCAGGTGTTTATGCTACTGACCTAAATCCTCAGCTGTCGTATTTAATCTTAAAACATTATACCACACTGTGATTACTTTCCACATTGAAAAAACTTTAGAAGCAATAAGTCATATTGATATTTTAAATTGTTGATTACCACTCCTATGATTCTATACTTCAGAATTGTATCTGTGTTGTAATAGTACTTATCTTTCATTGTTCATGCAGGATTAAATTAGTGAATGCAAATAAAGCATGTGTCACATTATTGGCATTTTTAAGTGTAGGTTCTGTATTAAATGTTGACACTTGATTTCAAAAAAAAACAAGATATGTTTGAGGTTATCCAGTAGAAGCTAGAGCATGAGCTAACTCTATTATAGTTTTTAACATTACTGTCTGATTTCTTGAAAATATGCTTCACAATTTCTCTAAATTGTTATTGTTTCCAAGGATTATGTAAGAATTGGCCTTTTGAAAAGGCAGATCTTATTAATTCAGTAAAAGTATATTGATACTTTCCTTTCTGAATTCATTATTATATCCTGAATCTTGGCTTAAAACTTTGTATTATTATATATTACCTTATCACTCAACCTTTCATATATTCATTGTTGATCATTAAAAGGTGAAATAATTGTTTATAGAAATTTAAGGTAGAATGTTGTAACTTAGACATTGATGAAAAGTTGCTAATTTAGCAAGACTTTTGCTCCAGCAATTTATTGCCCACTTAACTAATCCTCAGTATACCATGTTAGTATTGAGTCATAGTTAGAGTTACAAGTAATAATAGATATCAACATGTCTGGTTTCTTCATTATTCACTTGAGGAAAATGTTATTCCAACAGTGAAGAAAATTGGCTGAGAATTATTTTATATACTGACTTACAATGATCGTCCTTTCTTCTCTTTCTGAAAAAATTTGACTCTGGAAAACAGTTCTTCAGTTATGCATAATACAATATTTTGAACCCGTAGAGTGATGAATATAAATTAATATTATCTAAATTTTGACTATACACAATATTTTTAAAACTATTCAGTAGTACAGTGCAGCATTTATGCTTTCTAATTCTTATCATTTTGAAATGATGTGGTAGTTTACACTGATAGCCTCAAGTGATTATCTTTTAGAATTTTCTTCTCTAGTTATGAATCTAAACAGTGTCAGTAATGAGACTGCATGGTCTCTGCGTGGTCTACTAAATATTTTTAAGAAGTGGAACCCCCTTCCGGAGTTATGAGAGAAACATCACTTCTAACATGCCTTTAAAAGTACTCCAACATAAACATTACATTGGAACATTTCATTAGCTTTTTGAGAACAATAAAGAAATGTGGAGCGTAATAGGCTAATATGTTTAAGTGGCCTTGGTAGAACCCTACTTAACTCAGTGGGATTTTCTGCAGCATGCAGAGGTGGAAAACCATTGCCTACATATTTATTGTGTAAGAAGACTGCTTCTTTCTTTATTGCATGCAGTTTATATCAAAGAGAAATGAATTTCTACCTGTAATTCTAAAATGTGGAAAGTCTCAATATACAAGTTTTAGAAGAATCAATATTTAGATATGATGATCAGCAACCAGCAGTGCTGGCTTTTGGCATTCTGAATTCCTGTCAATAAAGATGGATTAGGAACCAACATGAATCTTAGTATTTCCTGGCCTCTTAGGGCTTAAATCACCACCAGAAAATTAAGATTCTAAAATACATAAATTCCTAAAGAAATATGTAAACCAAAAGTTATGGGTCACAAATTACAAAAATTAATTCAATTAATATAAATTATTTAGTTCTTTAGCAATCAAAATTTCTGCTTTGCATTTTGAGTTTAAGTAAAAGAATAATTTAGTAACAACATAAAGTGGTAATTTTATGGTTTTGTTTGATTCACATGAATGCACTGAATGTATATCTGGATGATCTTCTGCCAGTATATCTTCAATATAAATTGGAACTCATTAGTTTTAGAGACATTTTTATCTTTGTGATTTGCTTCAGCTTCTGGGCGGAAAGTTTATAAATTAAGTCCACAATTAAAATATTTAAGTGAATTAAAATAGATATACATGAGGAAAAGTGAAAAGTTTCCATGTAGGTATTAGTTTCCTTTGTACAAGTAAGTTATCACCAAACTTTATCAAAAAGTGAAAATTCATATTTTTGTGACATTGAATTAATGATACAATGAAAATGCCTTTTGAATGACAGCTTGAGTGGCTGAAGTAGTATATTTAAGCTATGAAACTTTGCCTTAGAAATATTAGCAGCTAGTTACATGATAGTCAGAATCTGTGTTTTTTATCAATTTTTCTCTTCATTGCTTTTTGCAAAATAACATATGCAACATTGCTATATGCAAAATAACAGAAATGTAAAACATAGCTGCAATTGTTCTTAACATTTGATGACATCACAAATCCCTTAAAATGTCACCACAACTCTAAACAGAAAACTCTCAATGAAAACTTATTGAAAATAATGCATTTGATTCTTTTTCACCATGAAGACTGTTTCCTAGCTACCCTACTTATCCCAGTGGAATTTCACAAAAATGTTTCTAGTGCTCAAAGTTAGTCTAACATTCAAGGGTTTATTTTAAAATCCACCCCTAAATATGTTAGTGATTTTGAAATTCTGATTTTGTTCTTATGTAATTCAAAAACAGCTTTAGTTTAAAAAACAAAAGTTGGCAAAAATACTAGTGTATTATGTGTTCTAATCGCGTATGGTGTTTTGAAAAAATACACTCAAAATTGACAAAATTGTTTCATTGGAATTACAGTTCCAATGCATAGATTTTGTTTTTCACAAATTGTGCAAAATAAAAATAAAAATAACAGATTTCTTAAGTGAATATTATGTGAATTTAATTTTTATAATATATTATACAAGTACACTATAAACAAATTTTCATGCTGTACTCTTGCATCCTTTGTTTTATAGAATTCATTGTACTTTAGATTATAGTGAGGTCTCTAATGTGCTTTAGTGTCAAGTTTAAAGTATCTGGACTTATCAAAAATTTTTCCCAATCTATGGGTGATTGAAGATCTGGTATCAATGACTAGATTTTCTGTTCCGTAGAGCTCTTAGATTTTTCTTTAAAGGATTTTTTATTTTCTCGCTTTCTCATTCTCTGTGTGTCTCTCTGTGTCTCTCTGTGTCTCTCTTTCTCTCTGTCTGTCTCTCTGTCTGTCTCTCTCTCTCTGTCTCTGTCTCTGTCTCTCTCTCCCTTTCTCCATACAAATTTAAGAGACAGAAGTTTTTCCTGGCTCATATTACTCTGATATGACAATGATGATGCTAAAGTCCATTTCATAATCAGGATCTTTATAGAGATTGCCCAGGTATTCTTAGCCAAAATATCCCTCTCATTGCAGACTACTCCAGGACAACATGTGGTGTGCCAGCTGGATGCCCTCCCTACATGCCTCAGGTGGCCACATTTCAATGGTGCCTATAGATCACAGGCCAAATTCTCATTGTCTGTGTTAATCGGTAGGAGAATTCCCATAGAAAATGGAATGGAAGCATATTTCAGGAAAACTCAAAGAGATTAGCCAGATGATTAGAGCAGCACATTGTAAACTCACGTTTTATGAAGAATTTCTGTAGCATTATCTTAGTTGACCAAAGAGTACACAAAATTTGGAGATATTTAAAAATCAAAAGTTATCTTTTTGTTTCACTATGACTTCTCCAAAGAACTCTACATGTTTTTTCTTTAGAACAATAAGACCTCATCTTGATTCATAACATCAAAGGCAACTATTACACATAGTAAAATAACTCAATTGAAAGTTTTTCCCATGGTCTTGAAAGCATCTGAATTCTACTTGTGGAAGTCCTATTATGCTTCTCTTTTCAACTAAATTCTGACTAATATAACAAGCATGCTTACTATGTACAAATCACTATGGTGGGTACTGAAAACTCTGGGTATAATAATCTATGGTGTATAATTCAGTTACACATTCATTCTCTCCTTTTTGTGAAGACTTACTTTCTAATTATTGCTTATATTGCCTAGGCTTTCAGATGATAGTTTTAGATTTTGTGTAAATAAATTTTTTCTGTTTATTTTTGATGAGCCCAGAAGCAATTCTAGAAATATGTTTTGTTTCCTTACAGGGAAAATGAAGGTATGTCATTGTATTATCATGTTAAATTCAGTTGAGTTAGAACCAGTGACATTTTCTGAAATTTTCTGTTTGTTTCATATTCCATGAGACTCAGTTTTAAGTGCACGTTTTATGACCTGATTGAAAAGGTTTGTCAGTATTTTCAGCATAACAATGTAATTTTATTTACCTCATTTAATGCAGTTTTAATTTATTACATTCCATGTCTTTTTTCTAAGATGAAAAAATTTCATTGCTATAGAGACTATTCATACCCCATACTTAAGATGATATTAAATTCTGCTACTCTACTTGGAATCTGTAATTGTGTATAACTTTTGGAGAATACATAAAAGCTATTTTCCATTCAGCATATACAATATCCCAATACTTTTGTATCTAATACAAATTGAAAAGTTTTACATTAGTGTTATACTATAAATTCTTATTCCTAAATATTTCTGAGATTTGTTCAAGTCTTTCTTCCAAGACTACTTTGTAAATACTTCAATACAAACTTAATCTTTATTAATTTACTTTATTTTTCTTATCAAGGTATTGTAATGAATTACATTTGTACTTTATAAATACATATTTTCAAAAAATTAACACTTTTAAGCATTGAACACATCACTAATTTTCATAAATTTGAGGTTTAAAAGCTGCTAGGAATTCATTGTTTAATTTATGATATCAAATTTGGGAAAATACACTCTCCAGGTACCCCATCAACTATGTCTCCTTGTGTGTTTGGCCAGAGGGCAGTCATACTGACCCCATCTGGAAAGTCTGGCTAACCTAGAATCTTGGACCATTAGAATCCCATTCATCAAGGTCCACATAAAGTAAGGGAAGTGGAAAGCAGGAGGACAGATGGTAGGGTCGGCAGTAAGAAAGTTCTTACTGACATTGATGTAGACCCTTTTTATTGCCAGAGTGACTCCAATGGACTTGTTTTGGCATGGAAGACTAGACCAAAGCTATCATCTTAATAGAAGGTGAGCTGCAGGCAAACTGGAGAGATCCATGCACAGTAAATATTTAGGTTTGGCTTAGATTTTGTCTATCAGCTTGACTGTCTATATATTTGATTGATGTGCAGTGGGGCTTGAAAGTGCTGCATTGATGTTGGGGACTGTGTCATAAGGTTCCTGATATGGTGCATACTTCTGAAAGGAGTTGGATATTGATTGTCCTTGTCTTTGCCAAACGACACCAGAATTGAGTGCAGTGTTCTGCAGTTGAATAGCAGATGGTAAGTGCAGACATTTGGAGGGATGTGACTTAAACTACAATATGGAGCCAACAAACTTAACTTAGAAGGTTATTGTGTGTCTTGTGTTTGGCAGCTATTTTTTTAAGCACCAATAAAAAGTCAAATCTTACCATTGTTACTTCATAACACTACTAGATATGATTGGTGTTCTAGCCAAAAGAAATGTATAAAACAAAGCCACTATTCCCTGTTGGTCATAGTTGGTTAAGGGTGACTTTTTTGGTGTTGACTAAATAGATCAAATAAACATCCTCAGACTGTGTATTCCTGAGCTTAGGAATAGTTAAAATAGTTATTGCCAGCATAGTTAAATTTTAGCTACAATTAGACAGAGGAATGGGCATTAAATCATTAGAAGACTGTGATCAAATATGGTACTTAAAAATGACTATTATTTTTGCATTTTAATTCTGGAAAAACAGTGTTTATCAGAAATAAGAAAATGAAATATCTACTCAGTAAATATACCTTATTAACAGAAAAGAGGAAATACACAGATGAAGGAGCACAGTAATTACATATGTATAGAAGAAGTGACTTTTACTGGTGTCTATCTTGAGTACATTCTGAGCATATTTAAATTAATTTTAAATTCAAAATATTTTCTCAATTAAAAGATAAAATGTTTAGTGAAGATAAATTTGGAAATAAAAAATATTTAGCAAATGTGATTAATCACTACGTGTTAAATATTTCCAAAATGTTGTTCTGTCTTTTTCCGACTTTATGTGCAACTCTAAAGTATACATGTGTGCATATATTTTTATATTTCTATTTTTAATAAAATTTAGGGTCATGTGGCCTGTATTCTGCTTTGTTCACTTAGCATTATTTTCTCAACCATGAAATTGTCATTTTTTAAGTTTCAGATAATGTTGTATTTTATGTATCAAAAAATTATAACCAACTCGTCTTTATTTGACATTGCAGTTATTTCCCACCATTAATTTTTTATTTGGAGGATCATTATTTATAAAATTTTATCTGTGTCTTGGATTTTGTTTTTAGCCTTCATCCTTTCAAGATAATTTCTGGATTAGTGAATGTGAACTTCTCAAGGTTCTTCTGATAACTTTTCCCAAATATTATGTGAGAGTACTTTTCTAAATACTTTTCTCATCAGTATCATGGACATTTGTCAATTTGGCAGTTAGAGATCTGGGATTTTTTGTTTTGTTTTAATTTCACTATTTTGATTAATAGGAAGCTAAATTCTTGTTTGTATAATTATCTGCCATTGTTTTTTTCTTTTTATAAAATGTTTGCTTATGTCCTTTACTAAGGGCATTTGATTTGTGAGATTTTAAAAATGTGAAATCACTAGTTTTAACAGATGTTACAAAAATGCTTTTCCCAGTTTTCATATGTGATTTAACTATCTTTGTTAGGTTTTGGCACAGTTGAGAGACAGAGAGACAGAGAGAAGGACAGAGAAAGAGAAATATGGGCATGATAAGGTTGCAGAAGGGTGTAAGGGTTCTCTCTGACCAGAACAAAGAAGTGGCCAGGCTTTTAAGGTGTGACTAGGGTGGGGGTGGGGGGTTGGGGGAGGCAGGCAGGGTGACAGCAGCAGCTGATGGAGGTGCACTGAACCCACAAAAAAGGAAGAGGAAATTTTTATTTTGGGCTGAGGGAAAAAGAATCAGGAAGTTGATGTACTGTTGTTCCTGGGGTCTCTTAGCCCTGCTGGACCACCACCATGATGACTCGGTGAATATCATATAGACAGAATCCCATTACATATCATAAGATTTAAAATATTTGCACTACCAATTTGACTTTTTTTCTATAACTGTGTCCTTTTTTTAATCTCTTTTTTTGAAGTGTTTTTTTAAACGTTTGGAATCCAATAATCAACTTTTTTCCTAATGATTGCAACTGTTTTATATTTTGAATTCTAATTTCCTTCTAAAATTTATTTTAGCCTAAAGTATGAGATAAGCATCTTACTTAATTTTGTTCCCAATTATTAGCCATCTCAGCACTATTTCCGCACTGATTCTTATGCCATCCTTATTGCACACTGATTTTACTAACATTTGGATCTTTGTCTTTCTTTTTTTAAATTAGTTCTTTCACTTGTTCTATATTGTTGTCATTCTAGTTCACAGTGAGTTTATGTATCTGCTGTTAAGTTAGGTACTCCCTTACTTTTCTCTCTGTAAAAAAAAAATACTTTCAGTATTGTCACCTCATTATTTAAGATTAATTTACTGTTTGAGTTCATAAAATGCTCTACTAGAATTTTATTAAACTTTTAAATTAATATTTTTGCAGTATTTGTGCTCAAAAATTTAGTTTCCCATTTCTGTAATGTTTCATGCATAAGGAAATTGTGTCATTTATATAGGTCTGTAAATTCCTTTTGTTTACTGTTTGTGAACATACTATGTCCTTAGTATTGTTTTCGATTGCTTATATTCTAACTTGCTATCTTTTTTAGTAGAAGAATTATATATGTTCTTCATATATTTATTATTTAGCTATTTTACCCTCAAGAATTTCTTGTAAATTCTCTTATGTTTTCAATGTCATTAAATTATCTACCAACAATGTTGTCTAGGTACTTTGTGTTTAATGTCCTGTTTCATTGACTTAAGATTTCCAAAACAGTTAAGTAATTATTGTGATACTGAACATACTTCTTGTTCTTAATTATTGGGTGATGTTTCCAGTTGTTTTTTTTATAATTAAAGGTAGATATTAGTTGTTAATTTAAGACAGGTATTCTTCACTGTATTGGTAAAATAGATCAGAATTTTATTATCTTTGATTATTAAGATTGTGTTGACATTGAGATATTTATAAATAAATTGATGCAACTTGAGACCACACTCATAAGTGAAATAAATCAAACTCACATGTATAAATACTGTATAGTCTCCTTAGTGTAAGAAATGGTGAAAGTATATAAGATTTTATGGTAATCATGGTTCCCCTTTATATTGCTTAAAGTCTTATAATATTTTCATTCATTGGTTGGAATGGTTTTATTCTATTTTGTTTGATTTTATTATGTGTGATGGTATAAACAGCTACTTTGAAGAAAACAAGACATTATGGCAGTCATTGCTGATTTAATACCACCTTGCTTTGAAGTCCTATCATGCTTTTGTTCTTCTGTTTCCATTGGTTCTACTATGTTGTGTCTTACTGGCTTTTAATATGTGTGATAGTATAAACAAATTTTTTAAGGAAAATCAGATATTATAGTAGCTATTGTTCATTATCTGTTTTTTGGTTTTGAATGTCCTGAAATACTTTCATTCTCTTGAATGGTTTTATACTATTTTGTTATGTTTGATACTATTGTATGTGAACGTATGCTCAACAATTTCAAAGAAAAGAGACATTATGGTAGCTACTGTTGATATCTGGCTGTCTTGTCATGAAGTGCTGTATTGCTTGCATTGTTTTGTTCTGGCTTGCTTTGTTCTATTCTCTTTAAAATAAAATTGTAAAAAAGGATTAGTGTTGAAGTTTATCAGTCTTTTCTTGTGAGTATTATCAAACTCTATTTGATGCACAGAAGATTTTCTTGAAGTATTTTTTTTTAATTCAAATCAATTCATCCAATATTTATTCATTGCTTTCCATATACCAGAAGTTTTTCACTAAACCGTAGAATTCAAATACATAGCCCTTTCTCTTAAACATTTTACAGATTAATTTGGAATATGAGTATTCAGGAAAATATTTAAATAATTGATTTCTCATTATTAAATTGGTCTTGTATTCCTGGAAAGTACTTCATATTTAAGATTTTATTAGGAAAACTAAAAGTTTTTATATCAATTATAAACTACGCCAGGTGCAAATATTAAAATTGTTAAAATGTAAAATAATTTCACATCAAAATTTCATTGTACATATTCTAATTAAGAATATCTGAGAGTAATACTTCACAATACTTACAGACTTCATAATATAGATTTTTAATATTCTGTGTGTTTAACAAATTGGAATTTCTGATTATACTTTTTTTTTTGAGACAGGGTCTCACTATGTGGTATAGGCTAGCCTTGAATTTGTTTATATAACCCCAATTTACAGCCATCCTCCTGCTTCAGCCTCCCAAGTGCTAAGATTACAGGCATGCACCACCATGCCCAGCTTTTGTTACTTCTTGTACAGTAGGATTAAAATGGAATGTGATATTGCTACAAATCACATTCATCATGCTGCCTTTGGATACTTATTCCTCTGAGAGTTTTTTGAGTCATCTGTAGGACTTAAGTATGTATTTATAGAGGTCTACTTTCAATTCAAGAATATTTTTGTGTTTTATTGTTTCATTGTTTCAATATGTGTCAGCACAAATACTGTATCCTACTTTTTGGTCTAGTGATACAATTTATTTTATTTTAAAAAAGTTTTTTGTTCTTTTACACAATATGCATGAATGAACATTTTACATTTTTAAACTATATTTAAACTATTGTAAACTATACCCTCTTGACTAGATTCTTTATATTTTACAGAAATTAAACAAATTGTTAAAATCAATTTTCTGTTCAGTATTATGCTAGTTAAGAGTAAAATTTAAGTCTTGTGCTTTCAAGGCATTTATTCTTTCATTATAATACAAAATTTAAAAATGAAATATTCTTTGTAGAAATTAAACTTTGTGTATTTATTTATGTATATATATATATATATATACACATGTATATTCAACATTATATTCTTGGTTATTTTAGCAAATGTGTTAGATTATACAAAAGAATTTTTGTATATTAGATTACCTTGGCCTCTTGATAATTTTCCTGTCATATTGTCCCTTTCTAATTGCTGCTTGAAAACTGTATTTACTTTTACACGATTACACTGGATAAACAAATGTCATCCACATTAATCTGTAAAATACTACCAGTGATAATTTGCCATCCATAAAGGTGAAAATAGGAATTTTGCTGACTATTGTTAAGTGTAGACAGACAAGCATTGTTCAGTATATCTCATGAACTGCTTCATATTTTTAAACTTACTATGTAAAATAGAGAAATCAAAATGTTAACACAACATTAGCATATCTACTAAAAGGAATTTTTGCAATAAATTCTGATGTGAAGAAAGAATCCTCATTCTTTGGGCTTTCTTGAGATGTTTATTTTGTAGAGCTATCACTTTAAACTTATATTGTTTGAACTTTAAAATGTATTATATTTTGTTAAATCCTATCCCCTTTCAATGTGTAATGCCATCCTTGAATAATGTTTTTCACAGCTTACAATGCCTGTTCCTGTGGCACTGTTATTCTGTCTTAACTCAGAAGCAATACTAGTGATTAAGTAATAGTAATTTCAGACTTCAAGGCATTTTCAGCCACCATTTTTCCTTAATATCACTATGAGCTTCTAGTGTGTTATTATCTACCTGAAGTCTTTTAAAATGTAAATAAATCATACATAGCACACTTCCTGTATTTCCCAGCCTGTTACTATATTAAAACAATAGTTTAATGAAATATATTGATATACTGTATATTTCCATACTAATATAAAGTGAAGAAGTAGTTATATGAGTATATGACACAACCCACTTAATAACAACTTTTGTTTAAGTATTTTATGAATTGTGGAAAATCTGAGCAATGAGGGATGATGTAATTCTAAATGATAAAGTTCATGGAAAGAAGATAGCTCCTCAGAAAAAATTGGATTAGACACTTGAGAGATATGCATACAGGTATAGTTGTAAATACATGCATAGCCCTGTAGGAGCTTTTTGGGTGAAATTAAATTCATGTAATAATTAGTAATAATAGTAACTAAAAATATAACTAATATCAAGCTTATGAAGCACAATACTACTTGCTTATTTATTTTATAGAAAAATAATTACTATAGAATTCATCTTTCAGTCGCTTGAATACATACCAAATAATTGGAGTAAGAGACAATTTAGTGATATGCAGGAGACAATTGGTAAATCAAACACAGATTAAAGTTTATCACATTGGTTGATTACCTCTATATGATCAGCTTATTGATGCTTGTAATTTTTTCTTTTATTTTATCTGTATTTTATGAGGGGTTTTTTTTGCAATGTTCATGTCTTAATCTTATAGTCAGGAAGAGTTCATATAAAATGTGTTATCCATAGACAGCCTACAGATAATTCATTAGGAGTTAATTGTAAAAAAATCTGCCAGGGAGAGTAGAAGCCAGGAGCTAAATTTAAGGGAAACCTAGCTTATATTACAAATAGTCCATTGTCCCAGGACTTAGTGTATTCTATCTTTAAAGTATTCTTTAGTCCAAGTCATGGAGACTCAAGCTCATGTGGTTAAGTAATAACTAGGAGGTTTATTTGAATATTTATATGAAGTATAACAGCAAGGGAGCTAGTTAAAAAGCAATATATTAATTGTTTTTTGTAAGAAGTACTTTAAAAATAGATTATATGCCAGTTTAGTATAACTTATATGGAAGCTTAGTACAATTTAGAAAATAATTGTCTTCTTTATGTATACCTTTGTACAAATTATTAAAGAAATATTTTGTTTCAGTAGATGCAGGTTGGCCCAGGGACATGGCTTGTTGAGTTGTGCACCACATCAGCCTGGTTGCTGCTTCAGAGCACAGTTTAAAAAATCATTCTTCGGTTCCCTATGTTGCATACTTTATTAATAACTTGAAAATAGCTGCTATTGTCCCATTGGGTCCAAATCACTTTATTCTTGCCCAGAAACTCAAGAACCATCTTCATGTGGCTTAATGAAAAGATACTTACCTAAGCTTCATATGAATACCAAAGTCTGATGATATAAATCTGTTCTTTTCTTCCCATATCTGATTTGAGTAGCTTTCAGGATAAAAGAAAACTAACACCCAAAAAATGAAGATGAGTTTACTATCTTGTTTCTGTATTGCATCTGAAGTTTTGTAGTATTATGGAGTAAATTTAGATGAATTGACAAAGGGTAGATAAAGAGACAACAAAGATAGATAGAATCCCTCTGTTAAAAAAATTAACACAGTTTAAAGAATACACAGATATATGATATAAGCATTTATTTAATATTAATGAAAGATAAATTATAAATGAAGTAAGTGAAAAATGAAATAAATAGGAGAAAACATTAGGCCTATATTTACAAATGCATTTTATATAAAATCTTATGTACATTTAAGTTGAATTCTCACCTTAAGTTTTGAAAAAACACATTGATGATGTTTAACTATAAAGAAATGTCTTTATAGGATGGTCTTCCAATAAAAGAATCACTGTTTATGTTGTGAATATCATAATAATTACTTTCATGGCATACAAAGGATATTTTATTAGATGCTTCTTTTAAAGCCCTCAATGTAGATTAAAAATATCTAATTAATGTGTAACTTAGTATTGTCAGTCTTATCACATGACTTATACAAGACAGGTAACATGTCATTCTGAATTATCAAAAATTGTAGAATTTATCAAGGTGCTAAACTCAGACTACTACATATCCTTCAGGAAATCTTTCATGACAGTGAGTTCTAGCATGTATCACTAGAATGCAGCTATTTTTTTGTTAATAGTAAAAACAGTATCATATTGGGTTTGGGTTGAAATTCTCTTGTAGAAATTACAAAGCCTAACAAAAGCACAGCTGAAGAAAGGTTCACCTATTTTGCTTGATAGACTAGCTTGAGACGTGCTATTGCATAGGACCAAGTATCTTCTTAAATATTTAAGTGTACAGTAATATAAACAGGAAATGGGGGCTCTATGTTTCTTCATTACAGCCTAGATATTGCCTAAGTGATAACCACTCCCAACAAGATAATGGAGTTTTAGCACACTACATGATCAGACTTACTTGTGTCCTTAAACAGTAAAGGTGTTATTTCAGTATTTTGTTTTATTGATTAAATTTCTTATTTTTTCAGATAGAAACAATAGACCTCATTCTTCCTGGTGCCTAATTTAAAAGTAAATTGTGACACTTTGTTGAGATGAAAGTTGGGGAATAGATTGATTTCATTGACACCAAATGCAAAGCATGAAAATTGATATAAAAATATCAGTGAGGTATTCAAAGGTAAAGCTTTATATACTTTGCATTTCTACTGTATAAAGTTTGCTGACTTTTTTCTATGCTTTTCAGTGTCTTTGATGAAAAATAACTATTAAAAATTCTTCGAAGCAAATACTACATGTTTATTTTATGTAATAGCAATGATTCCGTAAATGTATTCATAACTTAAATACTGTAGGAAATTCTACTCTCCAGAGAATTTTATTGTGGGTCATCATGTAAATCAAAATTTAGCTTTACAGTGAATATTTATTACCTACTTAAAAATGGAAACTTTCTAATCCATAAGAGTTATTTAAATTCCTAATAGACTATATCTCTTTAGTATGCTCCTGAGGAAATATAAGTGAGCATAGAAAATCGTGAGTGAATAAGTTGATAAAGACTAACCTGATCCAAGTAAGTATTTGGACCTATTCTAGGATCTTCAACCTATTAATTTTTATGAGATTAAGTCTAAATGAATGTTCTCCATGACTTGGAATTTATTTCTGTTTAATTCAACTCCAAACATGTTAACAAGTCATTATTCACTAATATAATTCTAGTTCTTCATTCTCTAGTTTCTCTCAGTTTTATAAAAAAAAGATAAAACTCTTTTTTTTCCCTGTGATATTCGACAGTCTAACTCAGTATCTTATCCATCTCAACCTCTTCATGGACCTACTTGAAGTTCAGGTTTGATAGACATTTTTAGTTCCCCCAAACTTACTAAACTTTTGGGAGATTGAGTAGTACAGGACAGAGAGGGTTTTCTATGCACATGCAAGTATGATGAATATTTTCACTAAATGATAGTTGGACTCCCCCTAACAGCCATACCTGCAGCTTGGGCCACTGATTCTAATTTGGCAGTGTTCATTCATTAACTGTATGCCTTTTTTATGAACATAAAGTACATCACCTCAACTGGATACTTGATGAGTGTTAGCACAATCGTAATTGGAAGTCTATGCTGTTTTAGCTAAGAATTCTCCCATCCCCTGCTACTCTGCAAAGCTACCTTGTCACACAATGCTTGTGCTTGACAGAGCATATGGTAAAGCCCTACAACTTCACTGCTGAAAGGATTTGATGAAGTAGAAGACAGCACTCCATGCCCTCAGGTGTAGTCAAAAGGAGAAAATTCAGTGGCAAACAAACAGAAAAATCAAACATATTTACCCTGAAGCTGTAGTTCAGAAGAGGGCAGGTAATAGACTTGCAGACAGACCACAAACTTAAACTGAGAAACTGGACAAATAAATTGTCATAATAAGCTTTACTAAATTACTGCACATCCCTGGTTGTCTGAAAAGTGCAAACCTATTCTAGCTTAGGACCACAGGTTTCACATATCTCTGGCTGAACCTCACAATTTAGGTGCAAAAAGAGGATATAAGAGAGAACCTCAATAGGAAGCAAAAATTAGGGGAGACATGTAAACTGCCTGAACTTTGAAAGCATTCTCTTATACCCAAACCCATCAGCAAGGGGTGCTGCCTTATTAAGCAAAGGAGTTTGACTACAACCTCCGACCAGCCATTGGCTGGTCTATAAACTGTGTGGTCACAGGGGTAAATTCTAGCTAAAATATAAAATTAATAATTACAAAAAGTGTGCAGAGACATCTGCAGAAGAGTTAGATCAAGTAAATCCTAACCAAACATCAGTATAGCTATAACCTATAAAGTGAAAAATCATAAGTCAGAGTTGTTATCACATTATATAAAAGATCAGTTTTCAAGAAAATATGAGATATATAAGGAAGCAGGAGTATAATCTATATCCAGTTTAAAAAGTGATTGAAAGAAACTGATTTGAAGTGGGAAGAACACTTGTTGAATTTTACAGATGAAGATATGAAAGCAACCTGTGTAACTATGTTGCAGTAGATATGGAGACCATGTTAAATAATTAAACATTAATTACTCCTTAAATAGAGAATATTAATGTAAAGATAGAAAATATTTTAGAAGAAACTAGTAAAATTCTGGACTTGAAAAGTGCAAATGAAATGTGAAATTAAGAAACAGAAAACTTGAAGATAAATCAGTAGAAATTATCTAATGTGAAGAAGAGAAAAACTGGAGAAAATATAGTTTTGGGGACTGTCAAGCACACTAAATGCATAAAATGGGAGAGAAAGAAAAGACAAACAGAAAAAGGACAAAAAATACTTGAAGAAGTGTGAGCAAAGACTTCCGAAATGTTATGAATAACATTGATCTATATATTCAAGAGTCTCAAAAACCCAGGTTGGTTCAATGCAAAAAGATTTGTACAGATTTGGTTATCAAGCTTTTAACAGCCACAAAAAAAAAAAAGAAAAGAAAATCTTAAAAGTAGAACGAGGAATAAAATCTCACTATTTACAGAGGAAAACACTGTGATTAACAGCTTATGTCTCAATAGAAACAACTGAAGCCAGAAGGCAGAAGGACACCATATTCAATCTGCTAGAAAAAAAAGGAAAAAAATTATTAAGAGTTTTATATTTAGCAAAACTTACACAAAAATGAAAATAAAATAAAGATTTCTCAGATAAACAAAGACAGATAATTTGCAAACTGATTCTAAAAATTGGACAAAGCTTATATTAATTAATTATAAAAGGAAAACAAAATTAGACTATATGCTTCCACATTTGAAAACTTACTGTAAAAAGTACATTAAGAAAAAGAATGTGATACTGCCATGTAAGTCAATTAAATGGTATTGAGAATCCAGAAAACTAGCCTTCACATTTTTAGTCAGTTGATTTTGATAAAAGTACCAAGGCAATTTCATAGTCTTTTAATAAATAGTGATAAGTAATTGATACCAGTAGTATATGAAATACAAATAGATATTCATGATACAAGGATAATAAAATTTTTGTTTTAAAAGACTTTTAAGATGAGTCATGGACTACATTTAAAAGCTGAAATTACAACATTTCAATATAGGAGAAAGTTCAAATTGGAAAAATTCTTCACTATCTTGGGTCAAACTAAATTCTCAGATACAACACCAAAAACTTAATTTTAAAAAAGAACAAAACTGGTAACTATCATAATATATACAAAATTCTCCAATAATAAAAAAACAAAAATTAAGAAAAATTTTGAATAGACATTTCACCAAATAATACAAAGGAATTGCCAGTAAACACATGAAAAAATGTCTAACATTATTAATCTTCAGATAAAGGTAAACTTAAGCCAGGAGATGCACCCACCATAGTAGCTATACTAAAGAAGATAGAAAGTAACAAGATTAGGTGGGCATATGAAAAAATGGAACATTACAGCCTTGCTAGTGAGATTGTAAAATGATACAGACACTTCAGAAGATGGTTTAGAAATTTCTTAAAGTTAAAACAAACATCCTGTAACAAAGGAGCTTCACTTCAAAGCATCCACCTAGGAGAAATGAAAACATATAAAACATATATCCACCAGAGACTTATATGTAAGTGAATGTTCACAGCAGCATTATTCGTAATAGTCAAAAGCTAGGGAAAAAAATCCAGAGTTCATCAATTGATGAATGAATAAACAAAGTATGACCCTATATCCATTCAACAGTAGACTGTTCGTTCATCCACAAAATAGATTATTGCTACATACCACACATATATAAATAATTAAAAATGAATTATAAGTTTAATAATCACATTAAAGAGACTATATATTGCATAGACAGTTGCATTTATAAGAAGGGTCCAGAAAAGGTTATGTTTAGAAACAGAAGACAGATTAGTTGTTGTCTGAGACCAGAGGTGAATGCAGGGTTTGACTACATAAGGACATAAATTTTGGTGGTGACCAGAATGTTTTTGGGAGTGGTTATACAACTCTAAATTTATATAAAGCTATTGTGTTTTATACTTAATAAATTGTATGTTGTATGGGTTAATTCTCAACATGCTGTTAAAAATGAAGTTACGTTTTTTAAAACAAAAAGAATTTGTGGCGAAACCTGACAGACATCAGTTATCATCTTAACCAAATGATTAACAAAGCTCACAGGAAGGCATGTTGATATCATTTAGTTCCTGGGATTATAAGAAAGGTGCTTCTCCTCTACTTTGTTCATTTTTAAACCTCATAATTCCAGTCTGATTCTGAAAAAACATCAGACATGTGCAAGTTTAGTAGCATAACACAAAATATCTGATCACTGCTTTATGAAGGTGGTAAAAAACAAAGACTGAGAAATTGTCATAGCTTAGAGGAGATTATTGAGGCATAGTAAGTCTCTGATTTAGTGTCCTGAATCAGATTCCTTAAATTATTGTTTTATATTTGAAGTAGGGAAAAATTAGTTATGTTTGTAATAATATTTTGTAATTTAAATAATTATACTTTGGTAATGCACACTAAAGTATTCATGGGTGAGATAATGTTGTGCCTGAAATTCTCATAGAAATGATCTAATGGATGAAAAATGGGTAACAGTGTAAATGAAAATAAATTAACTGTGGGTGATGAATACATGGGGATTCATATTACTGTGTTCCACTTTTCCATATGTTTAAAATTTTCCATTAAAAAGTCTCTAAATTTTTTTTAAAAATTAAAAAACCCAAAAAGTATTATAATTAGCTTTCTGTGCTGTGCACACACAAGGCTTGAATCTTTTATAAATCAAATCTGAACTGTATCAAAATGCATAAATCATACCGAAGTGAATGAACTCTCAAAAATGTTCTGAGCAAGATATGATTGGGCCTGAATAGCTGGGAGAACATTAAGGCAAGTGTCTAAATGAACAGACCTCCTAAACTGTAATGCTTTGTTCTTTTCTTGACGATCTCTGATCTGGTGTAACTCATATCTATGTGAGAATTTTTAGCAGTAGAATGTAGTCAGAAGCCGCCCTTTGTTCCTACTCAATGTTAAGCTCTATAGTTCCTCAGCCTCTTTCAGGTTTCATTTTATTGACTGGGGGCTTTGTGCCCTTGCAACTTACAGGATAGGTTACTGAAAAGTACTACATTTTCTACTTCTCTGGATGTCCAATCTGAGTCTTTAACTAGTGAGTACATAACATTCTTTGCTAAAGGATCTCTGCCAGGGAAGCATTCTTCCAGGCTTTATAATTTGCATTGATTACTGAACTGCTTTTCAGTTCATCAATAGATGTTGACTATAATCTATAAAGCTTTACATAGTTTTGTTCCAATTGGAGAAGTCTGGCACCGGCTGTCAATTTTACTGACAGATTAATCTGTATTATAAAAATAAAAAATTTTAAAAGACTTTTGAAGCTGAAATATCAGGAAGTTCTTATTGAGGTCACGTACTCTACAAATCTATTATTTGAAAGGTGGATTCAGTGTACAGTTGTGAACTTGAGAAAAACAAATACCTACTTCAGAAAACTGAGAAAAATAATAGTAAAACCAGTAATAAGATCCTTGTCTTACATGTCTGCCCTTCAGAAACTTTCACTTTCTTAATGAACTGCCTTTTAGTTTCTACCAAATACTGAGCCTCACTGTATCATGACAGAGTTAATCAATTGTTCATGAGGCAAATATGAAGCGAGCAGTATTCATGTCAAAGACAAGCAGTCCCATTTCCAGGTATATCTTTGGGCCAAGATACGCAGTCGCCAACAGTGAGTTGGCGACTGTGTTTTTTGAGTTCTGGCGCAAAGTAGGATCCATCTGTTTTGCCCAGCCGTTTGCTTGAGTGCCCCAGAATGGTCATGTTATTAGTCTTATTTGCAGTACTGTTTGAGGTTATGTATAATATAAATAAACCTCAGTTCTCCTTGTGATGAATAAAGTATAGAAATTAAAAGCTGTGGTGTTGGTAGTGATAAGTTATGTTGCAGCTCATATTTTCTACAATGTTCTGTTTCCTTCAGATTGGGAAACAGACATTTAAAAATGAGTTTGTGATCTGGAAGGATAGTTTGGACCAAGTTTTCCTCAACAGGATACAAGATGTTATTTTTGAGCTTCATTACCTTCACCAAGGGAAAGAGAGGAAAAAATCAGAATAGGAGAGTAAGAGAGAAGAAAGTGAAAGTAGGGAACAAACAAGAAGAATAGGAGTAAAAACAAAGGTCAGAGAAGACACAGAAATGACAGAAAAGGAAGGGGAAAATGTTACTTAGTAAACTATTCAAAGAATTTGTTTTTATTATTTTTACACGAATCTTTAATTCACTCAACATCTGGTAAATTGAGGAAAAGAAAATCTAACTAAACTGCTAGCTGTCATTTAAATAGTTTATGTGTAAATGTTTAGCCTAGTTTCTATCACTTTTTCTTGTCTGAGCCTAGAGAGTGAATTAGTTTCATTAGCTGTATTTTATTGGCGAGTAGGAGAATACCAATTGTTGATATGGATTTATCTATAGGTGAGCAGTTTTTATATTTTTGAACCACTTATCAAAGATTATTGTTATTTCCAATGATTTCTGAGCACAGTTATTTTTGTCAGTTTCTTTTATGAATGTTTTCTTGCCTTATAAGGATATATATGCACTTCCCTCCTCTCATTCAGTTGTCCCTGGTGACGCCTCCATAATTTCTGTCTTTACACTGGTACATTTTTAGTCTAATTCAGGCATTTGAAAAGCAAAGGAAAAGTTTAGTCAATGTCAGAGATTTTTTTTTTAAATCGAATCTCATTCATGGACAGATTTAGAGTGAATCTGAGCAAGCAGCATTTAAAACAAAAAAGACACATTATCCATATTACTCTTCTATATATTTCAAAGAAAAAAGAAGTCAGGAATTCACAAGTGAGAATGAGATGCCCTTCTAATAATTGGTGCAATTTCAGGGGTCATTTATGATTATGCTTTCAAATGTAGACATATTAAAATATTAATTTCTATTTTGTGAGGTTGGACACAAGCATCACCACACATATTGATAAAACTATATATTTTTAAATACTCCTGTAGAATAACAGAAAGATAATTATAATAGTTCCATTTTAATTTTTAAAAACTATATTTTCTAAATTCTAATGTGTTATTTGAAGCTTAAAAGAGGCATGACTTAATGTTAGTATGTATAAGGTTTTTCTTAAACTCTTTTATTTTTTATAGATGATGTTGTTGGAAGAAATAAGAAGCTAGAAAAAAATAGTATGGCATTTTAAACCCAAATATTTGTCATGTAATTGTAAATCTTAATTCCTGAACTCATAAATTTGAAGACTAAGAATACATATTTCTTTTTCTTTTCTTTTTTTTTTAACTAGGAGGTTAAACCAGAAGGTCTGGTTCAAAACCTGATGATCTTCCTGTGCTGTTTCAAATACTATGGTTGATTGTGACAAGATATACAGTATGATTTGAAATGGGGCACACTAAACCCATAAAACACTGTAATGTCTATTTTGTACCCCAGAGTACATTCATTTACCTCTACCTCACTATCTGCCTCACCACCATTTCAGTTGTTTGAAAGCAGTAGATCTAGCATTTGTTCTGCAATTCTATTTGAAATCATAATTTTCCTTCAACATATGTATTCAGATCTGTAGTTTTTTCTTCTTTGTTCTTTGAATTCAACCATTTCATATAATCTTTAGGCTGTGTAAGTGTTGTGTTGTTTTTTTATAAAGGAGATAAAATATAGCTAAAATTCAGAAGCACCAAGTTTCCAGTCACATCATTATGAAATCTTTAATATGGAGACATATTTTATTTTTCAGAATTGCTTCTGCCCCCTTTATTAAAAAATTACTCTGGGAAGAGGGTTTTTCCCCCCTTAACAGGAAAAAAAAAAGCTACGCTTGACTGATAATGCATTGCTTTGGATGGTGAAACATTATGAAAGTTTAATTTTTAATTAAATCTGAAATACCAATTATAACTGAAAGAGATTTTAACCTGTTTCTTTTCAGACTGCCTGAAGTTACATTTAGAAACTGAAATCACTGCACCTTAAAAACAAAAGATTGAGCTACACTGTGTTCCTGTAAGTGGAAGCTTCTTGTACCTTCCCCTGTGGTTCTGTGACCAACTCCAAAAAGGGACAAAAACACTGCTAACATAGTAACCAGACATGAATAAAAATTTGAATGTCCTAGAAGAAATGCATCTTTAAATAATTTTTCTTTAAAAAAAGTTTTTAGGCTCAATATTCAGTATGTCTTTTTTATTCAACTGAAATTATGAATTCTTTCTTTGAGCTGGTTTGAATTTCATTACAGAGGGTTTCACCCATTGTGCATGAGCACAGTGACATGCACCCTGTTTGGAAAGATTCTTGGATTTCTGTACCAAATGTATGAAAGGTAAAACATTTCTTATGAAATCAAAATAGATTCCATTTTCCCTTGTGATGTCATTAGCAATTTTTAGCCTTTGTGTCAATGGAAATGGAAAGTTCATGATGACATCACAAGAGTCTGTTGCCTTGAGGACTTTGGGCAAAACTAAGTAAAATGCATAATTCCCTTGTGTGCGTGTGTTCCCCATTCTGCTACGAAGCAGTCAAAATAGTACATCTTATGTCTTCCCATGAGCTACAAGGCTGTCTCTCAGAGCTCTATTGTTCCATAAATGCATGTCAGAGTCTACCACAGTCTGGTCTACCCTTATTTAGCTGCTGTTTTGTCAATGTACTTGGAAGAACAATTAACATTTGGGATTTCAACGTCTGAATAACAGGCAGTGAATAGAACTGGAGCATATAAAAGATTCAGACGCTGAGGGTAAGAAAACATAAGCTTATAGTCAGTAGAAGAAAAAAATCATTTTAATGCTGCACTCAAAGGTTGTGAAATACTACAAGGAAAGTCAACCTCCTTTTAAAATTTTAGATCAAGATGTACATTTTGATAATGAAATCCAAAAGTTTATAACATCTTCCTGAGCTTGCAGTTTACTGTGTTTGTTACAAAGTGTTTGGCTAGAGAGTCTTAAAACAATTAACCTTCTATTGCTGAAATGCCAGGCGTAGGGCATACTGCATCATGATTTTCAGAATGTCACAGTTCCTGCCCAACAGTGAATACTAAAGGTGATTTCAAGCCATTTCTTCCATTTTTACTTTGATTCATTGCACTCTTTCATTATTGAATTCAATTCTTGTGTGTTGATTGTAAAACTGGTAGACAGTGTTGTGGCACAGTTGTTTAAATGCCTCTGCATTTTGTCTGAATTCCAAGGCATTTTTTTTTTTTTTGTACTAAGGATCATACCCTGCACCTCAGGTATGTAGGCAAGTACTCTGTCACTAAACTACACCCCAGTTCACTTCCCCCTTGGAGAAAGAGATGATGAGTAAACATAGCATGATCACCACAGTGGTAGGGTACCTGAAATGGAGAGCACTTTGTCAGCTTATATGTATCACCAATGCAGCAGAGTTCCTGGATGGCATAAGTAAAGAAATTATTGTTATTGCTATTTTTTGTCATAAATACAAGCGTTCAAACCCACAGACGCTAAGGTCCCTAAGAACAAGGGAAGTTTCTCATGTTTTAAAAATAAACTCTTCACACAGAAGCAATCACAGATTAGCTTTTTTTATTAGAACAATTATAAAATGTGTAAAATGTCAGAAGTTTAGAATTTTTTCTGTTATAAAATATTTATTATAATAAAAGACCAAATAAAGTTTTATCAATTCAAAAGACCAGTTATAAAGGAATTTTCCAAAAATGTGTTCTTATTTTTTTATTTTTTTTATATTATATTACTGCATGTTAATGTTACATGACAATAATGCTTGAGAGGTTGGTAAATGCATATCACATTATAGGTATATATACCACATTTTCTTCATTCATCTTTGGAATATTGTTATTTTGGAGGTTTTTTTTCTTTTTCCCAATGAAGGAGAGAAAGAAGCCAAAAAAACTAGTAAGGGTAAGAAAAATAGAAGCTTGTAGTCAGTAGAAGAAGAAGAAAAAAAAAAGAAAAAAATCATTTTCATGCTGCACTCAGAGGTTGTGTAATACTACACGGAAAGTCAACCTTCTTTTAAAATTTTAGATCAAGATGTACATTTTAATAGTGAAATCCAGAAGTTTATAACATCTTCCTGAGCTTTGCAGTTTACTGTATTTGTTGCAAGGTGTTTTGGTAGACAATCTTAAACCTCTCTGTTTTTCCTGTTCCCTCCTGTTGTCCTCCTTCCCTGTCTCTAAAAGTCTACTGCCTAGTTTCCTATCCTCTCTCTTTTATTTCAATTTCATATTTATTAATGTAGTATTTATGTGTTTCTTTAGATTTATCATATAAAATGAGTAATGTGATATTTAATGTTTTAGTCTGGCTAATTTTACTTGACACACTGGTGCCAAGTTCTATCCTTTTTCCTGCAAGTGGCATGATTTCATTCTTCTTTATTCTATTATGTATATATACCACATATATTCCATGGTGTATATATACCGCATTTTCTTTATTTGTTCATTTATCATTTGATGAACATTTAGGCTGTTTCTATAGCTAATCTGCTGGGGGTTGCATTACTGTAAACATGAGCATATTAGCATCACTACAGTGTACAGTCCTAAATTTTTTCAGGAATGTTCCAAAGAGTGGTATAGCTAGGTACAACAAACAATATTTCTGCATTTAGCCTTTTGAAAATCTCCACAGTGACTTGCATAGTGGGTGAACTGGTTTACACTGCCACCAACAATGTAGGAAGATTCTTTTTCCCCAACATTACTAACATTCATTATTTTTTTATGATATCTTACTGGAGTAAGATGGAATCTCAGTGTAGTTTTAATTTGTATTTGTCTGATGGCTAGAGAATCTGAATGTTTTTTTCATATACTTTTTGGCTATTTAACCTTCTTCTTTGAGAGGTATTTATTTAGTTAATTCCCTGACTTTTTTGTTCTTTCTTTTTGTAGGGCTTCTTTGTTCTATAAGAGTTAACTTTTTGACTTCTTTATATATTATAGGTATTAATTCTATATTAAAAGTGTAGTTAGCAAAGATTTTTCTGCAATTCAGCAACTGTCTATTCACTCTAATTGATTCTATTGCCATGCAGAAACTTTTCTGTTTGATATAGTCCCATTTGTTGATTCTTTATATTTTTGCCTCTGCTTTTAGAATCATGTTCAGGAAGTCATTTATTGTTCAAGTATTTTCATATTATAAAATGGAAAAGATACTCTTCTTGGATTAATAGAATTGATGTTGTTACAATGACCATATTACCAAAAAATTATCTATAGATTCAATGTAATGATCCCTATTAAAATACTAACATCATTCTTTGAAGAACTAAAAATAGCAATAAAAGCAAAAAATAATTTCATCTGGAATCAGAAAAAGACACAGAATAACCAAAGCAGTATTAAACAAAAACAGCAATGCTGTATGTATCACTATCCAAGCTTTGAAACTATTCTTTACAGCTATAGTAAGAAAAACAACATGGTACTAGGACAAAAAAAGAAATGTGGACCAGTATACTAAAAGACACAGAAACAAACCCAAGTATCTATAGCCTACTGATTTTCAACAAGGGGAACAATAATATATGCTGGAGAAAAAAACAGCGTCTTTAACAAATGGTTGGGGTAACTGGGAAATCCACATGCAGAAAACTGAAACAAGACCACAATCTCTAGTCCTGTACTGAAGTCAAATTAAAATAGATCAAATACCTAACTAAAAAACAAAAACACTATGGCTGCTAAAAGATAGAGATAGGTTTTCCATTCATGTTATCAGACCAGGCATCAGTCTCCTAGTCTTTTACTTAATCAACTTTGCATTCTTCTTCCTGAATAAAATAAGAACTGCTCATTTACACATTATATCCTTTCTGTCTATGAAATGGTTTTTAGTAGTCTCACATTTAAGTTGTACCTTATATTTCATACTTTGGTTGACTGAATTGTAAGTCTTTATTCCAACCAGTCCTGACAACTACCCCAGTTTGTCTTCTTGTCATCCATTAGTTGTGCTTCAAGAAAATGGGACACATTGTACAACAGATTGTGAGTAAAGAGGCAAAGTATTTGAGAAGTTACTATGAACAGAATCTACTTTCATTGTAATTTCTCAACATCTGTAAGACCACAATATTCTTTAGAACTCAGAACCACTTGAAATAAAGATTTCTTTTCTTCCTCCCACCAATACTTTTGAAAATTTATTTTCACAAGAGATACTTTCATTTTTATTAAATCAGCTTCTGGAGATGCAAATGAAATATCTCATAGCACTTGACCTCTGAGGCAAAACTAAAATGATAAAAGTTAGGCTTAGTGAGTTGTACTGTTATCATGTTGAATAATATTTAAGGACATGAAAGAACTTTATAAAAACATTTTACAATTTTTAAGATTGAAAAATTAAGGTGAAAGGAATTTAAGGGCAGAATATCATCAAACATTATAGCTGGAAAGGATGTAGAAATGAAAGCCCATCACCTCATTTTGAAATAAATAAATTGGGGCCCAGAATAGAGCATACAGGTTACACAAACCATACTGCCTACTAATACAGATCATCCTTACATATTTATTCCTCAGAATAGACTCAAAGGTAGATGCTTAGCCTTCAATTTTTCCTCTATACTCATTGTACGAGCAGTGTTTTCTAAGAAGCACATCATCTTACAATCATTTTTTGAGATTAAACTATAATCTTCTCTACCAAGGAGCTTAAAAGCTTATTAATAAAGGAGTATTGTGAAAATAATGATTGTTATCAAATTTTTATTTCATTATTCCCATAAACTATAATGTGATATAAGACCTTTCATTGTTCAGTGAGTTGTATAAAGGCACATTTATTGGTTGACTTCATATTCTTGATGATGATCTCTATTGTGGACAGAAGACCATTAGAAGCTTCAGTAGTTTAATGGGGCTTGCAGGCATGATGAAACCAGTAATCCAAACAGAGCCATTTTGACATGGAATGCAGGCTTCCCAAAAATTTGCATCAACCATGGTGTCAGAATGTCACTATTGAAAGGGGTTATTTCCATCAGGTAAGTTTTTCAGAGAGTGAAAACAAGGAAATAAACTTTAATATTTTATAATGGAATACTTACTCTGATAAATTTATTTCACATTTCAAATATTGTATTCTGTCATAAAACAATCCAAAGAGACCAGTGTAAGTTCTTTTCTATTATTTTACCCAGAGCAAAGTCCTAGATATGTCTTAATTTTGTCTTTAAATTTATTTTATCCCATCCATATCTTCCCTGTGTCCCCCTGTAAAAACTCAGGTCACTGCATACATAATGATAATATCCTAAGTCTTTGTGCTCCAAACACAAAGACAGTTCCATGTATGCTCTGGCATATAGAGAAGAATGAAATAGGGTATGGAAATGCCTCAGCAGCACCCTAGATGTATTGAACAAGGATCTTTTTACCAACTCTTTTCTTTTCTCAATAATGATTAGTGAATTTTTTTTGCATGCCTCCTATAAATAAAACATGTAACCAGGATACACAAATATGTTACACCCATTTTCTGGCATTAAGGAGTTTGAAATCTATTTGGAAAACAGATTCATCTTTCTTATAGATAAAATGTTTATCAGCAGAGACTGTAAGTGGTTACTGTTTCTTCTGGGCCATCGAGGAATAATACATTAGCAAAAAGCTAATGCAGAGGGAGTAATAAGTGAAAGGCAAGGAAACAGTAAGAAGTAATGGCGTGATTTGGCCTTATCATGGTCATTGGATATGGGATTTAAAAAATGTAAGTGAAAGAGAAACAGAATGTATGAGAGAATCAGTCTTCCAGAAGTGTGGGTGACAAAACAGTAGCAGACAAAGAAGCCAGTTTACATGATCACATAAAATGGGAACAAAGTAAAACAAATAGTAAAATAAAACTGTCTCAGATATTCTGAAGATACTGAATTAAAAAATAAATAAAGTTTTGGGAATTTTGCTCCCTAAGTATGAAAGAAACTTCAAAGGAAATACTAAATACTAAACTCATGTAATTCTAAATAAGGGGTAAAATTATTTTCTTCCGTTCATGTATGAAAAAGTGGAGGCATAAAGTTATTTGCCTTAGATCATATGAGAGGTAAGTGGTAGAGACAGCGGTTGCAGCAAAATGGGCAGAGAGGTAGAGCAAATGGAGTCAAAGACAGAAAAATGTCAGAACAAAAAAATCTAAATTTTATCCACAATATACTGGTAAAGCACATAGTAGACACACTCAGAAAAAAAAAACATACAGAAGAAAACAAAACAAAAACATTAATTGAAGCTCAAGAATAGAACAAGATTAGATATTTTGGTGGGACATATCTCTAACCCCTGTACTCAGGAGTTAGACAGTTAGACAGTTAGGCAGGAGGATTCCAAAGCGTTCGAGACCATCTTGGGATATATAATGAATTCAAGGCCAACATAAACTTTATAGCAAAATTCTGTGTCCAAAATTAACAGTAATAATATAATAAAATTGAAATAATTCAAACATAAATAGTAGGACATGCTCATAGAATCTATACATTCTTTTTTTTTCTTTCCTTTTTTTTTTTTTTTTGGTGGTACTAGGGATTGAATTCATGACCTCATGCTTGTCAGGCAGGCGCTTATGCTACTAAGCTAAATTCTGGGCCCCTAATATATATGTTCTTGTATTTGAATCCTCACTGAAGTTGAAAAAGAACTTGGACTTTTGCTTTTGAAGCTGAATAGTTCAAAACATTTCCCATCTGCATGAACAGTAGATCTCTAACAACTTTCTAAGATAAGGCCAAGTTAATTTTATTTCCTTTCTGGTTAATAACCATTAAAATCTTGTTGTTGAATAATATATCTTTATTTATTTATTTATTTTGGTGCCAGGGATTCAAACTAATGACCTAATGCTTGCCAGGCAGGTGCTTATACTGCTGAGCTAAATCCCCGATCCCCAATTTTTATTTATTTTTAAGTGCAATTTTTTTTAAAGTAATACCTACTGAAAATGTGTTTTTAGACTGTCTTTTTAAACTATAAACTTTAATTTTGTTTTAATTATAGAGTGTTTCATCATATGTAATAACCAAAGTCCTGAAAACATTGAAAATGAATCATTATTATCCTTATTACTACCTATAATACTGAATTTCTGAGATTGAGAAACAGTCCAGACTGTTTTGTAGTATAATGCATTAGTATCATGTAATGCCATTAAACCAGAACAGAGATATTGGTTTGTTAAAAAGTGATAGAAATTATCTGCTTCTGCAATTAAAGAAGAAGGAGAGTAAAGGGAATATCAAAATTAAACTCTAGAGTAGTAAGTTTGGCTCTAAAGATAGGAGAATCTGCTATATGTCAGGTTTTAAAAAAAAATAGACACTAGAAGTATTATAGCAACAGAAAACTTTAGGAATTATTTATTCCAATCAACCCATTTAGAAAATGAACACAATTCAAGCCTAACATTCATATCCAAATCACACAGTGAATAGTTAACTATATACTCACACAATTAAATGGTTAGTAGATCTAGTGTTAACACTGGACCATAAATCCAACTCCCACCCAAATCACCACAACCAAACCACCTATTAGGTGATCAAAACGCCCACCTAAGTCTTTGAAGGGCATTAGAGGGAAAAGGAATAGTAATTCTAGGACATGAGTCTATACAAGTCATAATAAAAACTCTGAACAATATATATCATTCATAATCTGTTTACTTAATGTGCCGGATGCTTTATAACAGTTTTCTCTAATCTTTGCTACCCACAGTCAGCAACTACTCAACAAAGTATGAATCATTACCACTTTATAGTGAAAAAACTGAGCCCTAGAGAGATTAAATAGCCTCCATGAACCCATTAAATTAGTTTGTATTGCTATCAGACCCAACTGACTCAGATTCTTTGATGATCTCCTGCTTGATGATTTGAATATGTTGAATAGATATACTTTCTTTATTCTCACCTTACTTCATTGGTCACATGTATCATTAGTTCTTCAATAGTCCAAATACCTAAAAAAAAAAAATTGGGAAGGTAGAAAAGTTACATTTAGCAAGTACCCTCTCTTACTATTTCGATTTAATTCTTATAACATAGCCTCATGAGACACTACAATTGAAGCTCAATGAGATTAAATTGCCCCACACATTTTAGTAAAAGCCTCAGTTAGTTTCCAATAAGTATTTGACCCCACAATATCTTTTGTTGTTTCATCTTCCTCCAGTTCACTTCTTATCTTGAGTGCTAGTTGGTTTTCTGTAGTCCACGACCTTAGCTTCTCACCCAAATAAGCAGAATTATAACACATGTTCTCATAGACTTGTCAAAAAGGAAGACAGTGTATTAAGATATTGCTTTTACAATTGAGAGAATAGATATAATTTCTTTATATGTCTTGTTCTTTGAGAAGTGAAGAGCTGGAAAGACTGGCCAACTCCATGGTATTAGCCTTCCATCTCTGTTTTCTTGACTCTGTGGGTCTGGGCTGAACATCCCAGACATATGATAAAAAATGGTGCCCCTAAACTATGTCATACTTTAAAACATCTTTCAAAAGTGACTGGAAAATAAAATACTTTTTATTAGACCAATAAGAAAAAATAATTTAAATGTTCTAAATTTGAGATTTGGAGCTGGATGCAGTGGCATATGCCTATAATGTCAGCATTTGAGACCAAAGCAAGAAGATTATAGCAAGTTAGAGGAAAACCTGGGCTACATAGGAAGACAGTGTCTCAAAAAACTAAATATAAATAAAATAAAATAAAATACATATCTTGTTTCTGTTTTTCTTCTCAAGACCAGCTTAATTGGCAGGCTGCATGGCAAAAATCTGTCGGTGCCCAACATTATTGTTACTATAATAATGTAAAACTTTGAAAATTCAAATATACTTATGAATTATTGAATTATTTCTTAATTATCAGTTACAATTGAGGACAACAATAGAAGTGAATTCCTCAAAATACAGTCTTTTGCAAATGGAAAGGAGACCAAGGACTAGAAGTACAGGGAAAGGGACAGAATGAAAAAAGAACTAAAATGTGTCACATACATGTAGCAGATTCCCACATTAAATGTAGTCATTTTGTGTTGCAAATATGTACTAACAAAAATATATAAGGATACAGCTATTGAAAAAATATAAAAGTGCCAAATTTTTCCTTTAAAAAAATAAACAAAAATGGAGAAGAGGTATAACACTTGCTAGTAACACCTCCCCTAGCAAACAGGATCTTGAATTTCTTTCCATGTGTCAATTTTAGCACCACTGTATGTCAATATCCCTATTTCTGAGGAGACCACTTTCTAATATCGACATACTTGAACAGATATCCTAAGATGAATTATCACCATAGAATAATAAACTGAACCTAAGAATAAGTTCTGAAGCATCAATATGCATAACAATTTTGATTGTTAGTATTAGTGCTACCTGACAGGGTTCTAGAGTCCCTCCTCTGTTTCTTGAATTTGACTTCCAAGTCTGTGTCTGTGAAAGCCCTTAGCTATCTATTCAATTCTTAAGTAACTCAGTTAAAATTGCATTTCCTGCTTAGCAGGAGAGACTTTGTTCTTTGGCACAGCTTTGCTCTTTTCAATATGTTGCTACTCACCCTAAGTCAGAGAATATATTAATGTATCTTTGTATTGCTGGTTCTCCTGTGGTGGGGAAAAAATATTTTTACAGTTTTATAGTATTTTGTTAAAAACTCAATTTTGGTTTAATATTTTGTTCTCAAAGGAATTTTGAATGAAAAAATAAAAAAAAAATTTAGAAGAGAGAGTGTTCTAATCTCTTCAAGACTGATAAGAGATAATTAAGGAGACTTTTGACTCTTTGAAAAAAATAAATTTCTAAGGAATTAGGTACACGTTATTCAGGAACTCTAAGGAATGTTGTGCTTTAGATTCTGGCAAGTTGATTCTAAATGTATCTGTCTTGGTTACTTTTTTCTCCTTGCTGAGACAAAACACCTGATACCCAAAATGAAGAAAAGAAAGGTTTATTTAGCTTACAGTTTTAGAGATTTCAGTCCATACTCAGCTGGCTCTAAGGCAGTGTAGCATGGTTGAGGGGCAGCAATTCGTGGTGGCAAGGGACAAGAACAAAAAAGGCAAAAGAGAAAAAAAACACATCTTCCCTCCTTTATATTGTATGCTGGCTCTGCCCATGGGTGGCTGGCTGCAGGACTCACACCATCAGTCTCAGCACTAGACAATGAACCAATCACAAATGCTATATTCAGCCACCTCCATGACTGCATGAGGCTTGGTGTGCCACCAAACACAAACCGTAACAGTATCCCTTCAGCATCTCAAAAGATAATGTGAAAGCACCATTCTGAGTAAATTGGAAATTGGACCAGGCTGAACTGAAATCTTCCAGGGGGAGCATGAGACAGTGAATACAAAATAAAGATACATCTTCCAATTAATAGCAGATTCTCAGAGTTTTGAATACCTGGTGATAATATTTTCAAAGATACAAGAGAATAATTTGGCTCATACTAGATAGATACTGATTAGAAGGCTTAGATGTTTGACAAGGTCATTTACATTTCTGCTAATGTTCTAATTTAGCCATGTAATAATTTGCTTAACTGTTACTATAGTTTTGCTAAATTGTTCTTTGCTTTCATTATCTAACTGTTTTGTCTTTATTAAGTAATCAAAGCAGCACATATGTAGTATTAGTATTGTTGCCATTTATACTATTAGCATTTTTTTTTCTGAATGTTGGGTTACACAGTAAGCATACATCATTCTTACTCTCTTGTAGCACCAGAAACTTCAGAAGGCCTAACTAGGCTCTTGCTGCTTAGTAACTCAATGTAGATTTATCTTTCCTAGAAAACTTACCAGTTAAGTTTTATTCCCAAGGCCTTGTAGGGGTTAGAAAATAATTTGAATGTAAAATTCTTTTTTTTCAAATAAGAACTAACACTACAAAGCTATTTGAGATTCTTTGATTGATGATATAATTCTACCATACACTATCATTGCACTGCCACTAAATCAGAAAGTATAATTGAAGAAAATGAGACTACAAGCAGGTCTGTTCAACAATCCAACAAGACAATACAAATATGGTTATCAAACATACACACTTAAATATACATGCAGACATATCTATTATAGCACTCCTATTTCCTCTCTTTTTTACAATAGCAATTACACATTTTTAAAATTTTATTTAAAGAGAAAAGCAAAATGGAAAAAACAGTAGCAACAATACAGAATTCTAAAAGAAAAAAAAACCTAAGAAATCACTAGTTGATAAATTACATATTGTCATCTTACATGTAGTTGTTCAGGTTACAAAGTTAAAAGATACATAATAGATATTCAAAAAGTGAGACTGCAAACAGTTCTGCTCAAAGATCCAACAAAGATTCAACAGTATGGTCATCTGTTTTACACACCCAAACATCCATGCAGTTATATCCCTTAGAGCACTTTCATTTCCTCTCTTTTTTACAATAGCAATTACACATTTTGGGTTTTATTACTCCTATAGTTCTTATTACTTTTTACACTAGAGACACAATGTGATATTTATAAATATGATTCTTATTTATTTCACTAATGAGGATAGTCTCAAGTTGTCTCCATTTACCTATGAAGGCCACAAGATCATCCTTTTTTATAGCAGAGTAATATTCCATTGTATAAAAATACCACATCTTTTTCATCCACTCTACAGATGATGGGCATCTTGGTTGTTTCCAAGATGTAGCTATTACAAATTGTGCTACTATGAACATGGGTGCACACTTATCACTGTAATATGAACTTTTCAGTCCTTCTAGGAAAATACCCAAGAGGGGAATAGCTGGATTGAATGGGGCTTCCAATCCTAGTCTTCTGAGAATTGTCCATACTGTTTTCCATAGTGGTTGCACCAATCTACATTCCCACCAACAGTACAGCAGTGTTCCTTTTTCTCCACAGCCTCACCAACATTTATCAGTTGATTTCTTGATAGCAGCTATTCTTTCCAGAGTGAGGTGAAATCTCAATGTTGTTTTAATTTGCAATTCTCGAATGACCAGTGATGGTGAACATTTCTTCATGTATTTATTTGTCATTTGTGTATCTTCCTCTGAAAACTGTGTGTTCATCTCAGATGCCCATTTTTGGGTCTTTGAATTTGGGAGGCTTGATGTTTTTCAATTCTTTGTATGTTCTGGATATAAGTCCTTTGTGTGAGGGGTTGCTGGCTAAAATTCTTTCCCACTCTGTGGGTTTTCTTTTCACTCTGTTGGTGATTTCTTTTGAAGTGCAGAAACTTTTCAGTAATATGAGATTCCAGTTGGTGATTCTTTGACGTGTTTCCTGTGCAGTTTGAATATTGTTCATGAATTCTCTGCCTACCACTATGTCTCCAAGACTTCTACCTACCTTGTCTTCCAATAGATTTAGTGTTTCTGTTTTAATATTTAGGTCTTTGATCCATTTAGACTTTAGTTTTGTGCATGGTGATAGGCATGGGTCTAGTTTCAGTCTTCAGCATGTAGAGAGCCAATTTTTCCAACACCATTTATTAAAGAGGCTATCCTTCATCCAGTGGACATATTTAGCCCCTTTGTCAAATATCAGGTGGCTGAGTGTCTTTGTAGTTGTGCTTGCATCTTCTAATCTGTTCCATTGATCCTCATGTCTATTTCTTTGCCAGTACCAAGCTGATTTTATCACTGTGGCTTTATAGTAGTTTCAAATCAGGAATTGAGATGCCTCCTGCCTTGCTTTTGTTGCCTAGAATTGCCTTTGCTATTCTAGGTTTCTTCTGTTTCCAAATGAATTTTTGGGGTGTTTTCTCTAGATCTGTAAGGTATGTCAATGGTATTTTGATTGGGATTGCGTTGAATCTGTATCACAGTTTTGGGAGTATGGCCATTTTCACAATGTTTGTTCTTCCTAACCAAGAGCAAGGAATATCCTTCCATTTTCTAATATCCTCTTTAATCTCCTTTCTCAGCATAATATAATTTTCAGCATATAGGTCTTTTACATTTTTAGTTAGGTTGATTCCTAAGTATTTCATTTTTTTAGATGTTATTGTAAAGGGCGGCATTTCCATAATTTCTCTCTCAGTGAGTTTTTTGTTTGTCTAAAGGAATGCTACTGACTTTTGAGCATTGACTTTGTATCCAGCTACACTGCTAAACTTGTTTATTACCTCTAGTAGTCTTTTAATGGAGTTTTTTGGATCTTATATAGAGAGTATCATGTCATCTGCAAATAGTAATAATTTAACTCCTTTCCTATCTTTATTGCTTTTATTTCTCTTTCTTGTCTGATTGCCCTGGCTAGTGTTTCCAGAACTATATTGAAAAGGAATGGTGATAGTGGACATCCTTGTCTTGTTCCTGATTTTAAGATTTGGAGATTGTGGTCATTTTTATCTCTGTCTAGTATGTCTTTCAGTACTCTTTCTAGGGTTGGTTTCATGGGCATAAATTTCTTCAGTTGTTCTTTGTCATGGAAGTATCTTGTTTCTTCATTAAATTTGAATGAAAGTTTTTCTGGGTACATCAGTCTGGGTCGAAAGTTGTTTTCCTTCAGGGCTTGAAATACCTTACTCCAATCTCTTCTTTTCTTTTCTTTTCTTTTTTTTTTTTTTTCATGTCAGGGATTGAACTCAGGACCTCACACTTGCCAGGCAGGTGCTTAAGCCACTGAGCTAAACCTCCAGTCCCTAAGCTCTTCTTGACTTGAGGGTTTGTGCTGAAAAGTCTGCTGTGTTTCTAATGGGCTTTCCTTGATAGGTGAATTGTGTCTTTTCTCTAATAGCTTTGAGTATTCTGTTTTTATGCTGTATGTCTGCTGTATGTGTCTGGGTGTGGATTTATATTGATTGTGACTGTTTGGTGTTCCATATGCCTCACTTATCTGCATATCAGATTCTTTCCACATGTTTGGGAAATTTTCTGCTATTACTTCTGTAAATACTTTACGTATGTCGTTTGCATGAACTCCTGCATCTTCACTAATGCCCATTAATCTTATATTGTTGCTCTTGGCATCATCATGAAGCTTCTGGATTGTCATTTCATGCTAATTTGTTATTTTTAAAAGTTCTGTCCTTTCCTGATCACTAATTGCGATCCTGTCCTCAAGGTCTGAAATCCTATCCTCAGCTTCCTTTAGGCAGTTTTGCATGCTTTCCACAGAATATTTTGTTTCTTGGATGTCTCTTTGACTTTGTTTCATGAATTCTGCATGTTTTCTATATTGTTCATTCAAGGTTTCAATCAGTTTCCCATGCTCCTGTACTGTTTTCTCTATTTGTTCTTTAGCTGCACTCAGCAGCTCCTTTACTAAGGTTATTATTTCTATCTTTACATGGGAGAGTACTTCTAATTTGATTTCCTCTATAGCCTCACAGAGTTGGGTTTTTTTATTTCACTTGCTATCTTTTCAGAGATTTCCAGTGTGTTACTTTTGGGGTCCTCAATTTCAATGTCTCCTGTACTTGCCTCTGGTGGACTAGATGTTTGAGACTGCATTTTGGCTTTTCATTTTGCCATTTTCACTCTGCCTGATGTTTCTATGTGTAGAGGGGGTCACCCACACTCTTTTCAGACTCACCAATGTCTTACAGTTAGTTGGAGGGGACCCTATTTACCCACTGTACACCTCTCTTTTAGGGGCATACTCACCACACTGACACAGTTAATCTGCTGTAGTCCAAGGTTTGCTACCTGGGAGTGAATTTCCAAGTTTTTCACACTGACTGGAGCCTGCTGAGGTCTTCTGTTGTTCCTGCTGGAAGGGTGGGCCCAGCAGAAGCAGTCCAGGGCAGTTTTAGACCTGGGGTGGGCTTCTGAGATGTTCCAGTGGCAGGGCGGGCCAGCAGAAGCAGTCTGGGGCAGCCTAGGCCTGGGGCCAGCTTCTGCGATGTTACCATTACAATTTTTAACAGTTAAAGCTATTAGTCCATTACAATTTCTATGTTTAATAAACTGCATACAGTATTGAAATAATTAATTAAAGGGCATACTGCATTACCTACAATGTTTGGTACTCAGTAATGGTAGTATTTTATTTTACTTAGTGTTGAAGGAATTTGTCTTTCCAAAAATGAAGACTATATGCTAAGAACCAGCACTTCATTTCTAGAAATCGTTCCTTAAGAAACATTTCCACATATATTACAACAATTTTTATGACTTTATTCATTAAAGCAGAAATTTTGAAGCACACTAGATTTCTACAAAATATAAATAAATACATTTTAATTAACCTATAGCTATTTGCAAATAGTAAATATATACATATACTATCTGGAGAAATTTTATAATATATTTTAATTCTATATAGGAAATTGTGGATAGATGTTTTATCTTATATTGATATAAAGTGAAGTCCAGCTATCTACAAGGATGGAATAGTGTGACTCCAAACTGTTAACAGTGATTATCCTAGTTAGGGGGCAACAGGTAATTGAAGAGAGGGAGGGATGTTCTTTTACTTCTTGTAAAAATTTATTTTTAAAAGGCAGAATATTTTTGATTCATTTTATCTCATTTTTTTACATTGTTTATATTGGGGTAGTTTTGATATATTTTTTTTCCTGGCTGGCTGTATTGAGGTATAACTAACAAGAAAAAAATCTGTATTTTTAAGGTATACAATATGATAGTTGACATACATATACATTCTGAAATGATTACAAAAATTAAGCAAATTACCACATCCATCACCTCATATCTTTATCTTTTTTGTATGTAACAAGAGCATAAGATCCACATTTGCAGCAAATATCAAATATTTAATCCATTATTAATAACTATAGTCACCAGACTGTATTTTAGTTCCCAGAATTTATTCATCTTATAACTGAAAGTAACGTCCTATGTCAGCACCTGAAAAACACATTCTGTTCTGTATTTCTGTAAGTTTGACAGTATAAATTCCATATATAAGTTTAGTATATACCTAGAAAAATTAAAAATATTACGTTGGAAAAACCATTAGAACCAATTTACATATTATCATTGGATTTGTTCATTTTTTTCTTAATTTGAGAAATTAGATAAAATATTTTATGACAGTATACAAAGTAATTTGGAGAAAGTGAGACTTTGTGAATTATGCCTGTTAACAACTGTACTTGCACCAAACTTATTTAGGATCATCAAGGACTCTGAATAATAATAGAGCCATTTTAGACTCCTTGATGAACCTAAATAAGTTTCACCCTAGTAAAAGTGTTTGTGTCAGGAACTAGGCATCATATTCCATCTTTAAGTTTCTATAACATCATCCAGAATTCTTAGTATGTATTGTATTATCTTGACTTGCAAAATTGTTCAATTATACCTTGCATAATTACTAAAACGTGACATGGTATCAAATGTCATACATTGTTTTTAATTTTTTCACTAGGAAGTTGAGTATATATGAATATACCAAAGGTCAGTTGTTGATATTTATTCTCTAGATGAGGGAAAATTTCAATGTCTTTCTGTTTAAGAAGAAAAAAATTCTGTATGTGCAGTAAGCCACTTGTTCTTACCCACTTCCTATAATATAATGGTGTACCTAGTGTATCTAGAAGCTACTGGGAAAATTCTCATAACTAACTATGGGCATTTCAATAATAATAACAATGATAAAACAATAGAAAAACCATAGTTTGCAAATTCAGCCCCCATGTACCTGATGTAGACTATTAGTTTATCATACCAGCTATTAGCATGGAATATAAAATAAAATGAAAATTTTGATTCAGTAGAGAAATTATATTTTGTTGTATTTACTCTTGCCTTATTTCACAATAAAGTTGTTCTGATTTTCTCTCTACCTCTGACATACAGTACTACAAAATGTGTTTTCAACAAGAAACTTTTTCTTCTGTGATGACAAAGAAACCTATGGAAATACAATGAAATCTAAATTATTCCAAGAAAATAAATAAAATAATCTGCAAGGCAGATATAAATATTAGATGCTGCACTTACATGTAACCATTTGTTTAATTCTTAGAATATATGGAGTGTAGGGTTTATGAATTTTACTTTTTAAATATAATGAATACATTGAAAAATAAAAATTATGATGCCTGTGAAGACAGTATCATAAAATTCTGAAGCTGAAGCAGTTCTCAGGCATCACTTCATACAAGTGACTTTGTTTTTTCTTTAGGTCGTGTGTTGGTAAACTTTGTCTCTTTAGCCAAATCAGTCAGGCTGTATCATAAACTACTGAGATAATAATGATTTTCAGAGGTAAATATTTGCTGTCCACTTCATGAGAGGGGCACACATTCACGCTCTATTTTAGTATTGTCCCCTAAAAACATTATTCCACTAACTGTAGATGTTTTTTTACAAAAATGTGATTATTGAAATTTTATTAATAAAAATTTCATGTGATTGTTCTCTTCCATTACATAAATACCTAAGTAGAAAATTCTCTATTCCACCTATCGATTGACACATACAGCCTAAATATTTATGATCTTACCTTATATGGAGATGTTTGCCAAGCCCTGTTCTAGATGAAGAAAATAAAACACAGAAAAGCTAGATGATACTTCCTTTCATCTCTTTGGAGCACAGTGGCCTAATATTATCTTGGCTCTGGAGCATGTCTGGTTTAACTTCTAACACTATTATTAGCCTGCTGCACATGAGCAAGTGACTAAGCAACATTTTCCTCAGTACCTTTACCTACAATATTGTTTTTTGTGAGCCTTAAATGAGATAATATATGTCTGAAATGATTTCAACAGTATCTAATTTCAGTAATTATAATATGTTTATAATCACTGTCAATGTGTTTAATTCATAGAGTATCCTATAGAGAAGGTAATCTAAACCCATTTCTCATTTTGTGTAATAGGAGTAAGGTCAGCTCATTTCAGATATTAGAAAATTTATCATTTATTCACATTCTCCTTTTTTGTAGCAGGGTTTTTTCATCCTTCTCTACAATAGTTCCACAAATTAATTCAAAGAAATGATATGCTTCTAAAATGCGTATATAATTTATAATATTGATGGGAAAACTTAAATGAAAGCCCCACAGCACACCTGCACTGAGTCCAATAGATGAATGTAAAACCCTTTTGTTCTCTCATCTCGTCTTTCCTGAGGACATGTTCACCATATTTAAAACTACTTGAACTGATTACATTTTTTAAATGACTGAGCAGTGAGTCATCTCCTGTTTTTTTTAAATCACATTAATTGTATTTTGTGCAAAAGCGAAGTATTGTATTTCTTTTACTCTTTTTGATGCTATTCATACAAAATGCTATTTGCCTGATTTATTGATACTGTTTATCTACTAATTAGACTACAAAGCCATCACTCTGAATAAGATAAAATCCAATAAAATAAGTGCCCTATACTTTTTGTTATTTTTTAAAATCCTGTTCGTTAGCTCTGGTGGCTCTAGCTAACTATATTTTTATATGTAAGGAAAAAAGTTTTATCTCTTCATATGAGTTGAGATGAAGGAAATCTGCATTTTTTTTTTACTTTAAGAAATCTGGAATTTGGGTTTCTCAAAAAGACACACAATGTGGCTAACAATTTACAAGAAAAAAAGTTTGTTACAGATTATAGATGATAGATTTAATTTAAAGAAGAATCATAACAAAAAGACCTACCCTAACCTTGTTTTATTAAAATAATAATAAGTGATGTTACATATAATTGCTTTCTTTGTGATTCCTGTGTTGTGTTTGCTCAGTTTACTGGTCCAAACAAGAACCTACTTAACCCAGTAGATCTAATCTGACATAAAGCAACATTATTTTTCTGTCTTTATCATGACTATCATCTTCCTCATCTTGCTACCGTTTATAATACAAGATGTATTTTGACAGGAAAAAAAAGAACACCTGGAGTTGCAAAAAATGCTGCCATGTTTAGTTTTTTTAAAAATTAAGGACACACATTTATTTGTACTTGATGTACCCATAATTAAATAGGTAATTCAAAAGACAGAATTTTGAATAATAAATAATATGCACAAGACCCATATGTGACAGACTGCTTGGTGGATAAGTAAGACCAAATCAAAAGAAATTTAAAATCAATAAAAACCTCTAGCATTTTATATTTCTCCAAATATATACCTGCCATATTTCTGTAATGAATTAAAGAATAAATAGGTTGCATTTATTTATTCCTTTAATACTCAGTACTCCACTTGACTTGGTATGTATCCAGTGTAATTAGTAATTGACTTGTTTGAATCCACTTGAGCAGAAGTTTTATTGTTCATGATCATCTGGGTATCTAATATAGCCAGCACATTTTGGAATCTGGTACTTAGTAGATTCTCATATTAGTTTGCAAGAATTAATGGATAAATAAATATTTATGAAGGACTGAATTTGTAAGGAATATTATTTTATTTATTGGGCTGGTTGTTACTACAGAGACATATATATCAAATAATAGCTACTATTTCAAATATACCAGAAATGAGCAGGCATTTGATGGTCATGTCATCCCTTTGTGGATATGTCCACTTATTTTTGTTCAGCCAGTTCCCAAAATAACGGTATAATGCTGTATTTTCAGAGTTAGAGTATTTGCATCAGATCCTACTCAAATATTACCCCCCATTAAAATCATCTTTATTCTTCAGCTATAAGTAATTACCTCTTCTCTGATGTCTCACAACACATTGCCTTCGACACTACTGAATCTATTTTTAGATTCATGATTTATCAATCTGATTATATGTGAATCCTACATTGCACTGAGTTCCTGTGACGTGTAAAGTGCTACATAATATATTCTCAAATATGCTCATGTTTAAAAAGAAAATGATTATAGTTGAAAAAATTACACATTTACACTTGAAAATTATTTTATTCTTACCTAGAGCACTTATCCGTAGCCCAGAGAACAGAGATTCATTGCCAGTAGCATAAGGGCTAGTCCATTCTCAAACTTCAGCACACCCTCCATTGGATAGGCACAACTGGGAGAATCTGAGATAGTGCTTCCTTTGGAGACTGCTAACTAACACTCCCACATTATAGAAGCTGTTATTAATTAACTGGTGAAGGCATTCATTACATGAATATTTTACTGAGCAAGCACTGAGCAAAGTGAATCGGGTAGTTTTTGTTCTCATGTAGATCACTGCGTAATAGGTGGAAAAACACATGTAAATACATGTGAATGAATAGCAGCAAGTTGAGCAGTTTGAGACAATCAAAAGACACTGTGAAGGTATGTCAGTAGAGCATTTGCTGCCAGAGTCTCGCCTCCAATTTCCTCTGTAACTTGTCCCTCATGCTACCACAGGAGAATTTACCTATATTCCACTAAGCCTTCCCTACTCCCTTATTTTCTCCCTTACCTTCGTAAGTCATCTCTCAGTTGTTTTAAGTGTAAAATGAGTGTAATATGTTAGTTTATTGTTTTTAAAAGGATAATAATCTCTGTGTAACATATTATAAACAAACCAAACTGAAGCTTTTAGTCATACTGTTTTTTTACACTGAGTATTACAATGAGTATTTGCATTAAGTTAGGCAACAAATTGAAAGACAGGATACTGAAGTCTCATTAATAAGAAAAACCTTACCCCCAAAATGTTTGCAAACATGCACATTAATAGTAATGCATTTATTAATTTCTATGTGTTGATTGCTCTTCTAAGAGATTTATATATAAAGATTTATCATTCAGTCCTCACAACACCACTTTAAAAAGTTACTATTATACATAAATTTACCAGTTAGGAAGCTAAGGTATAAAGATAAGAAAAAACTGTCCAAGGTTAAATAGTGGCAAAGTCTAAGATTTAGTCCCAAGGAGTCTGATTCCATACCTTTCACTATTAAAAGAATATACTGCACACCCCTTGTAGGAAGTCTCCAATTTAAAATTTATATTTTTATGATTCTCCAAGTATTTGTGTTTTCTCTGTGTTTTAATGAGATAATCTTTATTTTAAAATAAATATGAGTAATGATCATTTTATTTCTCCTTCAATTTGTGTATGTTGGAAATATAAGTGGTAATGTTTAATAGACATGAATGTACAGTTTACATGTCAGAAATGCAGAAGGTATTTCCTTATGATGAATTGTGTGATTCCCTAGAGGTATACCTGTATCAACAGTTTATATGTTTATAATATAGTGTGATTCATTAAAAATGGTTATCAACTTTATGATGTTAAACTTATCTCCTATAGTGACCTGGATTCTTACTAAGGAATGCTTCTCTGCACAGAGCTCTACTCTGATGAAAATATCTTTTCTTTTATTCCCTTTATCACCAATCTCCTACTAATTCATTTTTTTCTCATGTAACAACCATTTGGTTTTCAATTAAAATGTTAAAGTAAACTTTATTAAAACACTCACATATTATTTCTTCATCTATAAAATGAGGGATTGGATTAGATTATTTTAAAGGCCCCCGTGGGAAGAATCTATGATCTATATGTTTGATGGAGATCATACATTTTATTTAAAAAATTATACAATCATCTGTAAGCAAGACAAATCATGATAGTCATTGATATCAAAATTTTTATCCAGGATTTAAAATCTAGTTTTGTTAATTATAGACTTTTAAAAATTCAATAAACTGCTTTACAACTAACTTCTTTTTATATATAATTTGTCTACATAAATAGAGCTCTATAAATCTATTCACTTTTAAAATTTATGCACGTAATCAAAAGGATCTTGTTGGAAATTATATACTACCTGACTGATAACGTGGGACTTTGATTAATTCAAGTCTCAGAACCATGGTGACTAAGAAGCCTAAGAAAAGTCTTTGTTTGTTTATAAGGGACCCAAGTACATCTCATATCTTCCCAAATGCTGTTGGTTTTTGATTTTTAAAGCTCCACTGATTTTAACCATTTACCCATTACAGCCAAACACATCACACTAAATCCACCCTCCCGTATTTGTTATGCTACAGTTCAGATGCTTTTAGAATCATAATTATGCTAAAGGAGTTGAGGAACTTTCATATAAGGGATTTTTTTATTTAGAGAAAAAACTCAAAACAAAAAATTAGAAATAATGCAGAATTTCAAAAAAAGTAAGAAATCACTAGTTGATAAATTACATATTGTTATCTTAGAAGTAGTTGTTCAAGTTACAAACTCAAAGTATAAAAAGTAGACCATCAAACATTGACAGTTCAAACTATTCTTTTTGATGAACTAGCAAAAACTTAGTGGTATGGTTATCTGTATTGCACACTTAAACATACATACAGTTATATCCTTTAGAGCACTTTTTTGCCTTTCATTATTACAATATCTATTATGCATTTTGGGTCTAATTACTCGTCCAGTTTTTTATTATTATTTTTTAGTAGAGAGACAATATGATATTTACAAATGTGATTCTGATTTATTTCACTTATGAGGATAGCCTCAAGTTGCTTCCATTTACCTAAAAAATCCTCAAGATCATTCTTTTTATAGCTGAGGAATAGTCCATTTTATAAAAATACTGTATCTTTTTCATCCATTCTCAGTTGATAGGAATTTGGGTTCTTTCCAAGATCTAGCTATCAGAAATTGCACTTCTATAAACATGGGTGCACATATATTGCTGTGACAGGACTTTTTCAATTTTTCTGGGAAAATACCCAGGAGGGGAACAGCTGAATTGAATGGAACTTCCAATCCTAGTTTTTTGAGGAATCTCCATATTGATTTCTATAGTGGCTGCACCTCACTAACATTTGCTGTAAGTTGATTTCTTAATGGCAGCTATTCTTTCCGGAATGGTATGAAACCTCAATGCTGTTTTAATTTGCATTTCTCAAATGACTAGTGATGCTGAATATTTCCTCATGTATTTATTTGCCACTTGTATATCTTCATCTGAAAAATGTGTGTTCATCTCAGATGCCCAGTTTTGGAGAGGGTCTTTGAATTGAGGGGCTTGATGTTTTTCAGTCCTTTGTATATTCTGGATATATAAGTCCTTTGTCTGAGGGGTTGCTGACTAAAATTCTTTCCCTTTATGTGGGTTTTCTTTTTGCTTTTTTTGGTGATTTCTTTTGAAGTGCAAAAACTTTTTAGTAAGATGAGATCCCAGTTGTTGATTCTTTGAAATAATGTAATGTAGTTTGTGTTTTGTTCATGAACTCTTTGCCTACCCCTATGTCTCCAAGATTTATACCTACATTGTCTTCCAGTAGATTTAGTGTTTCTGTTTTAATATTTAGATCTTTGATCCATTTTGACTTTAGTTTTGTAAATGGTGATAGGGATGGGTCTAATTTAAGTCTTCAGCATGTGGAAAGCCAATTTTTCCAACACCTTTTATTAAAGAGGCTATCCTTTTTCCAGTGGAAATATTTAGCCCCTTTGTCAAATATCAGGTGGCTGAGTGTCTTTGTAGTTGTGCTTGCATCTTCTAATCTGTCCCATTGATCCTCAGGTCTATTTCTTTGCCAGTACTATGCCAATTTTATCAGGTGGCTTTATAGTACAGTTTCAAGTCAGGAATTGAGATGCCTCCTGCCTTGCTTTTGTTGCCCAGAATCACCTTTGCTATTCTAGGTTTCTTCTGTTTCCAGATGAATTTTAGGAGTGTTTTCTCTAGATCTGTAAGGTATGTCAATGGTATTTTGATTGGGATTGCATTAAATCTGTATAACAGTTTTGGGAGTATGGCCATTTTCACAATGTTTGTTCTTCCTAACTAAGAGCAAGGAATATCTTCCATTTTCTAATATCTTCTTCAATCTCCTTTTTTAGAGTGTATAGGTCTTTTACATTCTTGGTTAGGTCGATTCCTAAGTGTTTCAGTTTTTTAGATGCTATTGTGAAAGACAGCATTTCCATAATTTCTCAGTGAGTTTTTGTTTGTGTACAGGAATGCTATAGATTTTAGAGTGTTGACTTTGTACCAGCTACATTGCTGAATTTGTTTATTAACTCCAGTAGTCTTTTTAATGGGGTTTTGGGAGTCTTCTATGTAGAGTATCATGTCATCTTCAAATACTGATAATTTAACTTCTTATTTTCCTATCTTTATTCCTTTCATTTCTCTCTCTTGTCTGACTGCTCTGGCTAATACTTCCAGAATTATATTGAATAGAAATGGTGATAGTGGACATCCTTGTCTTGTTCCTTATTTTAGAGTGAAAGCTTTCAGTTTTTGTCCATTTAGTATAATGTTGGCTATTTGTCATAGATGGCCTTTATCAGATTGAGGTAGATACTATCTATTCCGAGTTTCTGTAGGGTTTCTATCTATCATGAACAAATATTGGCATTATCAGAAGCTTTTTCTGCATCTATTGAGATGATCATGTGATTTTTGTTTTTGAATCTTTTGATGTAATGTATTACATTTATTGATTTGTGTATGTTAAACCATTCCTGCATTCCTGGGATAAATCCCACTTGGTTGTGATGTGTAATCTTGATGATTTGCTGCAATCTATTTGCCAGTATTTTATTGAGAATCTTTGCATCAATGTTTCTTAGTGAGATTGACCTATAGTTCTCCTTTTTGATTGTGCCTTTTTCTAGTTTTGATATCAGAGTAATACTTGCCTCCCTGAATGAAATAGGGAGGATTGCTTCCCTTTCAATTTTATTGAAGAGTTAGAGGAGTATCAGCGTTAAATCTTGTCTAAATTTCTTGTAGAATTCAGCCATGAATCCATCAGGACCTGAGCTTTTTTCTGTTGGTAAGTTTTTAATCATGTTTTCAATTTCAACAGTTGATATTGGGTTATTCAAATGTGTTATAGCTACTTGAATTAGCTTTGGTAGTTCATGTTTCTAGGAATCTGTCCATTTCCTCTGTGTTTTCTACCCTATGTGAGTAAAGATTTTCAAAGTAGGTATTCATGATCGTTTGAATTTTTATGGGGTCTATAGTAATTTTTCTGTTTTCATTCCTTATTGCATGAATTTTAGCTTTTCCTTTTTCTTGCTAAGGTTGGCTAGAGATTTGTCAATTTTGTTTATTCTCTGAAAAACCTAGCTCTTTGATTCATTAATTTTTTATATTTTTTTAGTCTCCATTATAATTAATTTCTGCTCTGACCTTTGTAATTTCCTCACTTTTATAAGCTTGGGTTTCACTTGCTCTTCTTTTTCTAGAAGCTTGAGATGTAGCATTGGGTTCTTTATTTGTGCTTGTTCCATTTTCTTGATATGACAATTTATTGCTATATATTTCCCTCTTAGGACTGCTTTCATTGCATCCCACAGGTTTTGGTATGCTACATCTGCATTTTCATTGGATTGTATGTATTGTTTTATTTCTTCTTTAATTTCACCTGTAACCCATTGTTTGTTCAGAAGGTTGTTATTTAATTTCCACATATTTATGCAGGTTTTGCAATTTCTTTTACCATTAATTTCCAATTTGAGTGCACTGTGAGCTAATAATATGCATGAGATAATTTCAGTCTGTTTACATTTACTTAAGAATATTTTATGGGCTAATATATGGTCTGTTTCGGAGAATGTCCCATGTGCAGCTGAGAAGAATGTCTATTCTGATGTGGTTGGGTGGAACACTCTGTAAACATCTACTAAGTCCATCTGTTCACAAGTTTGATTCAGTCCTGTTATTTCTTTGCAGACATTTTGTCTAGTTAATCTATCTCTTGTGACAATGGGGTATTAAAGTCCCCTATTACAATTGTGTTGTTGCTTATTTGGTTTTTCATATTTATTAGTCTTATATAGTTGGGTGCTCCTGTATTTGGTACATGTGTGTTTATGATTCTTAGATCTTCTTCTTGAATTATTCCCTTGAGAATTATGTAGTGACTTTATCTCTTTTGATCATTTTTGATGTGAAGTTCACATTGTCTCCAAATAGAATAGCTACCCTTTCTTTTTTCTGGGTTCTTGTTGCATGGAATATTGTTTTCCATCCTTTGACTTTTATTATATGAGTTTCCTTTTGGGTCAGATGTGTTTCTTGTATAAGCATATTGTGGGATCCTGTTTCTTGATCCATTCTGTCAGTCTATTTCTTTTAATAGGTGAATTGAGGCTATTTACATTGATGACTATAACTGGTATGCACTGGCTCAACTTTGTCATGGTATTTTCCTGCTATTGGTTTTCTGCTTTTCCCCTTTGTTTAATTTTTTTTGCCCTCTCTGGTAGTTTCTTTCTGTTGTTGTTCCTCAAATTGTAGTCATTTTTGTCTGTATAGAATGTCCTTCAATACTCTTTATAGGATTGGTTTGGTGGACATAAATTTCTTCAGTTGTTTTTTGTCATGGGGGTATCTTAGTTCTTTAAATTTCAACCAAAATTTTGTAGGATTCATCAATCTGGGTTGAAAGTTGTTTTCTTTCAGGGCTTGAAATACTTCACTCCAAGCTCATCTTAACTTGAGGGTTTGTATTGGAAGGCTGCCATGATTCTAATGGGTTTTCCTTTTAGATGAGTTGTGTCTTTCCTCTAATAGCCTTTAGTATTCTGTTTTTATGCTGCATGTCTGGGATCTTAATTATTATATGTTTGGGTATGGATTTATGTTGGTTGTGACTCTTTGGCATTCTATATGCCTCACTTATCTGTGTAGCAGATTTTTTCCCCATGTTTGGGAAACTATTACATCTGTGAATAGTTTACCAATGTCATTCTTGTTGCCCCTGCATCTTCACTGATGCCTGTTAGTCTTTTATTGTTTCTCTTGGCATTGTCTTGATGCTGCATATTGTAATTTCATGCTGCTTTGTTATTTTTAAAAATTCTATCTTTTCATGATCACTAGCTGTGATCCTGTCCTCAAGGTCTGAAATTCTATCCTCAGAGTCATTTAAACAATTTTGCCAGCTTTCAATAGAATTTTTTACTTCTTGGATATCTCTTTGAATTTGTTTCATCCATTCTACTTGTTTTCCGTATTGTTCATTCTAGGTTTCAATCAGTTTTCCATGCTCCTGTACTTTTTTTTTAATCTATGTTCTCTTTAGCTATGCTAAGCAACTCCTTTATTAAGGTTGTCATTTCTATCCTTATGTGAGAAACCTTTCTGATTTGATTTTCTCAATATCCTCATGGATTTGTTTCTTTATTTCACTTGCTATCTTTTCAGAGATTTCTGGTGTATGACTTTTAAAGTCCGCTATTTCAATGTCTCCTGTACTTTCTTCTGGTGGACTAGATGTTTGCGATTGCATTTTGCTTTTTTGTTTTGCCATTTTCACCTTTGGGGCTATTTGGTCTTTCAGTCTCACTAGTTTCAACTGTTGGTAGTATATATCTTAGGGTCTTTCTGTGTGGTTGATGTTTGTCCAATTGCTGGGTACCACGATGAAGAGGAGGGCCAGTCACCTGAATGCCTCCTGCCAGACCTGTTGGGTGACCTATATTCTTCCTAGGCTGACTAGCCTAGGCGTATTAATGTAACTAAATCCTTAGTTCCCACTGTTACTATATCTTCAGGTTGTTCCAGGCCATCCCATCTCCTTGTCTATAGTGTTTGTCTCAGCTTGGACCCTACTGTGTCACTGGGTGTCTCATATGCACTTTTAATTTTCTCCAGATTGGGGGAGGCCTTATTGGCACACTCCTCAACCCACCTGATGTTCTTTGTATGGAGGAAGGACTCACCCACTCTCTTTCCAGGATCACCAAGATCCTTTATCTAGAGGGGACTTTGTGACTGCTCCTATTTATCCACTGAAGACCTCTGTTTTAGGGGAAAACTCACCACACTGACAGAAGCCTGCTGAGGTCTTCTGTTTGGGTGAGAGTTACTGAGTCTCTCATTAATCCAGCAAGGTTAATCCACTGCAGTCCAAGGTTCTAGGAGGAGGAGGGGTAGCCAAAAATCCACAGCAATACTAGGTCCAGGAGATGGGGCAGGTCTCCAAAGGCAGAAGGGCAGGCATGGAAGCGCACACCCTCCAAGGTGAAAGTCCATGGTCCAAGGTAGAGGTCCAGGGTACAGTATAAGGGATTTTTAAACTACTAAGTATTACCTCTTCAGCACTAAATGATTTATTTCAAAGATTGTGAACCAAATGATACAAACCTAGTGATCCTTGAGTCCCATGCTCCTATGCCTTGCATTCTAGGAGATACAGTTAATCTGTAAGCACCTACTGGCAGTAATAGAACTAAAGGAAGATAGTAAAAAGAAACTCATGTCTCCTATATTCTAGGAACTCAGAGATAGGTGATAAGTGAAAATGTTAAAATTGCCTATTTGATTATTGAATTATTAGACAAGTAAAGAGTAACTATAATTGTATGGTACTATGAAAACAAGCATAGTTTTTCATAGAAAATATATATATATATATATATATATATATATATATATATATATAGAGAGAGAGAGAGAGAGAGAGAGAGAGAGAGAGAGAGAGAGAGAGAGAGATTCTGTCCTCCCAAAGATAAGATGTACATAGTGTTAAAGCAAGTAATAATGACAACAATAATAATGAGACCTGGAGAGTATGAAGTTGAAATTTCTAAAGATTATTTCTCAACCTATCTAAGTAGAACTGTAAATCCTGAGACTTAACTGCCTTGGGTCAGTCTGGTAGTGATAGGAAATGAAATAGGCAACACACAGAGCTTATGTTCCTTGGATGCCTAGGAATACCTTTTCTTGGGTGCAATAGTTGCATTAGTCATAAGTTAATCGCTTTTGTGATTCCTAATCATAATGTATCAATTGGAGTGGATTAAGAAATGCCTAGCAGATTAACCACAGTTCTGGTTGTCTGTGGATGATTGACATGGAGGCTAAAGAACTGAGCACATAAGACTCACTCTTACTGTGAATGGCACCAAAAAATGTAATTGTAGCCTGGATAACACAGAAAGGGAAAGAAGGAGGAATTGTTCCCACTTTGAAGATCTCTACTTTTCCTAAGTGTAAAAATCTTTGCTGCTCTTACTCTTGGACTTGGTTTCTAGGTCTCCAGTTTCTATAGTCTTCCTGATGCAGACTTGTACCCTAGAGTCTTCAGTTAAGCTTCCTGTCTTTTGATACTGGACTGAGAAGCTTCTGAATGTTCTAGTTATCCAGTGTGCAAAATAATTGTGGTTTCTCCTGCCTTTGACCCCCAGCTGGCTGTTATGGGCTTACCTTCTTCTAATATGGTAAACCTACCCAATAAAGCCTCTTACATGATTATACATATATTTTCTATTGATTCTGTTCCTGTTATTCAAATTCTTTATCAAAAAATAGAGTATCCCTTCTGGCTTTATACCTACTATTAAGTGATCATTCAGTTTAATAATAAGAATGTAGCAAAACTTGACCACCATTTGCATTTCTGTCAGAAGAGTTTTGTTTTTGTTTTTTTTTTCTTCAGTGGGAGAACTCTATCTTTGGTTGCCTCTCCAGTTTTAGAGAATACACTCAGTATTTCTAATTGATTGGTTTTGTTCTCTTTTTCTTGGTCTACGGTCTCTTAAAACCTTTAAAATTTTATTTCTTCATGTTTATCAGTTGATCATAAGAAATGAGGCAGTTAGGTCCATTGCATTGTGTTGATTATGACTACTAATGGTTTGGTTGTTGAAAAAAACAGTAATTTAAGGGAATCATAGGAATTCAAATTTTTTTTTATCCTTTTACAATTGTGCAGCTGCTATACTTTGTTAATGATGAACTAGACAAAATAATAAACTGAGTGGTTTGGTCACATGAGTGGTTTGGTCATTTTGTTAGTGGATTTTTTTCATATTAAAGTTGTGTCAATGCATTTAGAATTATTGAGTTTAGGACATATGTTGAGTAAAACAAGCTAGACACAGAAAGACAAAGAGAGCATGTTCTCATTCAGATATTTAATGCTAAAAATTGATTGAATAGATGTAGAGAATACAATAGTGGCACTAGAGGCTAAGCAGGGGAAGGAGGAGAAGAAGTAGTAGTAGATCAGATAACTCTATTATACCATAGTACAATTAGATAGGAAAAATAAGTTCTAGGGTAACTACTATTTGCAGCAATTTATTATATCATTTTATAAAGAAATAAAAGAGAACTGTTTGAAGGGTCTCAACATAAAAGATAGTATGTTTGAGATAGACATGCTAGTTATACAGATTTGATCAGTACATATTGTATACATGTATAGAACTATCATACTATGCCCCATGAATATGTGCATTACATGTTAAATTTTTTTTAAAAAATTGAGTTTAGATCCTGAATTATGTTTGGGTTAAGCATTAAAAATGTATTTTCCTTTGAAGAACTAAAGGAGTTTACTAAAAGTATAGAGAGAGCACATTTACTTTTATATTACAGTCCATAGTATATGTCAAGTATTCTATATACATTGCAAATCAGTTGTTACTAAAGTTAATTATATTGACAATGGTATACAGAAGAAATGCCTGGTGATGCATTGTATATAAGCATTTAAAAGGAAAATTGGAAATTTGTTCTACCTCATAAAATATACAAACAAGCATTATAAAATTGGTGCATTTACATTCATGATCTGTTCAATCTTCTCTTAAATTCCTTCGTATATGCTCTTTGCCCTGTATATTTTAGTTCTCACCGTGTTATGTAAGTCAACTGCCTTTAGAAACTTAAGCACGGGCATATATAATCTGTACAATATGATTTTAAAAGAGTTACCATCTCTATCAGTTTCCTATGGGTGCTCTAACAAACTACCACAAGCTTGGTAATTTATAACATCAGAAATTAATACAGTCATAGAGACAAGAAGTCCAATATAAGTTTTCAGTAGCCCAAAATGAAGGCCTTGGCAGTGCTGTATTACTTCTGGAGACTCCAGGGGAAAATTTCTCTCTCTCTCTCTCTCTCTCTCTCTCTCTCTCTCTCTGTCTTTTTGAGACAGGGTCTTGCTATGCAGTTCAGAGTGGGCTTGGGCTCTCTTTGTAGCCCAGGCTTGTCTTGAACTCACAACAATCCTCCTGCCTCAGCCTCCCGAGTGCTAGGATTACAGGCATGAGCCACCACACCCAGCTGGGAAAATTCTCTTTGTTGCCTTCCAGCCTCTGCTGCCTCCAGTGTTTTTTGGCTAGTGACCATGTCATTCCAATTTCAGGTTCCATGCTTACATTGATTTTCTCCTCTTTATGCATGAAATCACCTTCCGATAAGGATTCATGTGATTACTCATAAGTTATCCATCTCTGAATAACCTGGGAAAATCTCCCTATATCAAAATCATTGTTTAAATTACACCCAAAAAGTAATCTTTTTTTTTTTTTAGAAGAGCATTGATAGATACAGGCATTAGGATATGGATATCCACTGAATTGTCATTATTCAACTTATCACAGTTTCTTTATCTGTACATCTATTCTTTATATCCTGCCATGATTTCTCTTCACTATCCAAAGTTTTCACTTTCCTGGCTCTAATTTTCATTTTAGGTCATATAACTAGGCAAGTAACATGACAGAGCCAAGCATTAAGATTGTATAGGATTGGATAAAGTTAGATCTATGAGCAGTAGTCTACAGATTTGGATATTTTGTGTGTTTTCTTTGGCCTGGTACACAATAATTTCCATCTTAATTCTAAGAATACTTACCACCTGAAGAGATCAGGCTCAGTTCTTGTTAACCTTTCTCCATCATTGTGCCCAAGGCAAGGAGAATCCCCACTTCTCAGTGAGAGGTCAACTTCCTATCACACTGCGTTTCGGAAAGCTGTATACCCTACCATTCAGTCTTCACTATTTATTCTTATGCTACATAATGAAGAAGAAAGGTGGCTATAGGGAAAACATCTGGAAGACATAAATTTCCTAGGATCAAAGGGCTCCTTGTGTAGACCAGAGGGTCCTCAGGGTGCTCCTCAGAGCAAACAAACAATCCTCTTGATGAGTCATTGTGATTTTTTTCTGCCAAAAACCTGCATGTTTTGCAAGATCTCAAGAAAAAGGGGTGGAGTAAGACCAGAGAATGAAAATTAAAGGAGGCAACAAAGCAATTTAAAAAATCTTTACCACATGAATAAAAGAAATCTCAACATGATTACAATCTTTTAATATATCCACCATCCTCAACATTGCACCATTTATATTGCCCCAGAGTAAAATTAAATATAAAACAACATATTTTTAAAATCACACAAAAGAAGTAGGGCAAAGGAAGTATGTTGGGGAAGAATGTAGCTCTCTGAAACAATGTATTTTTGCTTCAATACATTAAAAATTGGCCTAGGAGGGTAAAGCCTAAGACCGTGTCCCAAACCCTAGCCAGTGGCATTTTACTGAGAAAAAAAAAAGTTACTTATGAATCAGTACAGCCATGCTTTGTTCTGCATGAGTGTTTTAATAGAGCAAGTGTAATATAAGGATCAGGTGGGCTCGTGGGAATGGAACAAAAGGTTTTGTAAAATTAAAGCAAAATAATTATAGCTCTAGGTGCAAAGCAAGCATACTCTAACAGTTGATAGCAAGGACCTGCTTAGAATGGAAAAAGGAGGGGGCATGCTGGAAGTTTTTTTCTTTTTTTCCTTTCTTTTTTTTTTATTCACTAACAAAAGCTTTTAATAGGTAACAGTTGTAAAGCATCTTTGAAAGTAATTAATGCACCCACACAAAAATTTATTAAAATGAAAATTTAAGGAATTGTCTAAAATGAATTAATTAACAAAAAAAGAACATCATGCCTTTCTTATTTTTTAAAGAAGGAGAAAAGGTTAAGCAAAGCAGATTTTTGTGAGATTGCATTTAAAATGTTCTCAGTTTATTTAATATCTGAATAGCCCTTAAAGAGAGAGTTGGCGGGATTTATTATCCACCCCCTTCAGAATTACTAAATGGGGACAGACATAAAATGGGGATTAATTTGCTGCACATGAGCCTTAAAGCCCCTCAAAATTATGATATCGCCTTACAAATGACTAAAGTTTTTATTAAGTTTGCAGAGAGACCCATAGGAAGCAGATTACAATGTTCAGAAGAGAAGATATTTACTTTCACATGGCCTTTTCCATCTTCTCCCCTAAGCCAGGCTAATAGAGCTGATCTTCCTTTGTAGTCTTAGACAAGAAGGAAGTCTCAAAATATGATGCTAGTAATTCTTACCTTAGTGTATTTCTGTCTCTGCATAAATAATAATTATTTATCCTGTTTCCTTAAGAACTTTTAATCACCATACTGGGTTTTTTTTCCTATTTTCTTTGGCATTATTTCATACTGTGATATAAAATAGAATATGTACAAGCCGAGAATTTATTCTTTACTGTGAAAATGATTTCTAGTTGATTACAGAAGTATCCATTTTCAGCATGTTACTGGTTATACTTCAAAGAGTGTTAGATTTTGAACCTGCATAAATCATCAAAGGTCATGTTCTGTAAATCTTCCATGTTGAAAATCATTGGAAAAATTTGCATTTCTTCCAATATTCTCTTGTTTTATTAAGCTAGAATCTGGCTATGTGAAAAAAAAATTGAATAAGAAACAAAATTCCATTTTGGAAGGTGTATTTGAAAGAGTTATGGTGATACCATATAAAAACATTAATTGTAAGTTTAATAGATCATTTCCTTTAAATGTTTGATTAGAAGACAACTTTTGTATTGGAAAAGCACATTCTAGTATACATATCATTTGAGATTTGGATATATTTGTTGGATATCCTTAATCTTCCTTTCATTATTTCTTAAGTGTCCATTATTATGCTTTTTAATCATTTGATATAGTTAAACTATTTTTAATTTTTTCAACACAATGAATTTGCCACACTTACAATCCCAACACTCTGGAAGGCTGAGGTACTAGCATTACAAATTAGAGCCCAGCATGGGCAACTTAGCAAGTTTTAAAAGATTTTGGAAGTGAAGATGTTTGTAGCTCATTGTGAGAGCCCTGGGGTCATTCATCAATAATGAAAAAAAAAGTGGATTTAATTGGTGTGGGTAATTAGTATAGTATTTTCACCCATGAGAAAAACAGGCATTTTTAAAATTCTGCAGTGAAGACATTGCACTGAAGTAGAGATATGCTTTTCATGATCTTTGTTTCTCCTTGATAATTATTTTCTATGAGTATATGACTTATAGAGGAAAATCAGGAGAAATATATTTATAATACTAAGAACTTTGGTTTCATGATAGTGATTCCTGATCTAACTTATTGCTGTGTGGTTTTAAACAACTGTATGTATTGGCCTTTAAGCTGGGATGGTATATTATACGATATTACTTTCCTGTTGGTGCTATGACACATTAACACATACTCAGTACCTAACAAAACAGATTTATTACTTCATTGTTTTGAAGATCAGAAGTTTGACTTGGGCCTGTCAGTTCTTCTGCTTAGGTTTTCATAAAGCTGAGATCAAAATGTCACATGGCTGGAAAAGAGATTTGGAAAGAATTAATTTCCAAGCTCATTCTACACTTGTAACTGTGGGATTACAATTTCTACTTTCTTGTTAATATCAGCCAGAGCTGTCTTTGACTCTTTACATGTGTCCTCCTATATCCCAGAGGCAGCAACAGTAACTTGAATCACTTTACAAGTGGAGCCCCTCTGACTTTTCTCCTACCACATCTCTTCTAATTTCAGCCAAAAAAGTTATCTGCTTTTAAGGTGATCAGATTAGAAACTCTCCTTTTTAAAGAACCATAACCTTAATTACATCTGCAGGATCTCACTTCCATATACTGTGTAATATAACATTTTTCCAAGTACTAAAGGTTCTGGGTATTAAGAATTGAATATTTTGGGGGCTCAGTTATTTTGCCTGTCATAGATGAATTCTAAAAAGAAATGAATCACTTATATTATTTCTAGAGTATTGTTGACTGTTATTTCAGGGATATGTGTAGAAGATGTGTTATAAATTATAACGTAAAATATTAGTAGATTTTTGTCTTAACATAGTCCATGGAGCTTGGTAAAAAGTGTTTTTTTTTTTCTTTCTGTTTGATAACTAGAACATGTAGGGCACAAGGAAAAAATCAAGTTATCCAAATTGACTACTATAGCCTGAGCTAGACTAGAGATTTTCTACTTATAGTAGAAGCAGAAGGCATTTTATTAATATTTTCATTTTTGGAACCATGGTCTTGTTATATAGTTCATGCTGACCTTGAACTCACTAGATAGCCCAGGCTGGCCTTGAGTTGGTAGTGATCCTGCTAAGGACTGAGATTACAGGCATACATCACTCACTGCTCCTCATTACCAACACCTTTTATTTTCTCCAAAGAACATCACATCCTTAGTGTCATTGCAACCAAGAAAAAGAAGTTAGGCTAGATCAAGTGAAATAGAATTGAGATTACTAAAATATTACTAGATTCACATGGAGACTGAAATAAATGCAGTTGTAACTCCCCAGGACACAGAAGAATCTCAGGTCTGTCCTTAAGAGAGCATGATCTAATAAATGATGGTATGATACCAGGCACTGTGAAATTTGTCAGATGGCACCATCTCAATGCAAGGTTTGACAAGGTGAGACTAAGCATACAATATTAAATTTCCAAATGAATAAGAACATCAGTTTACAGTTGAAATTATATTTAATACTCTCTAGAAAAGGGACCAGAAATAAATCTTGGGACAAGGTTAGAGGAAAATCCAAGGTGGTTAAAATGAAACATGGACAAAAGTGGAATAATGAAAAGAATTGGGAATAAAGTTTATTTACACTGTACAGTTTTGCTCAGTTTGGTTCTGATGTTTTAGAATGTGTGGTTAGTTTGGATATTTAAAAGTTAACGGTAAACCTGATGGACTATAATTTCTATTGTATCCTGTCCTTAAGGAAGAAGTGAGCTCAACCTTTCATTTTTCATCTTTGATGTTTTAAATGAAATTGCATAATTCAGAGATTTCAAAATAGGAAGAATAATTTTTTGGCAAAAAGGTTAATTTCTCAGGTGAAAACAAGAATAAGGACAGTCAAATTGTGAAACTTTAAACTACTTTAAAAAGTAACTACATTTTAAGAACTAGTTAAAACAAAAACCTAAAAACATTAGTAAGCATTTTTAAAACTTCAAATTTTATTTTTAGTTTAGTAAAACTAACTTAAATAATCATTTATCAACAGAAAGTGTATCTGAACCTAGATATCATTATACTTCTGTTTTTTTCAAATATGTTCTACTGTGCTGTTGCATGTATTTTTGTTAATTGATGAATGATTTGCCAATATGTGATCCTACAAAATATAAGCTTAATAATAAAGTACAAACTTGACTTGATTTTTCTAACAGAGTGAATAAAAACACACTGTAATCCTTACATATATGTACATGTATATATGCATGTAAATATAGATAATATCCATAGCTTGTATGATAAATTTAAATATATCTATTTGTATCCCTTAACTATCCAGTATACTATTAGTGTGTGCCATGTACAGCATTGTTTTGGGATACCAGATCTTATGAATAGGGACTTACTTGTGGGTACATAGCATTTTCCTTATTTCAAAAATAAGACAACATAGGTACCATAACAAATTATATGTAATGAACACTTTGAGTGCAGAATAGGTTACCAGAAGTTTACTAGGTGTAACTACTTATGAGTTTTAACCTTTACCCTGCCATATGTTCCATACAAAATGTTAAAAATATTTAATCACTTTTTACTTCAGTTTTCTCACTTGTAAAGCAAGAAAAATGATATATCTCCCATTTCCTTCAGGGTTTTTGTATAAATCACATGAACTAAGAATAACTGAAGACATTTAAGTATTTTAAATACTATGAAAATATTTTTATGTTCTAAGAGAAAGTAAGCTCCATTATTACAGTTCAATTATGGTTTTGTCCTTCGATATACACAATACAGTTAAAATGTTGAAATTAATATGATTTATTTGTTTTGTTTTAAAATTTGTTTTAAACTTTCCATGTCATTTCTTATACATCTTAAGAATTGTGAATCACAACATTAAGTAGTGTTGATTTTCAATGTTATCATATGTGTTAGAGTTAATGTTTAAACTGAGGACAATTTTAGATATAAGTGCCCTATTTAGGCAATTAACAGGAAAATTTAGAATTATTAAAATGTGCAAAACTGCTATAATATTGTATATCGTGCTTCATAATTTTCTCTATTTTTGTCACTTGACCTATTCCTTAGTCAGGTCATAGTTTCCTTCAAGTTCCAGAAACATTAAAAAAAGAATGAAAGGTTGAATTGGAGAGGAGGAAACTTTTTTTTTTTAATGTTTTTGTGGTTGTTGGTTGATTCTGTTTCTCCAAACCAGGGCTGGAGATTTAACTTAGTGGCCTGAGTGCCTGCCTGGCAAACACAAGGTTGTGAGTTCAATCCCTGGGTTTAAAAAAAAAAAAAAAAAGGCAATTTTGTTTCTCCGAATCCTTATTCCCACCCATTTATTTTGGCTTCATCTAGATTCTAGAGCCAGTGGTTCTTTATGTTTCAGTTATTATTATTATTTTTTTTTTGGTACAGAGGTCAAACTCATGATAGTAGTTCTTTATGTTAAGCTAATGAATTATTAAAAGGTACAGGGATGAGTTAAAGTTTATGTGAGCCAGTAGAAAATGGTCGCAAATACATTTATCTATTTCTGTGGATATTTTATATGTATTTGTAAGTGTGCTCTTTCTTATTACCTCCTCCTTGTAAGAAGGTTCGTAACTTCTTTGTTGTTGAAGGAACACATAAGTTTAAAAACACTTGGATCTGCTGAGTTAGAGATCCTGATTCTTAAATGATTGTCAGTTGAGGGGGAAACACACACCAGCCTTTGGGTTTCAGATGTGTACGAAACATTTAGATGATATGTGTAGCAGGGAAGGAAAATAATAGGGCTAGCCAATAGGAAAGAGATAAAAGAATATTTCTGCAATGATATTCTTTCCCGAATTCTTGCTATCTTACCTTTCTGCTCCCTTATTCACTCCTCTTTCCCTTGTTCTTTCCTTCCTATCTACACTCCTCTTTTATCCTTTTTTCTTCTTCTTTTTCTTTTCAATTATTTCACTTCCTAAAAGTAAATCTAGGCACTATTTTAAATAAGAGCCAAATTGTTTTCATCCTGTGGCATATTCCTTTGTTCCTCTGCTTCTCATTTCTCTTCCTGTTGATGTTAGTTTTATTCATTTTATCACCATGACACTCAGTTTTGAGAATTGCTACCCTGTTCTTCAGAAGTACTTATGCTCTGCAGAAGTCATTTCTATAGCAGAAATAGATTATAAATGAGTGGAAAGAAAAGGCACTAGCTATATAAAAAGTGTTCCTTACTTTTCTTTTCAACATTTTGGCTCCCTACTTGAACTTCATAATTGAAGCAGAATTTCCTCTATGAATAAAATAAAACAAATAATTAGATTTATGAATTAACATAAAAATAGGTAAAATTAAGCTTTACTTTTTTCTATTTAATGGTGTGATTGCATTATTTTAGATACACAGAGCAGCTTCAACATCAACAAAGAATAGAAAAAGAACCTCAAATTAAATTTTTGACCACTTTGAGCAAGAATATGTTATAACCATAAACAAAGGCAATGGCTATCTTCACTTTTTTCATTTTATCCAAAAGATTCTCTGTAGCCCCATTAATTTTCTTGGAAAATTAGTAGATATATACAGAGTGTTCTATCAAACAACAGAGTCCACATTCTTGTCTGCCTCACATGAGACTTTCTCCAAAATAGATGACATACTAACCAATAAGCTATGCTTAAGTAAATGCAAAAAAATTTTCTTTGAAATTATCCCATACATAAAGTCAGATAATAGTTCAATGAAATTAGGAATCTATAGCAAAAGAAACCACAGAAATGATGCAAACACATGGAAACTAAATAATACCCCCTTGAATAATCAAGGGGTCTCAGAAGAAATTACACAGTTCCAAGGATCAGCTGTTAATGCCAGTACAACATACCATAAGCTATGGAACACAATGAAAGCATTCCTAAGAGAGAAGTTTATAGTTGTTGTTATGAATTAAAAAGTGGTGGTCGACTTAACACCAGCTGAATTGTAGATGGCCCACTTGAGGAAAGTTGGCAGCAAAAAAGAAGACATGAAGAGAAAGAGTGCAGTGTTATGGGTTCTCCTGTGTTATTGTTTGGAGCCATTGGTTCTTCTGGAGAAGCTGGTCATGGCTAGCTCCCCAGATATGAATTCATCCATTATCATTGGAGGATCTGGGGACCTTGTTGCAAAGAATGGCTGGGGTTCACTTTGGGAGAACTCTGGTCCTTACATTGAGCATGCTTCCTGGCTCAAGAGGGGAAGATGTGTGCTGTTTAATCTCCAGGAGAAGTTTGTCACTCTGATTTCCTGACATGCACTAGGCTGTTCTCCTGGTTGGAGGAGCTCAGGACCTCGTTGTTGCTGAGGATGACTGTGGTACCTTTCAGGGGAGCCCTGGTCCTTATAGGAGCATTGCTGCTACAGTGTAGAACTCTCAATGTACCTGCACAAATCCTTCATCCCACTGGTACAGACTTTTGAGCTTCTACCACTGACCTTCAGGCCTTCCCAGAGCAGATCCCTAAAACAGACTTGAATGAGTTATTGTTGAGGACTATGGGCCTTCAGTTGGACTCATGGGATGCATTTTCATGAGCTCTAGGTCTTTAGCTGGACTCTTGCAGGATATTGCTATGGAATCCAGGCCCTCTGCTGAATTTTCTAGGTCTTTAGTGTTGTGGATAGATTTCCCACACTTTTTGTATTTCACTCTGTGACCATCATAAAATAATATTATAAATTCTGTGTCATGTATTATAATTATTCTCCTTGCAACCCCTGACTACAACAATGCTTATCTCAGTAAATGCAAAAAAAAAAAAATGTTGATGTCCTCTAAATAGTTGTTCAAACTACTGAATTTAGGTTTACAAAGTCAATCGATGTAGTAACTATATTTCCTACTGTCTTATCACAATTTGAATTCATTTTATTGTTCTCTTCTATTCCCTTTAAAATTAAATTTAAAAAACTCCTCCCCCCAAAAAGGAAAAAGCATTTGACAAAATTCAACATCAGTTCATGAAAACAAAAAATCCTGATGAAAATAGGTATAGAGGATCTCTATCTCAATCTCAAAAAATCATCTATGACAAACAGACAACATCATATTAAATGGAAAGAACTGAAAGCTTTCCCTCTAAAATCAAGAAAATGACACGAGTATCCACTGTCACCACTCTTGTTCAAAATAATTTTTGAAACATTAGCCAAAGCAGGAGTCTTATTTATAGGAATGGAAGCAGTTACATTATCATCAGTTACAAATCACATAATTTTCTACATAGGAGACCCCAAAAACTCCACCAAAAGACTTTGGGAATACTTTTGTTTGTTTTGAGACAGGATCTCACAATATAGTTCAGGCTGTCCTTGAATTCACTGTGTAGCCCAGACTGGCATCAAACTCAACATGATCCTCTTACTTCAACCTCTCAAATGCCAGGTTTATAGATGTGCACCACCATGCCTAACTAAGCCTCCTAGAATTAATCAAATCCAGTAGAGTATGGTACACAGTCAGCACTCATAAATCTATAGCATCCCTGTACCTGGATAATATACTCACTGAGAGAGAAATTGGAGAAACAACACATTTCACAATAGCATCAAGTAAAATGAAGTAATTAGGAATCAACATAACTAAGGAAGTAAAAGGCCTCTAAATGAAAAAACTACAGTACTCTGAAAAGGACATCACAGAGGATATCAGAAAATGGAAAAATATCCCCTATTCTTAGAAAGGCAGGACCAATATAGTCAAATAGCTGTATTTCCAAAATTTTATATAGATTTAATGCAATTCCAATTAATACAAAAATAGCATTCTTCACACAACTAGCAAAAACACTCTAAAATTCAGATGGATCATGAAGAGACCCAGAATAGCATAAGCAATTCTGGGCAACAAGTGAAATGCAGGAGACATCACAATCCCAGACTTCAAGCTATGTTAGAAAGTTATAGTGATACAATCAGCTTGGTATTGAGGGGAGAAAAACTAGACTAGGTGAGAGAATACAGAAACAGCTCCAGGCACACTCAACTATCTTATCTTTGACAAAGAGGCTGAAGATTGAATATAGACTCGTATCTGTCACACCATATACTAAACTACAATAAAAATGGATCATGGATCTAAATATTAATATAGAAACACTTGCATTGAAGGCACATAGAGTGAACCCATTGCACAAATTTATTTTTAGGATCAATAAAATGACATGGAGTCCAAATAGAGGCATGTCATGTTGTCCAAGGATATTGCCAACCTGGTCCCTAAAACCCACTTGATGAATGTATATGAACAAAGGATTCTTGGTGATCAGCAGAGTCAGGGAATGGTCCTTCATATGATCCATGAAACACAACCTCACATTTGGGTGTCCTGATGGCCACTACCCATGAAGCCAAACAAATGAAACTGGCAAACTGGCCAGCCTTCCTTCCAAACATCTTTCTGATAATACCGTTATATTGCCTTCTTTCCAGAAACTGCTTTGCTTCCTGTGTAGAGCCACTGCCACATAGCTCTGCCATATGAGTGATTTTTGGGTCACACTTGCAACTGAGTGTGACCCCAGAAGCCGTGATGTGCTCTGTATCCAGCAGAACACATTTGGAAGGTATAAGAAGCATCTGAGAAACAGATCATCCTATTACAAGAATTGTGTAAACTTGCTATTTTGTGTTTTCCTGCTGGGTTATATATATATATATATATATATATAGTGATTTATGCATTTGTGTTTCAATGCATTGGAAACTGTCCATTTTCAAAAATATTTTCAGTGTTAAAAGCTTTGATTAAAGGGTTATTTAGCCTGAAAAAAATTTTTAAATGAATAGAAACAATCTTCTGGAAGACAAAATAGGTAAAACTATTAAAGATATACAGGCATAGGCAGAGACTTTGTGAATAGAAGCCCAGGTACACAAGAAATAACACAAATCAACAAATAAAACCATATCACATTAAAAAGCTTCTGCAAGACAAATAAAACCAACAACAGAGTCAAGAGACAGTTCATAGAAAGGGAAAATATGTTGCCAGCTACTCATCAAGCAAAGGACTAATATTTAGAATATAAAAAGAACTCAAACAATTAGATTCCCCAATATTAGAGACCCAATCAAATAACTGTCATCTTAAATGAATAGACATTTCTCCAGTGAAGATGTACAAATGGCCAATAAATACATTAAAAATGTTCAACATTGCTGGACATTAGAGAAATGCAAATTAAAACAACATTGAGATTCCATCTCACTTCAGAAAGATTTCTCAAAAAACTAAAAATCAAAATTTTGTCTGACTCAGGTATTCCCCTATGAGGTATCTTCCCCAAAGAGTTAAACATATTATTGTGGCACATGCATACTCATATTTATAGCAGTACAATTCATAATAGCTAAATATTAGAAACACCTTTCATGTCCATAAGCATATAAACTGTGATATTTACACAATGGAGTACTACTGTGCTTTAATGAAGGACAAACGAGTCAATTGTAGGAAAATGGATGCATCATGAGACCACGTTAGATGAAACAAATCAGACACACAAGCCTAAGTATTATGCAGCTTCTCTTACATTAAAAACCCAATATATAAATAAAGTACAAAATAAAGAATAATAGGAAATAGCAAAATGAATCTTTGGCACATGGAAAGGGAACCAAAAGACAGAGTAAGGAAGGGAGGGGAATTTTAAAAAGGAGGGGATAGTGAAGTGCTGTGTATGGGCACCAAGTCCCTACAAAGAATGTGATCATCATATACTACATGATGCAGGGGAATTTTAGGAAATGAGCATTGTCATGTACCTTTTTCAACTCCCCATGATTAATGTAATCATAATGTACTACAAACATGTAATAATAAATTTTTTAAAAAACTTTATTCAGAAAAAGGAAGAGTTGAGTTTGGGAAAGGAAGAAAAAGGTGATTCTGTTACTGTGGATTTTCATTGGCACTTGAAAATGTTACTAGGCAGAGTTTTGTTGTAGAATTTGAAGGCTAGAATCTAGGATCAAGATGTTTGAAGGCTTTGTTTTAGGCTGTGAAGAGAAAATGGCTCTTGTTCACCTTCTCGTGGTTTCTGGCAATATTTGACATTCTTTAACTTATGAAAATATCTCCCTGATCACTGTCTTCATCTCCACATAGTAGTATTCTTTTAGTGTACATCAGTGTTCAGTTTTCCCTTTTTTCATACAAACATCAACATACTGAACTAGAGGCCTGCCTCATTCTAGTATGATGAAATATTAATTAATTATATCTCCAGTGATCCCATATCCAAATAAGGTCAAATTCTTGAGTACTGGAGATTAGGACTTCAGCATGTATATTTGGAAGGAGGGAATAACTTGACCCGTAATAATCATGAGCACTATTTTCATGAACATTTCTACTACATTGATTTCTGCATGACTCAATTATAGGCACACTTATAAGCTGTCCATAACTAAGTCTTAGATACAGCATTCTCCTCTAACTTCCTCAGTCTCTTCTTCATTCTGAGATGCAGAGTAGTCTTTTCTTACAGCTGTCATGGTATTTTCTTCTGGAAGTGTCCCAACTTTTCATCTAAAATGAAAAGGTGATCCAAATTCCTGATGTTAATATGTATTAAGAAAGAATAAATTGGTTCCAAGTCAACAATCTCCCTAAGTAAAAATCCATTTGGTCAATAGTGTGTGCTCTACAGCATTTCTTTTAGTTTCCAATAGCTCTCTTCTCTCTTTATCTTATGAAAATGAAAAAATTAAGATAGGCTTATAAATTAATATGAAAACACTGTATAATTGAGATACTAGTGTATTATGTTCTCATGATACAGATATATGTCATATATATATATATATATATATATATATATATATCATAGATAGATTGATGGATAGATATACATATGTGTCTGGTAAAGATGTTAGAAATTTAGAGGATAAAAAAATGTTAGAAATGTATTATTTTATGTACTGGTTGCCCCAAGACTTTACTCATCACTAATGTAGAAAAATCAGCTTCCCTTGACTTTGTTAAGAGATAAATTGAGGTATGCAAGAGTTATATTTTGTATGATTTGTACTGAGCCTGTCAGACTGAGATCATTCAATAAACATAATATTAGCATAGAATTGAATTAAAATCAAGTGCTGTGAGTGGGTAAGGAAATGTGAACATTTAGTTCTTCACAGGTAGTCCTCCTAAACAGGATGATGAGCCTCTACTCCCAGGTGCTAACTTATCAGGGATAGCCAGTGTCATTCTGGGGCACCATGCTGATGAACCACCCACTGTGGTTCTGATTCTGGCAGGCACAGCCTAATAGGCACTTTGATCCTTGGAGTGGCTCCTGCCACAGTGAGTGCCTCCATTTGTTTTGCCCCTTCCTTTGGTCATTACTCCCACCTTGCAGTAGAGGGCAAAAAATGAGAGGTGGGAGGGAGTTGTGAGGGAACACTTCAGGAACATGGCTCTGCCAAGTATAAAAAGCTGCTTAAACAGTTCTGTTTCTAAGAGCACATGTATAGCATTTCTGCCAACTCATTAATGAATACATTTTATTTTGTATATCATTCAACAGTCTGCTAAAAATCATTTCTCCTGATTCTGTTTTCTTAGTCCTGATTCTTGGATCTACCATAAAATGCAGCCAGCTACACAAATAAAAAGCAACATTATTCCCTCTCTTGTAATAGTCTTCTTTCATAAATATCTGAATGAAAAAAGAATTAAGGTCTGTTATGTACAGGTACCAACTCCCCACTGTGAAGGTAGTCATTATATACTTCAAACATGTACTAATAAAAATTAAAATAAAAAATGCATCTGGACATGTTTGAAAATATTTACTTCATCTTATGCTTTGATGTTTTAAAATCAATTTATCTGTTATATTTGAAAATCAATTTAGATGTCTATTATATAGTAAATATTTCATTTATTTTTGTTAGCAAATACTAATTTTATGTATTTATAAGGTATAATATGATCTATATAAATACTGTAAAAAGATTCAATCAGTCATGTCTATCACTTCACCTGCATGTAAGAAATTTTGCTGAAATTTGTAATAAATTTCACAATAATAGAATTCATTCCAATATAATATTTGATAAAAAACATAAAAAATAATTATACCCATTTTATAGCTGAAAAGGTAGAGATATTAAAGTGTTAAATATAACAATTAAGGTTATAGTAGGTGTTACTATCATCCTACTTAATCTTTCACTCTGACATTCTGAGATTTTGAACTTAAATCCAGAATTTAGGACTTTGTGAGATGATCTAAGTACTTAAGATAAAAAGACAAAACTGAGACATAGAGAATATTAAATGATTTATAGCAAACTACATAGCAAAGTTACAGAAAAGTTATTACAATCTTGAACTTCCTTATTGTGTGAATATTTGTGTCTGTTAGAGAACCTTGATTTTCACATTTGAGAAGCCTGAAGACTTTCATTAAGAAATTAATGACTCAAGATGTTATGAGAAACATAAAAAAGTTTTTAACCATAAACTAAATATATTGATCAGAAGAATATATTTATTGATCAATCTTAATTTTAGAATATTTGAACTCTAACATTCTTTTTTAGACATAAATCTAAATTTAAAAGTGCAATTCAATTATCTTTTTATTTCTTCACTAGGAAGATTTCACTAAGTAAAATATTCTTAGGTGTTAATATTTATATACATCTGTGAAAATGCCTATGTTTAAAAACTATAAAGTATAATGAATTTATATGATGAGACTTCCTTATATAAAGATAAGAATGCAGACAGCTAATAAGGAAGCAAGTACCCAACCAGGCCAAAATTTTACCACGTTGTTACCAATCCAGTTATTTTAGAGTGATATGATGTAGTCTTATATACTTTCACTTTCGTGTGTGTGTGTGTGTGTGTGTGTGTGTGTGTGTGTGTGTGTGTGTGTGTGTTACCGGGGATTGAACTCACTACCTCACGCTTGCCGGGCAAGCACTTATGCCACTGAGCTAAATCCCCAGCCCCTATACTTTCACTTTCTACCAATTAAGATTTACAATTAAGAAATAAGCAGATTCTAGAAAGCTCCAGCCACCCTGGAGATCCGGGTGAGATTTGGAGAGTCACTATGCTCATTTAGTCATTTGTTGGTGTCCCCATACAAACCTAATCTCAGACAAAAGCCCTATAATGTGGGCCAGTAATTGAGAGTCAGTCAGTTGCTAGCCCAAAAGAAACCTCAAAGAAAAGACTTTACATACACAAGTAAGTATAAAGAGTCTTCTTTAAGCCTTTCCAAGGACACTTCCAGGAAGAAACCTCCATTTCACATGAAAGTAGCTTTAGAACTATAAAAAAGTGCCATATTCCATGAATATTTGCGTCGTGATTTAAGTCAAGAATTGGGGACAGCTGAACATAGTTAAAGTCCAGAGAGAAGACTGGAAAAGGCGTTAAAGTCTCTGTAGTTAGAGAAATACAGGTAGTTAGTAATGCAGTTAGCGTTTATTCTCTGAGGAAAACGTGGTTATACCAAATGACGGCCTTCCCAAAAAGTCCCAAGTTTCTCCACCTTTTTTAAATAAAATGTACTATTGCATTTATCACTTGGAAAAGTAAGACTTTGTTTATTATTAACTGATAAACTTGCATCATCTATCTCTACTTTGTCAGCTCTTTTTTCCTAAACACAACCATTTTAGCTATATTATTAACATCCTGAAAGGAAAAGCTACTGGACTACAAGTCTAGTTTGCCTTAGCTAAGACTTATTTACTTACCTTATTGTCAAAAGCAAGAAGGCAGACTTAGATGTGTTTGTGTGTCATTTGGTCTGCAAATAGTAAATCTTGGGTGCATGTATTAAGTTTTAACTCTGCATACTTCAAATGCTAACTATTGTGCACCTCTTCTAAGTTAGTTTATATGCTATGTATCTTTAAGAATGTTATCTTCTTTAATCTTTGCAACAAATCATTTTAGAGATGAAAAGAAAAGCCTGCAAGAGCCTAATTAATTTGACCCTATGCATACATTTTAAAAAAGACCAACCTAGTATTCAAACGTAATTCTTTCTGTCTTAATGTCTTTCCCAATTTTTAAACTATTTTTCATCCTACTTCTGTTATTGCAAAGATTTTGAATTGCCTTTTAATAGTCTATGTAGCTTTAATAAGGGGTACAGAGACTAGTATAGCTTGTTCCATGGTGCTGCTATTTTATCACCGAATAACATGCCCAATCCAAGCCATTTGTCAATTTTTCTCGCAGTGCAGTCTGCTAGTCTATCATGTAACATTAATTTCCTACCAAGTAACATTAATTTTCTGCATTATTTTGTGAGACATACCTTTCATTAGATACAGGTATTTTAGTTTACCTCTCAAAGTAATCTCAAAACTACCTGATTTTTTCTAGATTAAAAATAACATAAGCATTGTTTGTTACTATGTAATGATGAAGTAGTAAAACTGATTTTTTGTACATATTAGGTACAGTAGTCTCATTATGAATCTATATAGTGCATATACAGTTTTACTACTTGTAAGTTTCATAACCATTAAATGCAGATGGTAATAGTACCTACATCCTAATGTCATGTGAAGATTGACTCAGATAATACGTATAAAATATTTAGATTTGTCACTGCCATGTAGTAGGTATTCAATAATTATTAACTATTATTATGCATGAACATTTAGTAGTAAAAAATTCAAATAATTACTAGTAAATGTTCCGTAAATAGGAGCTTCATAAATACTAAATAAGTATAGAATTTTTTACATGCCTAGTGTTACTTATCATAGTAAGTGCAGTATTCTGGCTATTTTCTAATATTTTGAATATAATATACAACAAAATATTCAACATCATTAATAACTGTATATAGTTTCCAAGAGCACTTACTAGCTCTGAAAGAGCCTTTTTAAAAAAAAAATTAGGATATCATTTCATTTTATGACATCATTTGAACTCTTAGTGCTGTATAGCATGTGCTTTCTAGGTAAAAGGCTATGTGTGACCACTAAATATTATAAATGTAGCATTCCCTTTTCTTTTAATAATTATGCAAGTGTGACTTATTTTATGGTACAATGAAAACAGACAGAAAGAAATGTTCACATGATAAAAAGAAGATAAATAAGCTGGAAAACAAAAAAGGCAGCATTTGTCGTGCATGCTTCCTATTTGCCCGAGACAACAGAAACATACTGAAAGAGAAAAAGACAATATATATCACAATTTGTGCCAGTGCTGGAAATGCTACATACTTTTCTGATGATGTCAAAACATAGTTTTAGGAGGCCTTTTTTCTCAATAAATTTGTTTTTAAATCCTGAAATATTTACTCTCTGAAACATTTCTCTGAAATTATCATGAATTAAATCTCCTGGTAATCTGATTCTGGTAACAATTTTAGGAAAGGTTCAAAGGTTTGCCTCTCCCTAGAATGTTCTTCCTACCACTGTTATTTCTTCTCCTTCTACCTTTAGATATAATTCATGCCTCAAGTACAGGAGTATCACTTCATTCATTTGTGCTTGTGTTGTTGCTCTTGTTATGTTGTATTATGGTTTTCTGTTTAGGGTAAATTTTATTTTTTAGAATTTAGTGACTGTTATGTCTAAAGATAGAAGCTGTAGCTTATTCATCTCCCAGTACCCAGTATGATTGAATTCTTAAATTAGAGTTACTTCTTTGTAAATATGTAGCCAGTAAATTAGTAAACTCGCTAACGTGTGCACACACACGCACACACACACACAAGCACACACACATATCAAGGACATGAATAAAATGTTCTATGCCTTTGTATATTCTTCAAGTGTTTGTGAACCTTTTGAAATTTGCCTATGAACATATCAACTGAGTGCTCTAATCTTTTTGAGAAACATTCTCTAAGCTTTGAAAAATATTTTTTACCTGTTTGTGTTCTTTCTTTTTACTCTGAACATCACTTTTACACAGTGGACTTGAGTTGCTACCAAGTACTGAATATTTGCTTGAACTATAGGGAAAGTATTGTGTATCCTTATTTTTATTTGCATACTATCATAGAATGGTGCTTTTGTGCACTTTATATGTTCAAGAAATACATGAATTATGTCTATTAAATGGCAAAGTCTTACTTTTGAACAAAAATTTCTGCCTTTAATACAGAGTGTACCATATCGTTAGGTATAGGTAAATTTTTGTAGAATGCTTGAATAAATCAACCATCATCTCTGTTTTGAGGATGAGGTTAGAGATTTTTGAAAAAAGCTAAATGAAATGTCCAGTATCACACAGCAAGATCAGAGAAAATCTCTCACAACCCGTTCTGTTTGCAGACTGTTACAAAAGCTCACCGAGAATTGCTAGTATATGCCTGATTTCTCAACTTCACCCTCAGTAAACTTTTGCAATCCGGAGGCTAGAGACCTCTTTTGTGAATGTCGTCTGCCCAGGGAGAGTGTTGGCACAGGGAGGCCCTAGCAGATAAAGTGGAGGAACATATGGCTTTCATTTGAATACAAATCGCTGGACATAACGTGATAATTCAGCTGCAGTGTCCTCTATATTGTAAACGGAAAGAGTATGATTAGAGGTGTTTATAAACGGCGTCTGAATTCCCCCACACCCGCCCCACCCCCTTTCCACTGTATTTTTATCAGCCTGAATCATAGCCGTCCAGCGTCCCAGGCTCACAGTGTTTTTTGTGAAAATGGCCAGCATGAGGAATTATTAATTAAAGCTAACAAATCACCCTGACGAGCTGGGCCCTGGCATGGCTGAAGGTTGATTGGCGAAAGTGTTCTCCTTTGGAGAAAAGACTTTTTGTGCTCGTGACGCAGTCAGGGACGGATTATTGAATATGCAAGTTAGAAGAAAAATCACAGGACAAGCAAATTGAGTATTTACTGGCAAATAATTGCTCTCTTAAGCTGTGGCTCTCTTCCTAAAATTCTTAACATTCCCGAGGGTTAGAAAGAAACTCAGAAAAATGCATCGATACAGAGTACATTTCAAAAAAAATACATAGACTGATGTTTCAGATTTGTGCAGGTAAGTGTGATTGTGTGTGCATGGAAAGTGAAAGAAGAGAAAGCAAAGGAAAGATGGGGGAAGCATGACTGTTAGTCTGGAGAGTTTTTAAAATCAATTTGTTTATTGGAATACTGCTTAGCATATTTCTAAGTTAAGATTTTAGTTCAGTGCTGCATTTATTGTGAAAGTTAGATACTTTAGAAGGAGAGGTTTTCTCAAAGTTGTTTGTCTTTATCAGCAGATGAATATGTTAATGTTTTGTCCCAATAATAGCTTTCAATTTTGCTTAGATATTTGTAGATACTTGTGTAAAATGATCACTTGATATTAAGATCTGTATTTTCAACATCCTTAATTATGATGTGTCGTAACAGTGCCTCAAACACATTTGGATGCAAGTATTGCATTTATTTTTAAAAGTAAACACTGTTTTACATTAATTCTAAGTCAGTCCTTTTTGAGAATTTCTAAAGGGACACTAAAGTTTTGAAACAGTTATTTAAACTCTGGGCTTTTATAATAATCAAAGTGTCAGTTACGTGGTCTTTTTATCTGGAATGTTTTGTGGACATTGTAAAATAAGGAAGAGTAGTTTAGAGGTTTTTTCAAAAGCAATTTTAAATAGGTAGAAATATACAAGTGTAGAAATGAAAGTCATGTATAAAATGTGGATGTTAAGAAACAGATATTTTTATAAGTACAGTTAGATTATGTCAATAATACTACCAAAATACATATATCCACTAAGGATGAGTTGTATTATCTGTTAAAAAACTAGAAAATGAGCCTTCATCAACACCAGATTGTTTTGAAATGAGAATAAGTGGCTAGTGAAGTAGCATTTTAGGGTTGTATTAACGATGAATAGCATAGGTTTAAAACAAAAGCATAAACATAATTTAGAGAATATTAACTAATTAATAATTATAAACTGCTTTATAAAATATGTACAAGATAGTAGTAATAGAAACAGTAATAAATATGGAAAAATCTGGTAGTCACATGGAAATTAAATGAGAGGACTCTCATAAAGTTTTAGAGAATCAGAATTTTAAAAGGTAAATAAAGAAAACTGATTTTGCTTTCTGATCTGTTCCTTGAACAACACAATATGTACTGCTTGGGATTTTTCCTTAATGTATCCAGTTTACTGAAAAGAATTTAGTTTTCTCAGTATGCAGTATAGATCTAAAAGACACTTTAGGTACTATATTTTGTAAAGATTTTATCCCTTCTGGCCCATATTCTGTCCTCAGATTTCAAGAAGCAGCCTCCTTAAAGTTTTTTGTAACTATTTGAGGGCAAAATTTGGTCCATTATTTTGAAATAGCAAAGAGGGCATTTAAAGCATATGTTCAGAGACTAAACCATCTGCCTGCTTTATTATGAATACCACAGATTTATGAGAACTTGGAAAGGCTCAAAAATTGAACCACAGTCCTATGAAAGATTTTAAAAATATGACATTCTGAATATTAAAAATGTTTGGCAACCACATACATTTGCTAAGTATTTTGTTAGTCTTCTGTGGAGGAATAGTATCATTGTACTTCTTGATATATGGGGAATAAGTAGGAAAGTGTAATGAGAGAGATGAACCGTTGGCAAGTTAATGTGAATCCTTTCTTTCTGATTTAACCCATTAAATCTAAATACCTTTTAGGTTGTGGACTCAATATTAGAAAAACTTACAGTGACTTAGAGAAGCATTATAAAATGGTGACTTTTGGAACAAAAATGTAGTCCAGCTGCTAGCTTCTGGACTATCTACAAATGAGTTGCAAAAGACATGCAGAGGCCAGACTAAAGAGCACTTCTGTAATCCAACTGTGATGTAATGGAAGTATGAATCAGCTATTGGTTGTCCAGACTAAGGGGGAGGCAAGAGAAAACAAAAAACAAATGCAAATTGGCATCATTCCCAGGTGGCACTACTATATTCCTTCACTATCTATAAGGATATGAAATTCAGAAATTAATAAAAAAACAAAATCCTATTTAGATTCCAAACATAGTAATTAATAAAAGAACAAAATCATATTTAACCTGCAAACATAGTCATATTTCAGCCTAGAGTGATCATTTAGGGTGAAATCAAAATGAGTACCATTTGTAAGATGTCTAGTACCAAATAGAATTCTTCTACCTTTTCTGAGTTTGACTACAAAATCAGATTGAGACTGACTGATTCATTATCAGAGGAAAATGTAGAAAATAGACAAAGCTAAATTAGAATATAAATTTTCAGTTTTGAAATGATTTATCAACCTTTGTTGGCTAATAAAATTTATTTAATAGTATTGGAAACCAAGGACTGAAAAATTGGCTTGACGATTCAAAGTAAAAAAAATATGTGTATATATCAGGTATACATTTTATTTTTAAAAGAAAAAAGAACATATTTTTAGAATTCTGTACTTTGGTAGACTGATAAGACCAAGAACTTTTCTTTGTATAATCTAACAACTGAATATAAAGATTTTAAATTACTACAGTTGGTTTTCAGAACTAAATGATCTCAAAATTAATTATTTGTGCTGAAAATGCCTATCTTGAATTTCCAGTAGATCTCCTCATGGTTGTATTTTAATTTTACACCTTGCTAAATTGCAATACAACAAATATCAGGTAAATCTATAATCTATTAGCTCAAAGACCATGAAATATATTTTATGAGATACTTTTTAGGAGGTAAGTTTTATTTTTAGTTTGGATATATACCAGATGTACCTGGGTTCACACACATTTTTGTTTAGCTATTTCTGACATTTCGCTCTAACAAGTAAAATGACTGAAAAATACACAGTAAAGCAAAATTCATAAATTAGAAGTAGGCAATAAATATAAAATTAAACAAAATAATAAATAAAAATTTAAAAATGGAGTCAAGTGTAAAATCAACATTTGAGCTATATTTAGTAAGGTGATATACAGTGCTTTAAACTTTCTTGCAACCAAGTCAAAGAGAAAAGTGTGACAAGTTATGTAATTCACAACATCCTTAAAAATAATGAAATAATTTTTCATCATCCATCACTAAAGCTTGAAAAATGACAGACTTTGAATTTTAGAGAAATCAGTGCTAAGATGCCAAGACAACTCTCACTGACAATAATTATAGGCCTCAGAGACCTGGAGGTCAGGTCAGATGCAGATGTGTACCTTCCTCGTGACACGCAGAAGTAGACTAGAGTAATCCCTTTTCAATTCCAGGGCATGAATACATAGGGTGTAAGGGGAGGTAGAAGATAATATTTGTGATAATATTTGCAAGGCCAAGATCTCATAGAAAATAAGGAGTAGGGAGAAAGGGATTTTCAAAACTATTTCATATAAATAAATATATATTGTAACAACCAATCAAAGATTTAAAAAGCTTCTACTTTTATAATAATTACTGAAGCATTTTACCAAATAAACATTTTGAATCAACATTACTTTTCTAAATTGTACATAAAGCATTTTTGTGTTGCTGCCATTCTTTCACTTCTTTAAAATGATTGTCAGTCTTTTCTGAATTTTACAAAGAGCCCTTTTTGGGTTGAAATTTAAATATTTCTCACCCTTGCATCCTTCCTTGGTTCATTTTAAAAATTCTTAGCAAATTGCCTAATCTTTTCACAGGTAATTTTGATGATTAAGTCACATTTTATAGTAAAATGTCTATATTGAAATGGTATGAAGCATAACATTTGGGGTTTTTTTTCTAATTTTCTTTGTAGCTTAATCCATAATAAGTAGTACAAGTAGTACCAGGAACATCTGATAAGGATTAGTAGGACAGTTCTTAAAACAAATAATTTTTTTTTACCCCTTTCCAGTATTTCTGAATCAAGTGCTCTGAGGATTGGGGCCCAGGTCTCTGCAGCTTAGGAAATTGCTCAGATTAGTCGTGTTTATTAATGTTTAATAATTTGCATTTTAAAATTATGATTTCAAAATTTATAATATGTGAATATACATGGCAGGATGTCCCTACAATAGTTGGTGAGGGTTCACTAAATTAACAAAAACTAAAGCACTAATGCATATGCAATAATGTGTTATGATTGTATGCTACTAAAACCAGAACCATGTAACCACTGAGTTTGTTTGAACTCTTTAGGCCATATTTCACTATTTTATGAAACATTGAAACATATTTTAACATTAAAAAATATTTTAGCAATCATTTATTGAGAACAGTTATATGCTAGGTCACATGTTGAGTCTAGTTAGTAGAGATATGAAGATGAATAAAAGAATTCTTGTCTGGAAAAACTGAAAACTATGTCAATCATATCATCATGAGGATATTATCTCCTGAAATTAGGAGAACTATGAATTGCCACATAACCTCCTCTTTAGGTAAAACTCAAGGGTCCATATTGTATTATATCACTATAAGTGTACACTCATTAGTGATTTCATGTAGTTGGAACCAACTACAGTTTGGAAGGTGCCATTTGGAAGGTGTAGAATCTTCCCATATTTCTGTTCAGACACTCTATCTTCATACCTGAGATGGAAAGTGTCAGGTAGACCATACACATTTCTCTCGTCATTAATCATTGATTCTTACAAGATTTCCTTCTTAGAAGAGCAGAAAAGTATGTGAGTGCACTAGGAATTAAGAAGACTCCATGCCTCTTTCCCTTGTTCCCCTGGCGGTTCAGCTGGCTTATAAGAAATGCTGCCATCTAGATGATGGCAGCCTTTCTATTTGATATGTCAGGTATAATTGAAGAGTCCCAAGATGCTCCTCCTCTGAGCTCTTTTCTCCACAAGTTATGGCAATGCCAGAAGTTGAGCATAGACAGGCAAGAGGCCACATGTTGCATATAAATGAATTAAGTAGGTAGCCAGTCTGAGGAAGAGAATGAGGATTTTCTATTTCATTGATGGTTCATGTTTTCTTGGGAAAACTTTGGGTACACTCTTTCCCTTTATTATTTCCAGAACAATGTGAAAAATATTATGAGAACTGCCATATTTTCATTTCTTTTCCTCCTTTTCAACATATATTTGTTGAGAATTTAGTGCCATGCCCTGTTTTAGCAACAAGGGATATAGTACTGAATAAAATAAAGTGTCTGCTTTAATGAAGTTTATATAATATTGGGTAAGAAGGGAGTAAAATTACTTAAATATAATATGTGAATCATAATAAATATAATAATATGCTTTGTTTTGAAGCATTGTCTACTGTTTTTCATGGCTTTTAATTATACTTCCATTATTTCATTGTGTGCCACACACACACACATATAAAGTTCTTCAGAAAATAGAACAGTAAATTTATGACATAGGTTTGTGGGAAGCTCTTCCACATAATGTAAGGGAAAAATGTAAGTTACCTGAGAGGACCACAAAATATACATAGTAAACCATTAAATCATTCTATATGCATAGAGATCTAACACATAGATATCTATGGTATCAACCCTTAAGAGACTTAACCCACAATCCAGAAGACTGATAATTAACAGTAGTATGAGGAAGACAAGTAAGGAATGCTGTCCTAGAAGAGTTCAGGGAATACAACAGGCAAGGTTTCCCAGAGTGAATTTTAAATGAAACTAATACTATAACAGTAAAACAAAACAAAAGAATTTTTAAAGTTCTAATTTTTCCTTGATCCTTATGGAGTAAATTTTCATTTTCTTCTAGTAATATGTGTTTCTAGTAGAAATCTATTAGACAATGAGAAAATAAAATATTAACTCACCACTTAGTGGACCATTATTAACATTCATAAGATACTTTTTGAATATGTATTATGTTCTAGATCTTAGTCAGTCAGCCACAGGTTCTCAGAAGGGAGCATTTTAATTGGCAAGCAACATGAATAACAACACAAAATTTGACTCATGTTAATTGTCTTCAGATTTGGACTTACAAACCAAATGAGCAACAATACCAGTGATGTCACTAGAACAACACAAATACAATAGTCTTCTGAACAAACATCAAAATACTTTTTATAACCTCCACCTAGAGCAGATGTGAGAATCAGACTCCTCTGGGTTAAATTCTGGCTGTACTTTTCTATCTGTACAATCCTAGCCAAGTTTTTGAGTTTCTGCAGTTCAGTAAAATTAGATTATTAGAAGTACTTACTAATGCAATATTTTGAAAACTGAGTAGGATAATGCATATAAAGTGCTAATCATAGATTCATATGTAGCAAGGTATTTAATAAACACCATCATTACTATTATGCTTACTATTACTATTACTATTAAAATTATTTCACTACCAGGAAAAATCATTGAAGATATATTTTGCCCAGTAAAATACTGTTATCATTACTGACTGTATAAATCAAAATACATTTCCTACTGAGAATGGGTCAGAGATACCATCTTTGTAACACATATTAAGAATCTGGGTTTTATAGATGAAACTATAATATAGTTTATCTCAGTAGATTAATGATATTTTGCAGACTAAACTTGTTTCTTGATAGAAACAATGTCTAAAACTGCCTTAATGCCTTTTTTGATACAGATTTATTTCTACAATATTTGATTAAGTTTGTTTTATTAAAACAAACTTTTAAACTCAAAACCCCAATGTTTTTCAGATAATGCCACGTGCCTTTATATATCATGATGGAAAAGGATTAGAAATATAATTTTACCTAAACAGAATAGCTTTAGGAAAAAGACTTACTGTCAGATATGTGTCTCAGTATTATAGTAATCAAAGATCACTAGCTTAACAGGTACTATATAGTAGGTACCAAAAAGTGTTTATGGAATTGAATTATATTTTGTAAGAAAAGGCATGCTTTGTTGAAAGTGCAAATGATTTAGAGAATAACCCAGTAGAATAACAATATATGTTTAAAAGTAGTTCACAACATATTATGTTGAATTTTTTGGCTGTGTGTGTGTGTGTGTGTGTGTGTGGTGCTGAAGAGCTCAGGGCCTTGTGGATGCAAGGCAATAACTCTGCCACTGAGCCACATCCCCAGCCTCTAAATTTTTAAAAGTATAGGCTGTCTTTAGTGTGAGAAGCAAAACTATGCCATGAAAAGAACATAGACTCTGTAATTGCACAGAGTGGGCTTGGCATTTGTTTATCATCTCCACCATTTACCAGTTATCTCATCTTAGACAAGTTATTTTCGTGTCTTCAAATAGGAAATGAAGCAGTAATATCCTCATTGGGGTGTGTATCTGGCTCTGGTAGAGTTCTTGATACATAATAGGGACTCTATAAACAATACCTATCAAAAACAGTAACCATGAAAATAAGACAAATCCTATGTACAATGACCATAAGATTGTGTATGTATGAATATATAAATAATAACACTTAAAAATGTATTGCCTAATGTCTGCCTCCTAGGCAAAGCCTATATAAAAATTTTGTCTGTTTAGTTGCCTTCTTGAAAAGATGGCCTTAATTATTTAGCTATATGAAAATACAATTCCAGAATCTAAACTAGGTTAATTTTTGAAACCTGACAATAAATGCAAAAGATACCCCGGATTTATTACTAAAATGACCAGATAATTTTGGCTTAATGCAAATAAAAGCCACAGACAATGTTCTACTTCTCATGATCAAAAAAGGGAATTAACCTGGAAATCCCTTAGGTAACCCTACTTTGAGTAGTATTAATTGGAAGCATCTTAAAGATCAAAAGGCTATTATTACTAGTTGCAGTGGTAGCTACATATGGAATATGGCTACAGAAATTCACAATATAAAAATAGTTCATTGCTAAATTCGAAATTCTGTTAATGTCACAAACAGTGGGATGTGAAACTCAAATGAATTGTGATGACAGTTGAGTACCAAGCTGCCTATTTTTTCCTCCTTAGAGCTGCCCAAATTTGGTTTTTTATTTTCCTTAGTCCTGATTTAACCCATCAATATTTGTATTTTCTGTAGCTAGCTTTATCTTGGAACTTACTGCTTTAGAAGTTTCTTCCTAAATGCCTCTAAATTCCTAGGAATTTTGTTCTTGCTACTTTTCTTCTGACAGGTAAGTTATTTTTAATCTTTTTTGCCATCATTCACTTTAGAGTCAGATTTTTGAATGCTTTTTTAACCTACAGACTTCTGTTGCTGTATATTGTTTATTACTTTTCCTTTTTCTCAAGAGCTTTTAGCATCATTCTATAATTCTTGATCTGCAGGCTCTTTGTATAGGGCATATTTCTTCTCCATATAGCTTTAACATGGGACACTTGTCATCCTGATCTGCATTCATTGTCTACTATTGTTTTTAAAATCCTGGGGTGTTTTGTTTTGTTAATTGCCATCCTTTATACTAGAAGGTCTTTGTGATCCTGGATTTGAGGAGCAAGACTTATGAACCAAATCAATCTCCCTTTTAGATGCACTGTTCTGCATAACCCTAAGCTATCTTGACCTTTGGGAAATGTCATTTTAAAAATCTCTAGAGTATTGCTAAAATGACCAAACTATGTAGGCTTAATGGGTTTTGTAGCATGGATAACAAACCTGCTTCACATAGCAACGGTCCTAGCTAAACATTTTTTATTTGGATTTTACTCCACATGGTAATTTGGCTGCCATTTGCTGAGTGACCTCTCTGTGTCAATCATTTTACATTTAATTTTTAAAACAATCCTTTGAGTAGTTACTATTATCTTCATTTAATAGATGAGAAAATCTTAACCTAGAAAGGTTAAATGACTTATTAAAGGGTACAACTAAGGCTACAAAACTCTAGAAATCTTTCTCCATTACCACAGGCTTGTGCCTTGTAATATATTTACATTATTTGTAGTAGAAAGTTGTAGTGAAATTTCACTGAGGCATAGCCAATTTCAGCAAAACAAACATGATGATGAAATCTTATTACTGCATCATTTTATTGGAATATGAACCAGGATCTCCAGAAAGGAAACATGAGTATAGACAACTTCCTGTGCTGCTAGCTTTTATTTCAGGCAACATTATTGCTAATTTTTGGAGAAAATAAAACTTTGCAAAGTGACACAGACCAAGGATTGCTGACTTCCCTTTAGGAGCCTCCTATTATCTGATGTGTACTTTTTGTCCGAAACTAAAATCTGCTGATTATTCTCAGCAAATATATTCTATAGTCTTTTTCCCCAGCAAATTGTATGAAGAATTATTGTTGTAATTATTTCGTAATTTGTGCAGGTAGATCACTGAGTTCATCAGTTTGCCCTCGAAACACAATAACTTCTTTGGATATTGACTAAGAATTTGTATAGAGTAGCTTAGTTTGCAACTTTTTCACAGCTGTTAACTTCATTTATGTGAAAGCTTCTCTGAAGAGCCTCTGAAATTTCTCTGGAATTTTGAATGAAATTTTAATGAACAAAAGTACAAAAAAACATAAAGACACCAGAAAGAAAGGCAGAAAAGAAACTTCAAGAAAAACTCCATGGATCTTCTTTCTTCAAATAGTCCTGGAGTCCGGGGAAACTCTAAAACTTTTAGTATGAGAAGTCTTTTGGGTCATACCACAGATTACTTTCCCTGGGCTCCACCTCGCTGGTCACAGTGAATATTTTAATTTCCTTCTCTCAGATTCTGACAGTTACCAATTTTGAAATATCCTCACTGGTTTTCATTACTCTAAATTTAAAATGAGGTGGATGTTTTTTTCTTTTGCTTTTTGAACATTCAAAAGTTTTCTTGTGTATTTACTAAAAGTCCCTATGAGACTCTTATCACAAATTTTGTTTATTAAGCAAATAAGTATTACTATTTTTTATAAATTTAAATACCCATTAGACTTTTTAATCCTGTCTCTGAATGCTGAATATCTATAACTATTGTTCTGTTATTTGAAACAGTAAGTTCCGGAAATGTAAGTGAAAATTAAAAGCTCTAACAGATGGACATTTTATAAGTCAAAATTTAGTGTTATAGAATCTACTTGAAACTGACTTTCTATAATGCTGTTTCTAACCAACCTTTTCACAGATGTAAGCATGACATAGGAGTTGAGCCATGATGAAATAGTATAAGACATGGAGAAAAATTGTACATATATACTGCATATCCTATCCCATCTCATTCCCTGAATCATTTACATTGGAAAATTTTTTCCAAAAGTAAACTATTATCCATCTTATAAATTTAACAGTTGTATGAATTTCTAATTTATTTGTGAAACATATGAGTCTTCTGACCTTTTTGCTTTTAGTTGCACTTGGGCCAATCTAAGAAACCTTGAATGAATATATATATATATATATATATATATATCCAAACCATATTTGAAACCAATGTTCTAAGCTATGTTTCTCTGCAAGAATAACTTCACAAATGAAATGAAACCATAACTTTTCTTACAACAGAGTAAAATTTAGGGAAGAACAGCCATTTTGAACACTGATTTTTAACAGTGACTAGCCACCCAATTTTTGGAACACCATGGAAGCCATTTTAATCTGTGGAGTGGAAAGGGGATATGAAAATCAATAAAAGGAAAAGATATCTGTCATGAATGAAGCCCAAAGATACAGTTAAGAACAATGTCCTCTACATGTGTCTGTTATCACATTCCACTGAAAGGTGTTGAAAAAAATATCAGCCAGCTTCTACTAGAACTGAGTGTCCAGATGAACAAGTCTGTAAATAATTAAAAGAATAAACTAGACTAGGGGGGAAAAAAGGTGGGGGATTAACCACTCTAAATACTGAATATGTCAAAACCGAAAAACTAAAAAAGGGAAAGGAACTTTTGTTCAAAAGAAGATAATTTCCATCCTTCACCCGAGACACGGATTTGTGAATGTGATAATAAAAGCCCTTTGGGTAGGCTTGGTGGAAAGAACACTGTCTTCATAATGACTTCACTAGGTGTTCAATTACCCGGGTGATCTGATCAGCCTGTCCTTGTTTCTAAAATTCAGTAAACCAAATGAAGATGAAGAAAATAGAGTTTAATAGTTAACTTTCAGCTAGTTATTTGCAATTTTTATACAAGGAACAGGGAGATGATTTTATGCCATAGTCCTGATGTTCATTCCAATCTAATTACTGTAATCTGTTCAGAAAGCATTTATAACTTTCTGCAGAAAGTGACTTTGGCTGAATTCTGAAGATAGAAATATAGCTTAATGACCCAGAATGTGGAGTCTCCCTTAATACAGGTGAATCTTTTTAATAACTTATGCTCTAGAATCCAAAATATTGTTATTTTTTCTATTAGTCCTTTCTTATGTTGGTAGCCATCTCTCCTGTTCCTATTCCTGCAAAGGTTGTGTGACTGTGTAGTTACTTTTGGTGAGTTTCCCTGAGGAAGTTTATGTCTTCTTCCAACTTGGAAGTTTGCAGTGTTTTTAGATGCAGTTGAATGTACAAATCCAATCCTGCATTTTAATGACCAAGAACAGAAAAGATTTTAGAGATAATCCTTTATTTGACAAAGGGAAAGAACAAAGGAAGGTGATAAATTGTATCTTGTGGCTGATTCAGTTGTCAACAATCAGGAGTGTTTGACTAGTGGTCTTTTTATCCTGTCCATTGCTTTCTCAGAATCCTAATCAGACATTCCTGTATGACTAAGAGAATCCCCTAAGTCTTAGCATCTCCTCCATCTCTTCAAAAGGAAGGTAACCATGAACTAGCATGTAGCATATTTAAAGAACAGGAATCTGGGTTATGAAAAAGTACTGAGAATAGAAAATTGCGAATAAGTTCTTAAACACTGAGTTCATGGAACTGTTGGAAATGTCTGGTATGGAGTTTATGTGACTATTACACCTAAACTAAACAGCAGTAACAAGAATTTCTTATATCTAACTCTACTAAAAAGCAACCAAAAGTATAAAAATTGCAAATAACTAGCTGAAAGAGCACAAGTCTATATTTTTTGTAGATTACAGTATATCTTTTAGTTCCATTGTGGGGTTGTTTCTGATGTTTCTCAAAGATCGCTTCTGTGCCTGTCTGCATAGTTCTTGTAATAATGTTAGTATTTTCTTCAGTCTCTATTTGAGCTCTTTTTTCACACTTGTAAAGAGGCTTTTTTTCTAGCCACTTTGCACACAATCACCATTTCACTAGGACAGATGGGTGTTTTTCTATATAATGCTTTTCAAAGTGAGAAGACAGCAAGAATAGATTTTGAACAATATTTTATCAGTATTATTGAAAAATTAGCTTCTGTGTATTCTGCATACACAGCAGCTGTATAAAAAGTAAACTGTATTCATATCTGATCTCTTCTGCATTTATTATGCTGAGTATTGCTACAGCACCTAAGCACTTTATGTTATTTCCTCTTACTATTATTTACCACCTGATCATTCAGAAGTGCTTTTTACAATCAAAGAATTTCATTAACAGCCCATTCTCTCACTCTTTGTTTTTTTAACACCCTTGCATGTAAAAGTATTGAGCATCTTAGCTGCATTAGATAAATTACAGTAAAAATATAGAGCGCTTCTGACAGAAACTGGGAGTAAATCTTCCCAAAGCATTTACTGAAATTCAGTTTGTGTTTTAAGGTATCCAGACAATGCTATAGAAGTCCATATATTCACATGAAAAGCCAACCCTATATAAGCACTTTTACTTATGGTTTCTACCACTGCGGTAGTCAGCAGTGTGAGGTGAGGGACAGGAGTACTGTCTGTACTTCACATATAGAGAGGGTAGGACAAATGTATGTTCTCACTATAGGAAACTCATGATTCCTAATGACTCTTGATCTGTCCTGACCCCAGAAACACAGAATTCAATCTGTTTTAAAATCCAGAAAGCTAGTATTGTATTTTTTCTACTAACATGATAGAAACTTGTTTATTAAAAAGTTCATTGTGATTATAGAGAAAGGTGCGTGGTTGGTACCTTAATAGTTTGATTGAATTAAAATGAAGTTCACACTGGGGTTCTTTCTCAGCTCCACACCTTGCTTTCTCTTTGACTCTGAGCTAATTGCATAACCTCTGGTTGACTTCTGCCTCATCTACACATTCAAAGTGAAATTCAGAAATGAGATTATTATCTAACTAAAGTAGACTGTAATGTTATTCTTCTAAATATTTCTGGGAGAGAATTTGAGATTTCTGATTTAAGTAGATAGTAATGAAAATGAACAAGTTCCTACACAAGCTTCATGTATCCTTAAACTACAACCCTGTGGAAGCAAGTGTATCAGGGTTGCTTGGGGATGATCATAACCATTTGAAGTATTTAATAAAATCTAGATTACTGACCATCTCTTCCCTGGCACATGCCTCTGAACTTCTACTTCAAATCCAATGTAGAAACTGATCATTTTATTTCTAACTGTTACCCAGGTGATTCTGACAGGACTACACTTTGAATCACTGCCCTCAAAGAGATGTAGCTTCAGTACAGTAAAGGAATCAAGGCTCAAAGTACCTTCATGGCATGACAGTAATGATGCAGAATATAGAAGCAATCCTAGACCTACTACTTTCTGATTTTACTACCTTCCCACACCAGATATTTTTTTTCTTCAATTCCACTAGAGACATTTTTTCTTTACTTTTATGTTTTGCCTTGAGTCTTAAGTGAAATATCATTGTAATGAGTAGTAATGGAGTCTTTTTCCTGTAAGATCTACTAGCTATTTTGATTGGATTTATGAAAGCAGAGGAGTTCTTTCCAAAGTTTAGTTGGTGTGAATAGTTGTTCAGGATGGTATTATATAGCAATACCTCAGTTGTCAAAAAGCTCCAAGCTTGAACTTTCCACTACTCAAACAGCATAGTTAAAAATAATAATAATAATAATAATAATAATAATAATAATAACTGCTTGGTGTTCATGACTGTGCTTGGTAGTCAACCTGAAAATCCAACTTTAAAAAATCAATATAGACAAAAATCAGTCTAAATGCTGGTCTCACCCAGACAACATACAGTGCTCATGTTAATGCATTAAAACATTCATGATTATACTTTTTCTTTTCTTTTTCATTTTATTTTTTTTTTGCACTTTGTTTGTATAAAATATCATAACGATGGCTTCAAAGGAAGTTAGTGATACCAGCAGTAAAGCTAAGGGGGAAACTGTGAGAACCACAGTAGAGTTAAAGAAAAGTATCATTGTGAAATTTGTTAGTCTCATAAAAGTGAATTTATAAGTGTAAATTTTTCAGCCTCAGAACCAACTATTTGGTTTTACATTGTTTATTATGGGAAAATATGTTCAGTGTTATAACTTCTTGGTATTCAAACATGAACCTGGAAAAACCGAGTTTAAAAACCTCAGGATCACTGTACTTCTCTTGGAGAGTGGGCAATCAAAGCAATAAATAAATGTGAATCTTCTTTTTGTTTACTCATTACAGCTTGTAGATAAGTGTGAACATGGTGTTAAGACCAAATTCTGGTGTGGCAATGTCTTGTAATAAATGTCTTCACTTATGTTACATTTCCAAGTGGTCATTGTAAAAGAGCACAGCAAGATGAGGATGGTAGGGCAAGGAAAATCACTATAGAAAGAGTAAGGACACAGGAGTTACAGTGCTACATCACACATTAGCATATATCTATTTATCTTCATGATAGCAGTACACCATTAGAGGTGGCTTCCTACGGGGATGTTAGAGTTTTGAAATGAATGCCCATTTTTAACACTTATGTCTGTCTGAGCCCAACTATAAGAAATTGCTTTAGTCAGAAGCAGTAGCATGCACCTGTAATCCTAGCATTCTGGAAGACTGAGGCAGGAGGATTGTAAATTCCAGCCCAACCTGGGTAACAGTGTGACCTATCTCAAAATTTTTTTAAAAAATACTGTATATGGGATGAGAATGCAGTGGTAGAGAGACGTTGGCTTTAACTCCCCCTACTTCTCCCACTATAGAGGAAGAAAAGAAAAGAAAACTGAATTCTGTTTTAATTGTTCTAGGTTAGGTCTTGAACGTCAAATAATTATATTCCAAAGTTTCTCAGGTAATTCTGTTGTGTAATCAGTTAAATACTGGCCTGGTCTTTGAGATCCTGGGATTTGAAACCAGACATACCTCAGTTCACATCTTGGCTCTTCCAATTAGTTACATTTCAAATGTAATAAGTCATTTCATCTGTTTTCTCATCTGTACAATGCAAACAATAACACATACAGCATATTCGTAAGATTTGAGAGATGATTTTACATTTAAATGTCTGACATAATAGTACCTGGCTTGTGATATGGATCCTTTTATTATTAGATGATATGATTATACATTTATCTGTAAAGTGAAACAGCAGTTTATTTTATAAAATGGAGAATAAATGCCTTGAATTTCTCTACATATACTCTGTCACCTTGTCCACAGTATTCTGCTTAGGTCCAGTTTGCCTTTCTTATTTTCTGTGCATCAGTTATTTTCATAGGAGCAGTATATCAGGCTCAACCTTTATTTATGAGATACTTTACTAACTATTACAACTCCCTTTCCTATCAAGATTGAAAACTGAAAAAGTAACAACAAATCCACTTAAATTTCCATGTGGAGTAATGGAGATATGGTATTATTATGTCGGGTTAAGTAATCAAATGCTAGAGTTGTAGCTTAGTGATAACATGCATGCCTAGCATGCCCAGGGTCCTGGGTTTAATGCCCAACATCCCAAAATGCTACTACCACTTCTACAACAGCAACAAAACAACACAGAAAGTAGGGTTCTGCAAACATTTAACACTCGCCTCTTTTTCTGTCACTCCCTGTAAGGATTGCCCCTCTACTATTGGTTAAAGATGATCGTAACTTGTTAATTCCCTTATTTTTTCCTATAAATGCTGAAAAAGTCTTAGTACACAGATAAATAGGAAGCATGGTTTTTATAAGCAATCATGATTTTAAGTCCATTTTGTCATCACTATGTTTACTAAATTTTTCAAATAATTTTGCATCATTAATTTTAAACGTTAGATTAAAAAACAGCCCTCTGTGTATCTCTTGAAGTAAAAATTATGCTTTTGGATGGACAGAGAAGAATTACTTGACTGTCTAATAAAAATACAGATGGTTCCATTTTTCTTGACTCATCTCACATCACACATTAGTCAGGTCACATGCCTGGATCTGGGAATGTTTGCAGCAGTAGGTCACTTGCTGAGTTTTGGGGCATAAAAAAGACTATTTGCCTGGCTTTTAAGTTTGTGGCTCTTACACGGTGCCTGGCATGGAGATAGGAAGGACATTTTTTTTCCATTAATCTTTTTCTTTCTGTTTTGAAAGGAAAAGTTGAAACAGAGTCCCTACTGAGATTTTAACATGTTCCATGATGGTAACCATAGGAAATAGGGAAACAGGAAATTTTTGGACAGAAGGAAACCAAAAAGTCCATCTCAACCTATCCTCACTTCTCAGATACCAGTTGGATTCTACAATATTATTTTTCATCTAACTGCATATCGAAGACTTTTGCATTGCTATAGTTTTCTTTCTGATAGTAGAAAAGCATTACTGCCAATCATCATGAAACAGATTGTTCTTTCAGTAATACTAAGTATACTAGAAGTTCAGTACCACTTCTGGACAAATCAATGGAACATTTAGATGTGAAAAAGCCTAAAACAGAAGTTTTCATTTGGAAAAATTCATTTCTATATTAAAAGAGGGTCTCAAAACATATCATAATAGAGCCCATGTAAATTCCAGTTATGGAAAAAATATTTATTTAATACAAAAGTATATAAACAGAATAATTACATTTTTCTTCATTAGATTTAGAATATTTAAAATCATACACACACAAATCTGTATATATCTTCAGTCCTCTTTTCTTCTATTCCATATCCCAACCTCTAGACACCAAAAATATTGAAATATAAATCAGCTTTTGTGTTCAAAAGATACTTTAATTGCTATTGAAATGAAAGTGCTAACCAAATGTATTGGTATTCTTCCCTAAAAACTGAAATAGGCATACTTTATGCATGTCTATGTGTCTGTGTGTGTGCATGTGTGTGTATGCGTGTGTGTGCATGCGCATGAATGTATTCTTCCTACCCATATCCATAGGGAACATATTTCATATAATGTGTTCGAGTAGAGCTATATTGAAAATTTACAATTTCAAGACTGTTATACCTATTCTAATAGTTTCTATTTTCTTTCATTATACAGTAGCTATTATGGGTGAGATTATGAAAGCATTACTTGCAGTTACTGTTACATTTAAATAGTGAATAGAGATAAAGAACTAGTAGTCATGGGTGTTAGTAATTTTCTGATGCAAAGTTGTTGGATCTATTCTAATACCAAACCTTAAATGATACAAAAATTCAAAATAATAAGTTTTTTTTAAACCTGCTATTGCCAAGTCTAAAGTATCACTTCACAAGACTGGCATGATGATTATTGTTGCTGTTATTAACTGAACCACCTCAGATTGTATAATCTTACACAAACATGTTTGTACAATTAAGTTTTTCTATAGAATATTTTTCAAAGACCAAAGCATATACATAAGCACAGATAAGACATCTGTTTATACAGAGTCCATAAAGTAGGCATGTTCCATAGAGGCATGGAAAAGTTTACTCAAGGAGCAAATTAGAAGTCAGGATAATGTAGTCTAAGAATATCTATGTTCTAGGTCAGACTCTGCCTCCAAATGAGTTGCCACTAAATGACTTAACTTCTCTATGCATCAGTTCCCACATCTGACTCAGTGACAACTTACAATCAACAATCAAAATTAATTAAGGTCATAAAATTATTTTGAAGTACTCAATATTATAATTATACTTTATAAATAATGTTCAAGTTTTAAATGAAATCTTTGACCAAGTTATTTTTTTTTTAAAGCTCTCTTGTTCCAAGCATTAGAAACTAAGGAATGTTAAAGCAATGGCACTTCCCTGAAGAGTTGCCCTGAAGAATTTGACAACAAACATAGAGCCTAAAGGAAGGGTCTGGATTAAGTAAGGCCCAGTGATGACATATTATAGTTTTTAACTAATAAAGGAAAAGGAAGACAGTGTAATCTTGGAGAAGGCATATAACTTGATCAAATTCCCTATGTCTCCTGAATTCTCTATGTTTGATACAAGGGATGGACTGAAAAGACTGATCTGACAGTGGAAGCTCTGGTGAGATAGAAGAGTTTAGAAGAATTTTTCCATAAAAGTGTACAGTAGTTCCCAAATTTAAATGTGTCTCAATTGGAGCAGGATGAAAGTGTAGATTCTATGGTTGCTCCAAATCCGTATTCCAGGTAATCTCCTGGAGAGCAGTGATTGGAAGAGTTATGATTCTTCTTTGCAACCAGTTTCCATTATTTTTTGGTTGGTAGTGTTTGTGAAACTACACTATAAATTTTATGTCAGTCATTTAGTGCTTTAGCACTTAAGGTAATACCAGTTTTTGGTTATGGGCAGAACTAAAGAAATTATTTGATGTTTATTACAGTCCCACAGATAGAACATTTTTTTCAGCAGAAATACCTTATCTTTGAAATTATCTTTGTTTGTTCCTACTGAATTTGCATATTTTGGCTTTTAGGAAAGAATACAAATAGATCTGTTTTTGTCTGAAATTTTACTTAATTGCCACTGGAGGATCTATTAGAATAAGGAGTATTTTTAAATTTTTGATATTTTTTGTTCTCTTTTTATGCATGTGCCCAGATGTTTTCACAAAACTAAATGATTTTTTAAAATAATTGAACAGTTCTCTTTAATGTATTTACATGTTTTCACTTTGGACTATGACAACTGATCTAACCTCTCTGAAATCCTTGTGTCCATAAAAGTAAGCAAGAAACATCCCCATTGCTAAGAAATTTTTGTGGCATGAGAGGAAATCTCTTTATATTATTCCACATATTCAATCCCTTGTCATTTTCCATTATAAATAAATAACAAACCAATTTGGCACATGCCCACCGATTAAAAATAAAAGTTGTCAGAGTGAGAGGAGAAAGACAAAAATATGAATTATTAATTATAATATTAAGCAGCACAGAAAAGCCCATCATGAAATGATATTACCTAGGAAAGGATTTTATCAAAATAAAAAGAATAATTTTTAATATTTATCATATAATTACATTGTTGTCATTTTAAGCCATAAATATATATGTAATAAGCCATACACAGTGCACTTATACCTAGATTGTTGAAAAGATATTTTAATCATGAATAATAAAAGTTATCAATAGAATAGTAACATAAAAGGGAAGCATGATTACAAAGTCATTTATTAAATTATCATATTGTTCTAGTGGCTATATTCACTGTGAGATCACTCTCCTCAATACTGTATTGTTATTTTTAAAATGCTAGTTATTTGAAAAAGTCAGAAGACAGAATTTGCAGAAAGACTTTTGTTTTTCTTTTAAAGATTAATTAATTTTACAGATTATACAATTCATACTGGGATGGGGATGGATCTAATTTTTTCCTACAGAGAGATTTGAAAGAAATATACATTGAGTATTGGTTGAAAATGAGATGCATGTTTTCAGTACAGTAAAGTGATTTCTTCTCAACAAGTGAAAATATCAGTTATCTTGAAAATATGTGCACATATGTTGTCCTAAACCAGTTATCTAATATTTCTCCCTGACATGTGTGGGTTTCCTTTGCCTTTCGTTTGGGTAATTTAAATGTTTTATTTCTGGTAAAGTTTCATTTTTTATGACATGATTTAAGATGTCATTTGGAAGCAAAGATAATTATAAAAACTTTCTCCACATTTTGAATAATCTCAAAAGTTATTCACATAGATACTGAGAAAATTTTTTTGCTATTCTGTGAATAGCAACTTTGATTCTATTTAGTTATATTTTTATTTTAACACTGTAGTAAACTTCTGTGACTTGTGTTTAGTTTCCTCATTCCATTTCAGTTGGTTCTGTCTTGATGGTTTATTCTCTCAGGCATGATGTTACATTACCATCTAAATATCCTTGGCAATATCTTTGTCTTTAGTTTTTCAGTGAATTTAGTGCTCATGGAAGTTGAAAAGCAGGTCCAAATCCAGGCAAAAACAAAAAGTTACATGTCTACATTCAAAATAGTAAGCCAACTATTTTGTTTTTGTTACATGCATGAAATATTTATTTAAAATACAAGTTTTAGGTCTTTTTTTAAGAAAAATTTTTATGTCACAGAATATCTTGACGCTATGTCTGCTAACATGGGTTCTCATTATAATTTCTCTTGTGCATGAATTTGTCTCTGTCCCTTAAAAATATATCATCTTCACTGTTGTTATCATCGCCACAAAGCATTTGTTAAGCACCCCATATATAGCAGTATAAACACAGATACTTTGTTACTCACTCAATACTGGTTATGGATTTTAAAAATTCTTTTAAGGTTCCATTCATTTTATTTCTTCCCCTATCCTAGTTATAGTTCCCAGTTCATCAGAAAACATTAATCCTTTCAGTATTACTATGTTTCCCAAATTCTCATCCAGAAGTGACTTTCCTTTCTTCTATAGTATTTGGACTCTGTTGATTAACTTGAGCTTCTCTTATAAATCATATAATTGTTACAGTTTTTTCTTCTTTCTTTGGGGTTCACTGATTCCTACTACATAAGCATTTTACAGCTGCTGTCATTAGCTCGTCTCCTTTGCTGTGATTCATTTTGACAATATCCTTTTTTGCTTGATTTTGGTAACCATTAATCCCAATAAATTCTAATAATGTTTAGTTTTGCCTTAATTTTACTTTTTAAATTACTGAGTAGAAATGAGAAAATAGCACAAACAATAACCAAATACCAAGTGCATAGCTCCCTAAATGAACTCCAATGAATCTCTTAAATGAAACACAGATAAAAAAATTTTAGTCAGAGAACATTCTAGAATTGAAGAAAAAGAAACCTTAATAGAAACACCATTGCACAAGAAAAGAGCATATAATCAATAAGCTATTAGTGAAATCAGGCTATAAAGAAATAATCGAAGAAAATAGCTGACTTCTAGATATTTAAATTTTTTAATAGTTACAGTTAATATTTATTGAGAATTTTCCATGTATTAGGCAACATGCTAAGCAACATTCTTTATTATTTTATTTATTAATGTATTTCTTGCTATAAGTCCCTGAGAATAGCTGTTATTAAACGAAAACTGAGGTTTAGCCAGTATAATTGATTTGTCCAGGTCACAGAAGTAGGAATGTGGAAGCAGAATGGAAACTCACCTGGATTCTTAACTTTCATACTGTTTCATACACCTTTCAAGCAATTTATGTGTATATGTAATTCTGGTTTGACTACTTTATAGAAAGAAGATCATGAAAGACCTTACTCAACTGAGTCATTATTTACACTTCAGTAGTACAGCAATGCTTGAAAGTTACAGTGGCAGAGACTAATTCAGGTCTTGGAAATTATATCTTTTCCTTAAGTTTGCTAATTTCATCCTCTGGTGGAAAATTATTTGTGGCTTTCTCTTTCCTAACTGTAAGTAATGGTTGGTTAATGTTGGGGAAAACTTCTAAAGTCTTTGATGTAATATATTTTGAGCGAGTGAAAAATACTCATATATTTGTCCACAAATTACATATTAATATAAGCAGTATGACCTTCTTGGATGATTAAAGACATTTACATTGACTTATTTCTTAGTTTCACTGCTTAAATTTCAGACTAATATGTTAAATACTAACAATCTGACACTTTAAGAGTGTCTGATCCATTGCATTTACTGTATAAGTTTAAGACAAGATAACCTATTTGGATATGTGATGATTTCATGATAATGTATTCCTTAGGGGGAAAACATCATATTTCCTAAACCTAAAGAAATTAGTATCAGTATATGATATCTGATCTGTTCCAATACATCTGCTGTATGCTGTGATCTAAGTCAGTAATCAATAAATTCTAAAACTGAGGAGCCTAGAACTAGAATCAGGAGAATTCCTGATTGCCTGATTGCCTTGAGCTAGAGAGGTTATATGGACTATTTATCCAGAGATTTCTCATATTTCTTTTAAATAAGCATAATCCTCCTTTCAAAAACTAAATCTTTTTGGAGTCTTTAAATATAAAATGAGTTTATTTTTTAAAATAAATTCATTCTATAAATTCAAATTGTTTATTGTATTGAAAATTATGAACTCAATCATAACATCATGATCGATATATGAAGAAACTAAAACTCAAGATTAAATTATTATATTGAATTTGGTATTCATTGTATTTTCTAATCAGAATTATAGTACAATATGGTATCAAAAAAATCAGGAGACATATAGATAAGTTGCATACAGTAACACTTCTTTTGTGTTGTTGTTTTCAAAAGGCGTGTCTTCCAAATTCAGATCCTAATTTTAGGTCTGCATGAAAACTAACAATATTATATTTATTAATTTGTAGCATCACATTGACTTGCAATACATTTTTAAATTTTATATAATACATTTAATTTTGTGTATCGATATTCTCATAATTATAAATTTATATTTTTAAAACACTTCCATTAAATTTTAACTGCTTAACTATTTTTTATAATTTTTTTTCTTAAGTTGAAGTTTTTATGAAACAGTTTGAAAACCACTAATTTGGTTCAAACAAAGTTTTAGGAAATAGTCTTATTTTCTCTTCCTGCTCCTTTATGGTTTAAGGACAATTTAATCTTTTGGGGATGCTTTCTCTTATGAGTTTTTTTGTTTGTTTGTTTTGTTCTTGATTTTGTTTTGTTTTGTTTTGTTTTTTGCTTTTTTCTGGTACCAGGGATTGAACTCGCTTGCCAGGCAAGCGCTTATGCTGCTGAGCTAAATCCCCGGCCCCCTATGAGTTTTGTTATATTTGAATTATTTCTTCAAATAGAAGTTAAGTCCCTGAAAGAAAAGATTTCTTTCACCTGTGAACATAATACCACATAGTGATATGGAGAGAGGGTTTATCCAAGGTCTTTTAGCTACCATCTGTATACACCAGAGAATTTGGAAAACAGTACAAGTTTCAATTCTCAGTCCTCTTTATGTATTCCTCCTTGCTTCTACTTCTGCCTCTTCATTCAAAAGCAACCCAGTGTATATCAAAAAATGTTTATATTGAATACATATAATAGAAAGGTCAATCCACTCCAGTTTTCAAAGCTCCCACAGTGAAGGAAGGAGAGAAGGATAAGAGGCAGAAAGGAAATGGAAAAAAAGTGAAATGCTACTGTGGAAAAGAAAGAATCATGTATATGAAAGAAACAAAATGATTGTGGTACCATCAATGTCTGCTCTAGAAATCTTTCAAGAGCACGAAAGAGTAGCTAAAAATGAGAATTGACTGTTCTAGGAAGGATATAAATTAAAAAATCAAGTCTAAATAGAGAATGTGATAGAAGCTTTGATATCAGCCAAATCACATCACTAGAAAAACTTAGAGCCTAAAATGCATGGCAGTTTTCAAGTTTTTGTCAGATCTTTGATAACCATGTAGGTTTAGCCACTAGGGAGTGAAATATCTATTAAGAAAGTCAAGCTTTATTGAGACTCCTATGTGATGAACTAGTGAGGAAATGAGAGCAAAATATGGTGTTCTATGAATCCACACAACTAATACTAAGTCTGTTTTTATAAATGGGTAGCATTTCCTACTCACCTATTTGGAAAAAATCATTTCTATAATATATGTGTTTACATTAACTAACAAGTATCTTGTGTTTGTTGGAACATTTTTCTTTTATGTCTGGTAAGCCATTTACGTTACCTCCTCTTCAGTATCTGTTGGAACATTTATTTTATATTCACTATTTCATTCCTGTTGGAGCATTTATGTATGATTTGTTTGTTACTTTTATCTGTTGATCTTGCCCTCCCCATATGCTCATATCTGACTGGCCTAGTTTCCCACATTCAATATGTGATCTCTAGCCCTTTTTAAATATTAATTAGTGTAATTGAATTCCCTCCAGTATTTCTAACCCCAGGCACCTGAATTTCAGTGTTTTTATTAGAACTGATTTGCGCATTTAATGTCCAAACTACCTCCCTATCCTTTACCTCCGAAACAACTTTTCTTGATTGTGTAAAGGTAGGGATACATGGTTGCCTAGAGAAACCCTTCATGGGAAAATAAAACATTACACATTACAAACATTTTTAGCTAAGACTGAAAAAATACAAAGTTGTCTTCTGTCTTTGGCAAAAGAAATCATCCAGTGTGGATTGAAAAATGTAACCCTAACTAGGCACATAGCTAGATGGGAAATACTGCAGTCATGTAGAAACATGTGTAGACACAAGAGGAAAGCCTTGCCTCATCTTGGTGCATTCTTACCAGCACAGCCAGGGACTTGAGGATAATATCTTAAGTCTTCTCTGCTGTCCCATTTGGCAGATCTTTGTGCAGATAATGTGCCCTGGATCTGGATGTGCCTCATAATTACACATAAGTGACTCTTTCCTGGAAAGTAACAAGAAAAAGGAAAAGAAGAGCCTAAAATTCAAGATAGTGAACCATAGAGTACTGAGGGAATTTCTCAATAAAATCATTGGGTATTGCCATTTCTATCTAATGAAAAGAGAAAAAATAATAGATGACTAGATATGTGAAAATGTTGCGATTATCAGAATGTATAAAAAGCTTATGCTGACAAACAGTTTGCTGTTGGCCCTGATCAAAGATCTAGAATACATTATTAAAACCACAACAAATGAAGCAATGGTTTGTGACTCGCTTTAAAAGTAGTGCTTGCTAGAAAGTTGAAGGGATTTCACTGAATGTGTATCTGCAAAATATGTTACCTGATCTCTCTTATATCATATATATATATATATATACATATATATATATGTATGTATATATATATCTATAAAATCTAAGTGCAGATAGATCAGCAACTGGCTAAATCACAAGATTATTGGATAAAAATTCACACCTCAGAGTCTTAGCAGAGGGGAGTCCTGTGGCATATTCCAAAGATATCCTAGGGCTTAACCTTGGTCACCAGTTGCTTTTTGCAGTGACTTATATGAAAGCATGCTTATCATATAGGCACATGACATCAATTCAAATACATACAAAGTTGCTGAATGAAGTAATCAAGTTCTAAATACATGTTGATATAACAGAATTATGTCTACATCTAACTAGGTGACATTTTTACATGAATACATGCACAATTGTGTGTTTGTATTTCAAGACTGTTCATGAATGATACTAGGGAAATAGGACTTAATAACACAGAACAAGAAATCTAAATAAATAGAAACTGTCAGGATAAGTGACCAGAATGTTATTAAAATGAGAGGTGTAATATACGGAATGGTTAACAGGACAGGGATTATTTGGAAATTCAGGAGAATGGAATATGATAACTGTCTTCAAGTATATAAAAGATAAATTATGTTGCTTTCTTTTACTCAAATATGTACGATATGATGCAATGCTAAAACCTGTAAGAATAATATATTTTAGTCTGCATAAAAAGTTTTTAAATTTTTTATTAGTAGTGTTTACAATATATAACTATTATATGCCTTATGAAGAGCTGGTATATGTATATAAAACATCTTAATTCTTTTTTTCATCTCCTTCTCCTCTGCTCCTTCCTCATCCTTCCATTTCTTGATTGCCTTCTCACTTGAAAAAGATCTGTCTCCCTACTTTCTATTATCTGATTTCATTTTGCTCTTTATTTATATTTTGGGCTTCTCATATCAGAGAAACTATAAACTACTTAAACTTGTGTGTCTGACTTATTTTATCTAACATTAATGGTCTCAAGATTCATTTATTTTTCTGTAAATGATTGGTACTTTTGTGGCAGCATAGGATTCCACTGTGTGTAAATACCACATTTTTAAATCTAGTTATCTATTGATAAACATATAGGCTACTTCTAATGTTTAGCTGTTGTGAATTGTGATGATATATAAACATAAGTATGGACATAGTATTGAAATATGACATTTGACTCTTTAGGGAAGATACCTAGAAGAGGAATAGCTGAGTCAAATGGGATGTCTTGTTTTAGTTTTGACAGGAGTCTCCACAGGAATTTCCACAGTGGTTGCACTAGTTTACATTTATACCAACAATATACAACAGTTCATTTTTCCCTGCAGCTTCACCAGGTTTCATTTTATTTTTATTTCTTAATGATAGACATTCTTTCTGGAATGAAATGGAATCTCTATATTGTTCTAATTTGCATTTCTCTAATGATCAGTCATATTGAGCATTTCTTCATGTATTTATTGGCCATTGTGCTTCCTATAAAGAGTGTCTGTTGACTTCAGTTGCCCATTTTTTTATTAGGTCTTTTATTTGGGGGAGTCTAATTTTCTTGAGTTCTTTAAATATTCTAGATATTAGCTCTTTGAAAAAGAACAAAGAATAAAAAGCCAAAACATTTTCCCCATTAGGTGGAAAATAGGTAGGTAATTAAAAATATTGTCCTGGAGGATAGATCTAGGTTAAATCTCAGTTATTCCATTTATTTATTTTTTGTCTCTTGGGACATTTCTTGAACCTCTCATAACTTGTTTCTGTACCCATAAAGTGTCTTTAGACAGTTTCTGCCTTAAAGATTGTTGTGGGAATTTTAGTTAGTAGGGATGTCATAACATAATACTTGAGGTGAGTGAGTTGAGCAGGAATTTATTTCTCAGAATTCTAGAGACTAGATGCCCAAGATTAAATTGTCACCAAGTTTGCTTTCTCCTTAGAATTTCCTTGGCTGACAGATGGCCTTCTGCTTGCTGCAGTCATGTTTCATCAAATGGTCTTTCTTAATGCGCTCCTGAGAGCGTACCTCTGTGTGTCTTCCTCTCCATATAAGGACCTTGTTATTGTATTAGGGCCCTATTCTTATGACCTTGTTTAACCTTAGTTATTTCTTTAGAGATTCTGTCTCCAAATAAAGTCCAAATAGGGATTACCTTTAGCATTTTGATTTGGGGGTATAGAGTCATTCAAAAACAGGATCTGATATGCACAATTCTTAGTTCCCTGAGACCAAGGATTTAAGCACAAATAATGACTATATAGCGATATTTTAAAGGGTACTCCTTAGACAGATAATTTGAATATATAGTTTTAATATTGTTTTAACACATATGCTTTCATAAAAGTAAAAACTTCCATATAGTATCAACTATGAAATTCTGAAATCTCTAAAAAGGCTCAATAATAAAGTTCAGAATATAAAATAACTTTCTCTCAGTAAGTTTTTCCCCTTAATTTAAAAAAAAAATCAATTCAGTTTCATAAGTACTTATTTATTAGACCCCCATGACTTCCAAATTCCCAACATGGCTTCTAGATGAAACCTGTGTCTCATACAGAAAAACAATGAGTTGCCAAACTTTTAAATTCTCTGAGTCAAAAGGTGTGTTAGAAAAGTAATAGGAGAATATAAGTATCTTAAAGACAAACAAAAAACACTGCTCCATAAATTGCACAAGTAAATGCATATAAAAAGAAAAATAAGAGGTCTATTAATTTATAAGAGAAGTTTCAAAGTCTGAGTTGGTAGCTTTGAAAGTTTGGAATTTAAAACATTGAATGGAAAAACACCCTTTATGATTACTCCTTGTTCAGATAGGTGTGTGTGTTACCATTTGTTCAGGAACTAACAGTTTAAACTTGAGACTTTGTCAAAATTTAGCCTTTGTGGTTGAATATTCTTTAATTTGTCTTTCTTGCAAATAGTATTCTGGTGAAAACTGAGCTCTGTTACTCTTGCATCTGTCAGTAGAGTGACTTTCAAAGCCTAGATCTTATAACCTGAACAACTTTTCTAAGATAACAACTTGCAGTATAGTAACTAGTATTAATTAACTTACTGTTTTTTGAAATTCTGTATTGTTTGTATCCTTTTATCTGTTTTGCTTTTTTACAATAAAAAAGTTAGCATTATAAACCAAGGAAATGATACAACACCTCCTTTTTTCCCATGACAGACTAAGTAATGTTAGAAGGATACACATCTTCTCATTTTTAGTTACTCAATGTAACTAAAAATGAACCAATGGGCTGTGGCTTTAAATCAGCAGTAGCATGCATGAGGACCTGGGTTCAGCCTTATGCACTGCAAGAACACATACATGCGCACGTGTGCATGGGTAGATAAAATAAAAAACAAAAACCTGAGCAATGTTAGTGGTTTATAGTTCTTGGCAATTCAGTAAGCCACTTCTTGAGGGGCAGTTACTGTGATTAGATGTTTAAAATTGAGAATTTGGTCTGTGTTTTGGTGGGAAAAGAACGGCATTTTGAAGTACATTTCTGCATTTATGCTCCAACGCTGCCATTTTTCACCCTGGACAATGATCAAAGTTCCAGAGCCTATTCCATATTGTGTAAAACTCTGTATTCCTTTCAGATTTGCATAGTTTGACTCAGTGTAGATACTTAATAAAAGTAAATTATTTCCTTTTTCTGTGATCTGTCTGATGAGAATAATATACTTTCCTTTCTTATTCACTTTACCCTATTTTTGAGACAATTCTATAATATGATGTTTACAAGAATATTTTATACACTGTAAAGACACTATATATGCCATTCCTTTGTGCTTCTGACTGAATAGGGATGATTAACTAGAAGTGAAACTGGGACCAGCCAAGAATTTACAGTGATATTATTTCCTAAGAGACATTAGTGGCCTCACATTGTTGTCCATTTAAATTGTCAAATCTGATCTGTAAAATGAAGATACTTAAACAACAGATTTCAAAGGTGATTATGTTTTCTGAGGAGTTTTCTGGGGAGCATAAGAAAGATATTCTCCTTTTGAATTTTCCCCAATATTATATGATTATTATTTGTTCTTCAAAATACTTAGACAAAGCCTTATCTTTTGCAGCTGTGGGCACCAGCTGTGGGTGTCATTTCTATTGTACTTAACTGATGTTTTTAATTATATTTTGTAGTTACAAGGGCTGACCAAACATATGGTGTGAGCTGAAATTTAAAAAATTATTTTAGTAAAAGATACATTGCCATTAATCCCTCTCAAGATACTCCTCCTCACCTTAAACACATTTTTCTTATTGTTCTTGCCACTTCCTGAAGCAGTTCTGAAGTCTTCTTTCATGAGTGTCTTTACAAGGTATGATAAAATTATGGCAAATGCTGCCACCAGGGTCTATCCCACCAGGAAAGGCAGACTTGTAAAAACATTTAAAATATTGTGGTGCATCCTTATCCCCATATTCACTGGATCTGGCACATTGCAACTTCTGGCTGTTTCTCAAAGTTAAAATGACCATGAAAGGTTAAGGTTTTGAATTGATTCAGAACATTGAGGCAACCATGACAGTGACTAATTGAGACATATAATGTTTATATCCGTTGCAAGTATTTGTTACATATCCATGATGCACATTAAATCTTTTTATGTGCCCTTTCTTTTCCCCATCCCTTCACCATTGGTCCGCTGAGCCCCTTCCCATATGCAAAAGGTTCATTTCCCTGATTCTTTATTTTAGTTGTTTATTCTGTACTTTATTTGTACCTTGTTTTACACACAATTGAGCTGGGGACAAAAAAAAAGACATCTACACAAGAAAATTCACTACTTCAGCTCAAATATGTGTTCATTTGAAATCAAAGAGCATAATTTTTTGTTATATCTTTGATTAGAACTTCTAGTTTAGAGTTAGTGCACTTTTTTTGCATATTACATTACAAACTCTAAAATTTGTCTCACCATCTTTTCCTTAAAAAATATCTGGAGAATGAAAAAATATTTAAATTTCTCCTTAGATTCAGAACAATCTTCATAAATTAAATATATTTATGATAGGAAATTAATATATCAGTTGCATTTTAAATATTCAGCTCACAATTATACATTGATTTTTTAATATTTTCATTAATGCATTTTAAAAACACTTTTTTCTACAACACGCTTAGAAAAGGAAAATAGTTCCTTTTGTTTCTGTAAAGAACTTACCATTTTCAGAAAGCTACATTATTATTTTCTAAGGAGAAAAAAAGATGAGATAATGAATCTGACCCTTACCTGTGTACTCACATGTTCCCAGTGGTGATGAAAAATTGAAGATTGTATGGGTAGTTAAAATGCCAATTATTCAGGAAGTATATTTAATTAAAGAAAAAATGTTTTTTACTCTATGAGCATAATCATAGTCTGTGAACACATTATATTTGCGCAAGATTTACATTCATGTAACTAAATTCTGATCTAAGGACTTGGAATCACGGTCTCCTTCAGTTTAGACCACACTGTGTGGTTATTTTGGAAATAAGTGTTTAGTTCATTTCTATCTCTATGTAGCTGTCTGTATCAAAATGAAGCCCCTTCATCCTGGTCAAAATCACATGGATGGTTGCTAAAGTGCATATTCCTAAATTCTGCCCTATGTAGTGAGTTAGAATCTGGGATTGGAGCCCACCAATTTACATTTCTAACAGTCATTTCCAAGTGATGCTTAGGCTCAATAAAGTTTGAAAGTCATTTTTATTTGGATTAATTCTCTATTTCCCTGGTGAATCAAGTCTTCCAGAAAACTGATCTTTGAGTGTTAAAACTGATGGCTTCAGTGACAGTCCTAATTATTTCATTTGTCTTCAATGGATTTTTATTTAGTTTTGATACTTTTGTGTACCATGCTCAAGTAGGTAACAACTATAACACTCTAATTCTTCTATGAGATACTGTTATGGGTTATATCTTGCTGTCTCCCCCCCCCACACACACACACACACCCTCATGTGGTAATAAATCTTACAAGGTCCATAGGTGACTGGATCTAGAGTATCAGATGCTGGGACTAATGATGTGATGCTAGGATTGATTCATGGTGTGTCCCTAGGGTTAAGAATGTGCCATCCTCATCCTGAGTGAGAGTGTTACCCACCTTAAAAGCAGGTATTCTGGACAGAATATAAGGAAACAGAATGAGGTCTGCTGCCATTATTTGCTGCTTCTTGCTTCTTCACCACTTCACTACTTTGCTGCCTGTGCTCGCCATGAACTGTTTCTCTTTTGTAATGCCCACTGACTTGGAATCAGCAATTATAGGCTGAAACCTCTATAAACTGTGAGCCAAATAAACCTGTCCAGACACTTTGCCTGAGACTAATGATAAAAGCAGTGAACTGATTAATCTTGAAGAAGACATTCAAGACAGTAAGGTTGAGGCAATGGGATGGCTACTATTAGAGGTTTGGGGTCAGATGTATGTTGAGTATCAACAGCAACGAGCCCAGCATAATGATTTAAAACTATGAATTTGGCCAGAAAGGAAGCTCCAGAAAGGCTGTAGACTACAAAAAGAGCAGAGGAAGACTTAGCTGCTGAAAAGAAACAGGATTCCAGTCTTTGCAGCCTCAGAGTTGCAAAAGTGAAAGAATGTGCTTTGAAAAGAGAACCCAAAAGCACCATGCTCCAGAATAGTAGCAGTCTAGATAATCTGTTCAATTGAGGGTTAGAGCAGTAAGTATCTGAAGGCTTCCCAGCTAGTTATTGAATGCCATTTGACTCTGTAATGTATGGCTTTAAACTCTGAAACAGGGTTGGATTAAACTTTGCAGTCAGATCTTGATCTTTATCTTGCTTTTCTTTTTCTAAAAAGGACATACCTAAATAGAGAAGCTGTTAAAATGCATGGCAGCTAATTCCAAGTTTGTTTCCACATTCTGAGTTTCTATGATGTTAGACAACATTCATCTAAAATTATATGGTTGGTATCTGTAACATTACCATGTAATAAGCTCTATGAGTAAAACCTCACTTCCAAGGTTATCAGATAGAACAATGGAAGTATAGTGAATATAAATCTTTGTGTTTTAGAACATAGAAACCCCAGTATATATCTGCACAAGTATATACACGTACCTGAGTAGCTATACAAAGACTACTAGAATGAGGCTTCTTCTTTTTTAATTAATAGATTTCCCATAATAATACCAGATTTTATTTCCCCTTAACAATGGTGTGTTTAGTAAATCTCTTACAAGTACAGCTGGTATATTGTATAACTGACTTGGTGGTTCTTTGCTCTTGACTGTACTGAAATAACTTATTGATTTAAAGAATATACAGATTCTTTATTCTAAATCCTAAAGATTCTGAGTTGTCTGGAATGTAGTTGGGGTTGGGGGGCTCATTGTTTACAAAGCTTTATAGTTGCTTTTATGAGAATCCAGGATTGAGAATCAGCAATCTAGCCCATTACTCCATAAAGAATTTGGGGTATCACATATATTAAACAATTGAATGAAACTAAATTCTTCCATGAATCTAACAATGAAATAAAAGTAAAACCTATGAGCAGCTTAAAATACTGTTTCTTGAGCCATCCAATATGCAGATTGAGAATGAGATAATGAAAAGGAAAAAAAAAAGATACCATTAGAGAATAATACTAAGTGGAATTATGGAAAACCATTTTTAAAATGCTATGAAGTTTGGGTGGACCTTTTCTTGTAATAGACATTTTTGTAATAGAAAATGGATAAATGGAAGTGGCAGCATATTTGGATTTATTTACATTTCCTTTAGAAAAACAAAATAAAAGTGAAGGGCATACCCTTATAAATATATCTTGATCTGATGTTATTTTTACAAATTAGACCATTGTGGGGCTTCCAGTCAGCCAAACTCAGTGCTAGCTATCAAATCAGAGTTCACCCTTCAAATCCCTGAATTAATCGAAATGATAAAGAGCTACCTTTCGATTAATCCTGCCCTGGACTTTAGATGAAAGAAACTGCAGTTTAATTACTGAATGAAATTCACTTTGTCTGATCTGCCTGTCTTTGCTCTAATGTCATAATATAATCAACATCATCCTCATCTGAAATACAGAGCTGTGAAGTCCAAGGACTTATATGATTGGAAGAAATAAAATGATGCTCAAACAGTAACTAGCCACAGCACAGTAATTACTCAAACTTTGTTTTTATCTGGATGTCATTCTCTCATTGGCTTGTCATGGCAGCAACTGAGAAAAGGTTGGGAGACAGCCTGATTGAAAAGGAGGTTGACCCATTGCAATCAAACAAGGTGTGGGAGGGAAGAGCCAAGCTGTATAAAATCTTAAAGCTAATTAAACTTAGTTTTTTTTTCTTTTAATATACATACTTCTGGCTGCTGCTGATCCCACAAGTCCAAACTAAGCCATTCAGTTGATATATCTCCCTGCAATTAAAATTTCCCCTTTAGTTAAAACTCTCATTTTTACTTCTCTGAAAATAATTCATTTTTCCTTTAAAACTGGTTGTTATTTGGCCGTCGTTTTTCCTAAGGTCTAGATGCAGTTTTTATAAATTTGAAAAAGAGAAGAGGGTTGTAGGTTTTTTTCTGTCACAGATAACAGCCTTTGGAGGAATTCCTTTTTAGTTTTGCATGCAATAATGGCCTTTACTAGAAACACTGGATCCAGAAAGTTATCTCTGACTTTCCCATGAATTATTATCTCAGTTAAACAGAATATTTAAAGTAACTTACTCTATCTTGTGAAAGTGGAAAGTGAGCCACTGTTTGAACCAAGAATTGTCTGACTCCTGAGCATACTCATTTGACTGTACTACCCTATCACTTTATTCCCACTTACTTTTAATATCTTTTTAATTGATTCATTCAATATATTATTATATTTATCCTTATTAACAGGAACTGTATGTATTCCAGATACATATTAATGAGTCCAGGAAAGAATTGTTTACTAGTATCCATCTTCAAAGACCTTTGAAGTTTGATGGTTTAGTTTCTTTCACGATTTTTATTTTAAATTGACACTTTAATTACAAAAAGCAGTTGGACCACTAAGAACAAATATAAAAAAATATGAATAAAGTTTGTTTCCTTGCTCTTATTCACAATATCACTTTTCTACTCACTGCTCAAAAAAAATCCCTGTATCAAGAATCCCAGTGGTTTTAGGCCCTTATGACTCAAACAATTTCAGTTACAAACCTACTTATTTGATTGATCTACTACTAAGGGCCCTATAGGCAGGAAAAGCAATAAGTATAGGGGTTAATAAAACAGGTCCTGGAATCACTGTACCTGGCTTTTTAAATCCTGACCTTTTGTGTGTGTGTGTGTGTGTGTGTGTGTGTGTGTGTGTGCGCGCGCGCACGCGCCAAGGATTGAACTCATGACTTTTGCTTGCCAGACTGGTGTTTATGCCGCTGAGCTAAATCCCCAGCCCCTTAAATCCTGACTTTATTGCTTATTAACCACATAACCTTGAGAAAGTTGCTTATACCTTATCTTTAAAATGGAAATAATTACATCTTGGGGTTGATATATAGGTTTAATAAATATTACATATCATCCCTCCCCCTTTAAATTTCCTCTAGGACATTTCACTTGCTTTACTTACACCAAAATATGGCTATGGCCAGGCCAGTTCCCTATTAAAAAGCCCCTAAAACACCTACTTTGCCCATAGAACAAAGTGGATTTCTTGGTCCAGTATAAAGGATTCCCTTCACAGTCCACATTCAACTTATGTTTTTGTAATATCATTTCCTATTGTACTTCCCTTGTTTGTTTCTACCAAGCATACCTTCCAGTTTAATGCTTCCATGCTTTTTTCACACCCTTCACACTACCTACATCTTTTTATCACTTTCCGAATCTTAAATATTTTTCCAAGCCCAACTAGATTTTTTTTACAGTAGCTAATCTTTCAGTTTTTCAGCCATAATGTAAGTGATGATCAGTGTCTCCGTGCACATTGTTGGTTACCCAACAGTATCTAGTAGAGAAAGCCAAACATAGTTGGTATTAATATATGCTAAATGAACAAGTGGTCTGAATTTGGAGTTTAATCTTTGTTCTAAACCCTTTTTCATTACCATACATTACTTAACTTTGCCCTTTATTTCTCAGATTTTTCTATACTTTTTTTGAATTATTTTGACATCTTTGCCTCCTTTGTCCTCTTCTCCAATAACAGTTATAAAATTTTTTCATCTCTGTAGTCACCATGCTATACTGCCTTATGGGGAATGTTCATATGAATACCCAAACTGCTGCTGGGTAGTATTTTCCTGTTCAGATTCATTCTGAATCATCTATTTCAATGGTAGAATGATAATTTCTTATCTATAAAATAGAGATTATAAGACCTGCTGAAAGCAAATGATATGAATTATGTGAAAGTATTATATAAAGTGTGACAAGCTTTAAAAGTACATTGAATAGCTTAAATTGTCTAAGTATTTTCTAACAAGTATGTATTAAAGATAGAAGAAAATAGGAAAGGTAAGCTCTAATGAGATATATCATTTATTTAAATAAACATACTTATGTATCAATAATTGTAAATGCTACATTCTTTTATCTTCCTTTACTTTTTCTCTTTTCATCTAATCTTACATTTCACCAGAGAAACTCATCTTATTTGGCCTCACTCTTTCTATAATAACAAGGCAAATGGGATCTTCTTTAAAATATCTTCACTGGGAAAATTTTTACATGATTTTTTTAAATTAGTAAGTGACATTGTTCTTTTATGTACCGATGGGAGGAATCCTTATAGTTCCTAACCACTCCTGAAACATTAAAAGTAAATCAATTTATCCTATAACACAGCGTCAAATATCATAACCAGAAAACATTGTTTATTGTAAAGTGATTCCCAATATAAGAAAAGCCTTTCTGAGTTGGTCTGATGCCTCCTGCCATTTTTTTTCTTGGGTGATGGTTCTGTTAATTAGGGATAAATTGATGAACAGTTAGATGACCATTTAGAACTTGAAATCATAGGTTCTATAACTCCATGTTCCAGGGAGAGGTTTCAGCTTTATTTACTAGGCAGATCTGCCTGCCTTGCATTGTTTCCCAAGGGAGAACAACTCCATGTGAGTTGCAGCAGCAGGCAGGCAGTGTAGACCAGCCAGCCTTGTGTGAGGATCTCTTTTGGTTTAAAAAAGAAAAAGAAAAAAAACGGAAAAGAAAGGTGAAGCATTCCTCCCTATCATTGCTGCATTCTCATGGGAATTATTAGTGGGTTCATATCACCACGGATCTTCTTTTCCATCAGGTCCGACCTCATCATGCAGATGATAAGCAGCCAGTGTCTTCCAAGCTCCCTTCTTGTTACTGCACTACCATCTGCCCTCACCTGGTTTCCTACACTACCATTTACCCACGCCTGGTTTCCTACACATTACATAGCTACTACACAGTGCTCCTTTCTTATTGTGTTCTTTTCTTATAAGGAACCTGATAACCAAAAGGCAGCAAAATCTTTACTCCTTCCAAGTCTTGGCTTTCTGCCTTTTCCTGCTTGTTTGGCATTTTGAGTTAAATTTTTCAAGTTAATATTTAACTCATGAGATAACTGTTTACAAAATTGTTAGTTGATAATCAGAGATTCCCCCCCACATTAATGTGGTTAAAGTTTAACTTGGTGAAACAGCTCACATACTAAAATAGAAATGAAAATAATAAATACATATGTATTTAAAGTATTAATATTGAGTATTTTGCTGTTATAGAAATTCTCATGGCCTAAATTTTCCTAGTGGAAATTTTGTTTGTGTATAGCTAAAAGCAAAAACTTGTTTTAATTCCTGGTAAGCTGTGTGAAAGAATTTAAGCAGAAAAGAGAGGCAGAATCCACTTCTGGGTGGTAGGTGGCAGTCAAATGATAGCATTCTTTGTTGTTTCTTTGAGAAAATGACCTTTATTCTTTTTTCTCAGTATTATCACATCCAAAACAGGTTGTACAGATTCTGTGCAATATTGTGTTTGGATACTTCTTGATTTTGATAAACTCTGTGCTGTCTTGTTACATTTTATCAGGTCAGTGACCTTTTGTATATTTCAATGTCATCAAAACTGAGTCAGATATAGGGAGGAAATCACTGTGTTTGAGTACAGCCCTCTATTTGTAAATTAGAAAGGACTGTTTCTTTCCCTAAGACATAAGTGAACTTATAACTCCATGTCAGATCAGAGGACAGAATACCAGAATACAAGAAGATATCTCATGTTCTTAAGTATCCATGCTTTTACATGGAGCCAGAAGTACATCCTGCACTAAAAATATATTCATGTGGAATGATTTTCATTTTTATCTCTTCCCATGTAAACCTCAAAGAACAGTTGGAAAATCTGGGTGGAGGAATTAATTGAATACAGTAGACCTGAAAAAAAAACCCTCTATGTGCTTCAATTCTTTATTCAGGTTTCCATAATTCTGTTCCATAAAGATAATTCTGACCCTTCACTGTGTTTTGACATGGTGGGGAAAAAAAGATGTTTTGCTTCTATATAGAAATCTATCTCTTTGGAAATTTCTAGATAAAAGATCACTTATGGATATTATAAAATTATTGGTAAAAACTGCCATGAAAGATGCTGAATAAACAATCTTTAAGCCAAGTCAAGAGAGAGATTTTCTGCTCTATTCTGAATTTGAAAGTCATCAATCAGATAGTCATTCAAAATCTGATATCTTGTAAGCAACTTCTGAGAATTCATTGTTTTGCCAAATATACTGTGGTTATGCCAGTTTAGATGTAAGTTGAGAAGGAATTGCTAGTAACATTTCAAGTTTGATGAGACTTAAATAACTTTAAAGTGCTCAATAGGATTGTGGAAAAACTGGAGAGGTGTCCCAGAAGATAGCCACACTACTTTCAGCAAGAAGAAATGGTTAATCATGTTATTTTGCTGCTGAGACAGTGAATAAGATGAGAATCAAAGTGTTACTGTAGAATTTGGCAATAGTATACAATGTGGTAGAGTGGAATGGGTAAAATACTAATTAGAGTATGGTGGGTTGAAAAAATAGACAGTTAAGATATTGTACTAAATATGGATATTTCATTGTCTTACTATGAAAAGAATAAAATTAGAAAGTAACTGGAGAAAATAATGACGTCAAGGGAGTACGACATGAAGACACACAAAGCATGGTGCATTTCTTTTTCTGTGTTATTTGCTGTTTTGTATTTATTTCTTTAATCTGCTTCCCCAGTTGAAAAAGAAAACATGATTAAAATTCAAAGCCTTATGTCTGGAGAAGGAATAGATGTGGAAAAGTCAAATTGTCTCTGGTAAAAATGTAAAAGGCATGGCCTAAGACTTAGTAGATCTTAGGTTAGCTCAAGTTCTACCAGTTACCAGGAATATGACTATAAACAGTTATCATTTTAGTAATTTATTAATAACATCTAAATTTCCTTTCTGCTATTTTAGTCCCATGAAAGAAAAAAGACATTTCAGAAATCTTACTCTAGTAAAAATAAAATTTTTATTATTATTATTAGATTTAATCTTTTGCAAAGCACTTTTAGAATGTACACACATCTCACTAGTTAACTCTTGCAAACAATATCAGGCATTTTCTTAATACTGGTTGGTTGAACAGATAAGGAAACCAACCATTGCCCTGAAAAGTTAAGTAACTGACAGAGTCAGTATGCAGACAGGAAAGAGTCAAAGTCAAGTTTGCAGAATATAATTGGAAGTTTTCTCCCATCTCACAGTGCCTTCCATCCACCTATCCTATTGACTTTTGTTTAGTTTCTTTCCTTTATTCTTCAATGTGCTTATCACCTTTTCAGTTTTTTTCCATTTCTGCTTCAAGTTTTCATTATTTTCTTTTTGCTTCATTCTACTTTACCCAGAACTTGTTAGCTGTGATCATTTCCCTAAATATCTTCACTTCTTCATAAAACAGAACCAAGTTCTTAAAGGGCTGTTTTAAGGCAAAGGAAGAGCAATTCCACACCAAAACATTTACCAAACTAGTGAAATTGCATTTCAAACAACCCATGGAAAACCAGTGCATTAGCCTTTGGCTAGTGTTAGCACTGAAAACTCCTTCATAATTTCATGTCAGTTGAGCTTGACAAGCTTTTAAAACCAGAGAATGAAAAGGAAAGAGCAAAAAGGTAAGAGGAAAAAATGGGAAATGAGAAGTGAGAGAAGAGGGGGCACAGAAGGGTACAAGTGTTGCTTAACATAGGTCATGCAAACCAAAAATTATTGTGTTTCTAACACTATTGATTTTTTCAGCAGCTGATATTTCAATCTGGGTGCAGCATGTCTGAGAGTCTACGCACACTGTCAAGAAGAAATATGATAGTGTCTTAAAAGATTAATAATATCGCTGGTCCTCTGGAGGCCTGTCTTAATTCACTGGCCTGTTCCCTGGCATGTACTGTAATTTATCTAGTCTGATTTGAATAGCAAATGGCAATCGGCTGCCATTAGGGAAATGGGCATCATTCTTATTGATCCAGCATGGGCTAGATTTTATTTAAGGAGAACTGCAAAATGTTATTACCTTCAAGAAGAGAAACTGAAAAGGGAGCTTTTCCCAAGTGTATTTTAGAAATGTTCTACCTTAAAAGGGGGAAATGGGTTACAGATTTAGGGGAGAAGAGGGAGATGATCATCCCAGTGTGTGAAAAGGAACATATACTGACTGTTTGCAGCATAGTTTACCAGCAGGATATAGTGCTCTTGATTATGAGAAAGAGGCCACAGAGGTTAGAATACTGTACACATAGTCAGATCTGACCTGTTTCATTGTACAACTTTGTGTTTAACCCTTTGTCACTTAGAATCTATTTGTCAGCCTGTAAAATGGACCTAAAAAATCAACTTTTATTTTCTTTTTTAATATCATGGAAGTCTTGGATAAAGAATGTTAGGGAACAAAACAAATAAAAAGAGAAAAAAGGAGAGAGAGAAATCCTATTTAACATTGTAGGGTGGGGGCATTCAGTATTTATTACTGCTCTTCTCTTAAAATTCTGAAATGAACAGGTTATGGCTGCGTGAAGCGAGATAAAGTAGCCTCAGAATCTCATTAGTCATAATGTGAATGTCTCAAGTTAACATTGCATGTGTTGACTTTAATGTTCACCTGTTAATGGCAGATCCAGACCTGCATTTGTACTTTATTTTCCTGAATCCAGGAAAGCTGCCAGCATTATGGTAACAAGTGTGGGAAACAGACCTGGGTCTCTCTGTGTGCCTTCCCCACCTCCTGCCTCACAGGGACAGAGGCTGAATATGCCATTTCTGTTAGAGACTGTTGGAGTTTAGTATAAAAGGACATAGGCATAATCCTATCCCTAACCTTCCCTAGCAGCCCCAGGTGGAGAAAAAAGTATGACAAATGTTAGCCCGGCTACAGCAAGGGCTCATTGCTACTGAAATTCCTCTTCATTCCATCTCGGGTTGTTATGGAAAGAAATGATAATGTGCTACAGGAAATGGCCAAGTATAAAAGCAATAAAATAAATTGAAAATGACTTTGTTTTTTTGAGCGGCAGTAATTGCTATATGTTGTGATGTTTGCATAAGGAATTAGTTAATGTGTAGCAGAATGGCATGTGATACTTTTTATTTGCCTGATGACTATAGCCTGAGTGAATGACTTATTAAGGTTAATAAAGAAAAATTTGCTTGTGACTTGTAATGATCCAATTGCTAGAATTTAGCATCCCCTTATGCATTGTTGCCTAAAGGGGAGAAGGGAAAAAAACCCACACGCATTAATGGCCGACTGGCTATGATTTTTTATAGTGGTGTGAGAACAAACAATGTCTTCTAAATTGTTGGTCTGTCTATCTTTCTGCCTGCCTGGGCAGGAACGTTATGGCTTTCTTAATTCTCCTGTGTGATTTATCATCCTAAATTCATTGTTTTGCATAACTCTGCTCAAAATGAAGAAATGTCATTATTTTGTAGCGAAAAAGTTGTCATTTGCATAATGCCTGCCATTAATTATTGTGAGACTAATGCAGTTGTTGATATTTTTAGGGCACAGTGGTACAGCCTGCACCTTGTATAATGTCATTCTGAAAACATTGGTAGTTAATAGGTGCCACAACATTGCACAAATGGAAAAGAAGATGATGAAGAAGAAGGAGACACAATGGAGCAGGCTGTGATCTTTATTTAGCTTTTTTTTTTTTTTTTTTCCTGAAATGCTTGGTGAAGGAAGACTATAAAAGGAAGCAAATAGAGCAGGAAGCTGTGACATCCAAGAGAACAAAGGGATTGAAAAGCAGAGGTTTTCTATTTAGGCTGAATTAGTGTAACCTGGGTTCCAGCCAGTTAATGGAGGAAGTCATGTCTTCTCTGCTATGGCTTACCCAAGTAACCAAACCCCTGAACCGATATAAGGTTTGGCTTTTAAAAAACATCAGATAGGGTAAGAGTTTGCTCTGAAACATGATTATCTTGTGGAAGAACCCTCTTAACTGGGCACTTGGCCAAAGTGAAGAGGACACACCAGAGTTTCATGATGTAGAGAGCTGAAGAATAAGATTTCAGGTTTTGATTAATCAGTCATCTGTACTTTATTTCTTTCAGTGTTTGTATCTAGACCATAGCTTTCCTTTACTGCAAAAGGCAGAGATATACGGTGATGGCATATTGGAGACAGATTTTTTTCCCTTATGTTCCTTGTGATAGAACTAACTTTTCCATCTGAGCTTTAGACAAAGAGTCTTCTAAACCTTTCTCTTACCTAGTCACAGGTAAATGAAAATCTGTTACAAAATTTGACCAGAAATAAAATTCAGTACATTGAGTCCAGGAGGCATAAATATTATAAATGTAGCTAACTGTTGATCTTTTTAATCGTGCAAACTTAAAAAGGAAACAGACACATCAAATAGAATTTTTTCCTAATTTCACTGTTTCATGTTTATTATAAATTTAGATTTTCTTTTTTATCATTAAATTTAAAAGACATAAAAGAAATAGAGCCTTGAAAGTAGGTCTAGTTGCTAAGACTGACCAGAGATATTTGGATGGAAGACATTGCCCTTCAGTATTTAAAACTTGGCACTGTAAACTCTTTCAAAAAGGCAACATTTTTCAGACTGTAATAAAATGAATTCTGATGATTATTTTCTCTAAAGATCAGCTACTATTTTAGAGGCTCCATAAAGCCAGATGATGCTTACAAGGGGACAGTAAGGATCGAGGAGACCACAATGTATTGTCTCAGCTTATTTTACAGTAACAAATATTTCATCAGAATTAAGGCTAAAATAGTTTTGTAGATTTTAACTTTGTTTTAGGAGCTTAATCTGTATAGGTTTAGATCTGGAATGTGTAGAAAACGTGCATTCTGAGTCAGAAACATTTAATTCCTCACAATTATATCACCATTATAAATTACCACATTTGGAGTTGTAAAAAATAGATGAGCCTGTGCAACAATTGAGACCAGTTTCCCCTGCTGCTTCTCACTTTTCCCTTTCTTTTGAAGAAAAGAAACTACTAACACCCCCCAGTTATTGTCTTTGACTGTAATAAAATGGAACATACAGTATTAAAATGTAAATAAGAAGCCTAACAGATAGAGAAAATGGAGATGAAATGAAAGGAAAATGATACTTTATGTGATGTGCTAAAATAATTCAGGTTAATTCTTAATCCTAGTAATGCCTTGTTGTATATCATGTATTGTGCAATATCTGTAGAACCTATACATAGGTAAGTAAGAATAAAATCACTACATAGGTAAATAAGAGTAATTGGTAGCTAAATGAGAAAATTATGCCATGATGAATATAATTAGTTTGTTCTGACCAGCCTGAAGGTTTCCTTTTTTAACACTGAAAATCTCAAGTCCTACGAACCTCCTCAGTCATAGGCAAACCCAGGCTTCTGGTTATGCAGATACTCATAGGCACATTGTTTAATTTAGTTATATTTTATATTTCATCATCACTGGTATTTCTATTAGAAAACTTTTTTAAAAATTATATCCACTGGAAAAAAGTTTAGCTAACTCTAAGAGAGGATTTACTGAAGAGCTATAGATTGTCATATTTTGAGTTCTGCACAGTCTTGTAGTAAATAATTACCATCCATTCTGATCCCCTGTGTTCAAGAAATGATCTTAGAGCTCATGTCTTACACAGAAACAGTGTAGAGAAATCCATATGTTAGTTGGCATGATTTTCATCGACTCACATCTGATAATCATGTCAGACTGGCATTCTCTAATTCTCACTGATTGCTTCCAGGACTTGTAGGTTCTCTGTATTTTGGGGTTTTTCTTTCTTTAAACCACTATACTAAGACTTGGAGATATAAGATGGATAAGACATGATCCTTAACAATGGATTCTTAATCCAATCAATGAAGGAAAGTTGCAAAAATAAAATTGCCCTCTAACTGAGGCAATTTTTTGTTTCATTTTCTTTCTTTTATTATATTTTTAAAAATGAAAAAAGAAATATAGAATTTCAAAAAATAGTAAGAAAGTAACTCTAGCTAATATATTGCATATTGTTATCTTAGAAGTAGCTGTTCAGGTTACAAGATTTAGGCTTGAAAAAAATGATCAAACAATCAATGAGAACACAGATTCTTCATGACAAACTTAACAGAGATTGGTATTATAGTTACCTACTATATATATATATAGTTACCTATTATATATATATATATATATATATAGTAGGTAAGATTACATTTTATATATATATATATATATATATATATATATATAGTAGGTAAGATTACATTATGTATATATATATAGTAGGTAAGATTACATTATGTATATATAAATTATATTACATTCTTTGTTTTCTCTTTTCCCCTATCCCTGTTGTCCTTTCTTTTAGAGCACTTTCTTTTCCTTTCCTTTGCACAATATCTATTATACATTTTTTATTTTATTACTGTTTCAGGATTTTTTTTTAACACTAGGGAGACAATAAAAAGTGTCAAGATTATCCTTCTTTCTAGTTGAGTAATACTCCATTATAAAAAATTGCATCTTTTTTATCCATGCCATAGTTGATGGGCCTTTGGATTGTTTCCAAGATTTAGTTATTACAAATTTTGCTGCTATAAACATGGGTGCTGAGGCAATTGTTTTATTCACCAAGATTAGTTAGCACCATCATAAAGCTCAGGCATAGAACAGCAATTAATACTTTGTTGCTGCATGGGTTAGTTTGTCCATTTGTTTATAAAAATTTATTTAAGCTCTACCCTACTTAGCAAGATGCTCTGAACATTACCGATACAGAGATAAACTATACTTGGTACAGAATAAATAATACAAAGGGATACCTGATATCTCACTTCAAGATTGGGAGTTCCTAAGCACAAGATTATACCCTACGTCACCAAGATCATTTAGCTGAGAAAACTTTTCTCTAATAAACCTGAACAGAATAATGTTTTTCTCCAACTCTCTAATTTTACTTCTCCAAGACTTCTATTCTAAGTGTCTAAGCTGTAGTATATAGATTGTTGTCCAGACTGGCCTGTGCAGTCAGATGGAAAGAATAAAGTCTTCTGGAACAAAACAAAATGTCACTGCAATATGAAGAATAAAGATTTTTTAGTTAAGGCTTATGTGATTGGGATGAGATTTATAAGTACTAGGAAATTTTATTTATTCACTTATATTCAGTTATTTAATAGCTATCAAACACCTCCAGTGTTTCCAAGGTTGTTCTAATTCCTAGAAATTCAGTAAGAATATATACAAATTCCCCTATGAAACTTATTTTATAGTAGCAGGAAAGATAACCAACAATTAAATAAACAAAAAGAATATGATTTTAGAACATGAAATCTAGGAAGAAAATAATGAATGGCATGGAGGTAGAAAATAAACCATGTGGAAGATACAATTTGAAATAGGTTAGATAGAGAAGGTCTCATTGAGCAGGATGCTTTGGAAGATATTTAAATGAGAAAAAGCCAAGCATATGGTTAGGCAAAGGGAAGAGATAATTCAAAAACCTCGAATAACAACTTGAAATATTCCAAGAAAAGCAAGAAGAAATGTGTAGTTTACATGAGTAAAGTGATAAGGCTCTTGTACACAGTTGGAATTACACACACACACACCATTCTAGAGTGTGACAGGAATGAGATGCTCTTGTAAATGATATGTGCTTTTTTTTTATGGATGCAAAGAGATCTGTGGCTAATCTGTGGAAAATAAAGTAAGTGGGTCAGATGGAGTAGGAAGAACAGTCAGGAGTTACCGTGTTTGCTCAGTTGTGTGATGGGCAATGGCAGCAGGGGCAGACTGGAACATGGGTAAATTCCACCTGTTGTGAGGACACGGCTAGCAGCAATTGCTAATGGACTTGATTGATGTAGATAGAAGAGGCATCTATTGTAATGAGTCTCAGCAGTTTCACATAAACCACTAGATGAACATTAATGTCATTAATTTCGTGGAGTTGTGAACTAAGGGAGACATGGAGAAGTTAACCGATTTGGGAAAAATAATTACAATTTATTTTCAAAGCATGTTGACATTGGGATTCTTATCCAAGTGAAATGATGTAGTAGGCAGTAGAATATATCATTCAGGAGCTCAAAGCCATTAACTCCTAGGGCTAGAGAGTCAAACTCTTTGTTTCTGCATATATATTTTCTTTAGAATGTAAGGCTGCAGGGAACAAGGAACTAATTCAAAGTTTTTGGAGCTATATACATACCCTGTGTTATTTGTTGATGCATAGACAAGTGATACTTTCATTCATTCTGCTATTCTTTAAAGTCCCTGATGTACGTGACGAAGAGGTACCAATGAGACTATGAGACAAACAGATTATTGTTTTAATAATTATATAAGGCAGAGGAGGAAAAATGAACATTCTGTAACTTTTTATTTGTGGAAAATCTTTGTGAGTTAAAAGGAAAATAAACTTAAACCCATTGGTAGAAGTGGGGAGAATTTGATCAGTCAGTAAGGAGCAGGCAGGGCATCCCAGAGAAAAAGTTGCAAGTACTTGTATAAAGCTAACTTTCTCTGTTTTAGGGAGAAAGGGTGAAGAACAAAGACACTGGTCTAACAGGAACAGAATTTATGTGTTTGTGAAGTTAAATGAGATAAACTTATAAGTGTTGGCTAGAGCTATGAGAACTTGCCCAGTAACTCATTAGTTCTCAGCTCTAGTGTGCTTCAGACACATTTGGAGTTCAAACATGCAGACACATGGATATCACTTCTGAAAATCTTTACTTTAAGTCTTGCAATGAGTCTGGCATTTCTGTTTTCCAAAATAAGCCTGTTTCAGAGCATTGTTCCTTCCTAAATGTGTGATAATTTAGTTGGGCTAATACTCCTGTGTAGATTGCTTGTACTGAATTGATAGGTAGAACAGTTTCTTCTTGCTTCAGCATTCATGGATCTTTAATATATTCTTAAATATCATGGTTCAGTTTTTATCTATATCACTGTCTAATTTTTCCTTTAATGCTAAAAGTCTATACGTCTTTTTCTTGTTTTATACCATGAGGTCACCTATGGCCTGTCCTGGGTCCTTCCATTTTCTTTCTACTTTGTGGCCTTTTGCATAATGCTGTATGGCTAGATACAGGAATCTGGGAATAGAAGTAAGGTAAGAGTCACAGAAGGGTTGTAGCTCTTATGAAGACTTCTGGATATGAAAAGTACCGTGATTACTATATCAGATGCTGCGTAGGAAATGAGAATGCATTAACCTGAGCTGCTCCTCATGGGACCAAACCTAAGGTGACTTTTCCTGAAGGACTGACTGTTTGTGCTTAGTTTATTCTCTATTACATCAAAATCTCTTAAACAGATTGGCATTGATGAAATAAATGATCAGGAAGTCATCAAAATCAGAAGTATTATGCATGGGCATAAATAATATAGGATAATGATATTAACTTATCCTGAGTTGAAAACCAAATTTAATACTGTAGAAAAAGTAGAAGTGCAGAAGCCCAGCACAAATTCTAACATTCTCTGTCATTAATGTTCTATTCTTCTACCACTTCCTCTTCCTATTTCTATCATTATTCCATTGCTATATTTTCCTAAGGAGGGAACCTACTATCAAAATCACAAAGCTTTTTTGCTTTTTTTTTTTTTTTCCTGTACCAGGGATCGAACTTGCACCCTCATGCTTGCCAGGTAGGTGCTGATACCACTGAGCTAAATCCCCAGCCAAAGTCACAAAACTCTTAAAGTTATATTTATTTAAGAGGTAAATTATCTATTATAACTACATAGTCTCAAGAATCTGACAGTCTTTATAAGAAAAAGGATTCCTAGGGATAAGAATGCCTATAGAAAGTCACTTTTTCAAACCTTTGGAAAAGAAGGCTTATGTAGAATTATACTGTAAATAAAACATGCTATAAAATCACTGTACTTTATGGAAAAGATCAAAGTAGATAAAAATATTCACAATTCTCCCCAGAAACAGGTACTTTTCATTTTTCCTGTCTTTCCCTCATAGGTATACACAGCTATCATTTCTCAAATAATTCATTAACAGTATTTAACTTAGCCCTGTGTATTTAAATGATTATCATCCTTTACATATTGTTGGTTAATATGCTTTTGCTAAATAAGATTCCAAAAATTTTTTCAGTCCTTAAGCAGTATTAAAATTATGATTTTTAATAACTGCATAGTATTTTAATAAATGCATGTATTAGAATTTTTTAACCAACTGTCTATTGTCAGATAACATTGCAAGTTTTTCAGTTTTAAGTAATATCATGGTAAACCTTCTCAATAAATTTTTTCATAGATCTTTGATTATATTCTTAGGATAAATTTCTTTAAAAATCTGGGTCAAGTGATTTTATCTTTTTAAGGTTTGATGTATGTTATTAAAATGCTCCCCAGAGTATCATGTCTACTTTATTCTCTTCCTTCCCAAAGGGACTGATTTGGCCTACCATTTGTAGTAGATTTGATTTATTTTTACCTCAAGGTTATGCCTAATGTAACAAAAGCATTTTTGTAGTCAATGATGCTATAAATGAGACAGCTTAGCTAATATAAATTGACAATAAGATTAGAATGTGTTCCTTTTGTATACCTGCTCTTCACAAACATTCTGTTTCTCTTGGGTAAGAGGTAAGAGGAAGAAAAAGAAAAACTTTACTTAATTTATGTGTACTGATTGAATAGTTACTATGTGCTCAGCACTGAACTGAACATGCTTTGGATGAGTCCTTCCCTCTGAGATTTTACAATCACGTGTACCATGATTCATACAGCATAATATCAAATTTAGGCTTCTAGGACAATGCTGTGTGGTTAAAATACTTAAAGCAGATGATGTACATAGCCTACAAGACACTTGTGAGCCATACATACAGATAGACTATATAAATCGATACCAGTTGTATCATGGAGAAGGGGAAATGTGAATAGTTACTTCAACCCGAGAGTATTGCAGAGAGCTCAAGGGTTACCTGTAGCACTAAATGAGAATAGGTTGTAAGCTAGAAATAGGCTATGGGCGGAGGGCAACAAATAAGTCTACCCATTCCCACTTCCCCTATTATGTCTTTTCCTTGAGAGTTTGTGTAGAAAGTGACAAGAGAGGAAGGGATCAAAATTTAATATGTGTATGTACCAATTTCCCATGGTAAATGTACTTAATGTATATATATACTAATTTAAAAATGTTTTTAAAACAAGTTTCTCTGATGCTATCTTGAGATTCCTGAAGTTTTCCAGAAAGGGCACGGCATGAGTACACAGCCTATTCAGTGAGGACCATGGGGGAATATTTGAGATTGGACCTTTTGTAGAAAATCCACAACCTAGAACCTCCTGTGGTTCTGGGTCATTGTAATGCAAGGTCTGATGGAGAGGATGAGGACTCCTTGATTGAGAATTGAAGAAACAAGAATACCTAAAACAAATGTTAGCTAAAAGGGGTGTAAATTAGTAGAACAGTTGTAGCAGTGACATAAAAATTCTTAGTAGTCCTTCTGAAAATGAGTAATAAATGACATATAGCAACAATGTAAAAAGACATTTAATAACATTTTAATGCTTGATTCTGATCTCTTAATTAAAATGTGCATAAAAAATGGTAGAACATCTATGTGTGCTATTGGGATAATATTATTTATACTGCACTCTAGGTATTTTGGTTCACTTTTCAGTGTGTATGAACACAAGGAAGTTTTTCTCTTTGAGATAATTACCTGCCTGAGCCCTAAAGGGTTCATGTTCTCACCCACCTCCCCTTGATGAGAGTTTTTTCTCAACTCCTATATTAAATATGGGTTATTCTTTGCCTGAGCTAAACTATCCTCATCACTTGATCTGAAAACCACTCTTCACCCCACCCACATAACCTAAAACCCTGACCTAACCCTGGCACGCCCTTGTTATCTCAGCATTACCTAATGTTTTGGCCTCTGTGAATAATCTCATAGAGCCTTGGAGAGAGCATGGCCCTTTGTATCTGTGACCTTGAAAGTTATTACTCAGCTGGGCACTATGGGATTTAGATGTCAAAAGGCAGAAATTGTACTTACCCCTGCTGGTATTATTATTATTATTATTATTATTGACTTGGGGAAAGCATCTCAGAGGTTCAATTTTCCCAGTTGTGAACTGTGAGTACCAGTAATCACAAAAGCCAACAGTATTAAGTGTCTCAGATCTTCCACTGAAAATATTACTCTGTGAAACACTTTCTGTCTTGGGACATACCAAACCACCAAAAATTTCAAAAAGACATGAAGAGAAGAGGGGGAAAGGATATAGAAAAAATTAAAATGTGTTATGTGAATGTATCAATTCTCGATAATGAATATAATCATTATGTACTATATATATATATATATATTTAAAATTAAAACCCAGCACAAAAAGTATCTTACATATCCTATATATCCTAGTAGAGTACTGTATCAGTCACAGCCAGTGGCCTTCCTAAACATTTAACAATTAATATTTAATCCCTCTTTAAAAGAGGGACATTGTATTGGGAGTAAGTGTAATCCCCACAATGTTTCTGCAAAATAGGTGCTTTTATCTTCATTGCATAGTTGGCAAAACTGAAGTTTAGAATGAATTATATGATATACTTAGACCTATATTGTAAATAAGTGGAAAACCTGGGATTGAAATTCAAGAGATCATCTAGTTCTGAAAGAGTTAAAGTATACCACTTGTGACAAATGTCTGAAACTAGTTTTTATAATTTGGACTTAATTCACAAATAAATAGCAATTATCAATATGTTACAAGGTGAAGAGCTGCATGTATGGATCACTGTAATTTCCCAGCTTTGGCTTATGAAAGCAGTATTCCCCAGGGAATTTTACAAATCACATGGCATCTCCCCGTATTGGACTCTGTGTTAGCCAACCAAAGTGTAAAACTTGTTTTTCTTGAGTGGCTCACAACTGGTGACTATCTGAAGAAAGTTACCTGCCATATGTAGATATTTTCTTTCTGAATTTGACCTTAACTCTTTGAGTGGAAGCAAAACCTGGTTTGGGGCACTGGCTTTGTAATTTTTGATGAGTGTTTGTTTTGGAAGTGTTACTCCAACAGAGCAAAAAGGGGAGAGGGGCTTTGGTTTTTGGCTTCTATTCTTCACTTTCTTGTGCCTCTATTTCTCACCTGAATAAATATTATCAGTTTTCTGTAATCCTTTGATAAAAAATATATAAAATGTTCATAAATTAAAGTTATTAAGACTTCAAATCACAGAAGATTACCCCTGGGGGAAAATTTTTGGCCTAAATTTTGCATAACTCAATACTCTAATAGAGAACTGGAGCTCAATTCTGGGAATATATAGTTTTAACTTTTCTCCTTTCCTATAGTTTTGCTCCAGCTAGAAGAACCTCTGTTTTAGGCTTTTTATATGTTCTAAAACAGAACAGTTTTTAGGGTTAGAAAACAGCTAGCTTTGATGGCAGGGGTGAGCAGTGATTTGACACAGAGATGTGTAGTAAGAAGCATTCTTGTCCAATGGAAAGTACATGGCCTTGAGCATCACAGGAGCTCAGTCCTGCTTACTGGATGTGTAGTAAGGAGAGTATTGTTTAAGTCACAGAACCTGAGTTTTTTTTAATGTGTGATGTGAGAATGAATAGTGGTAACTACCTTCTAGAGATATTGTATATGTTAAAAGAAATAATGCATGACAACTACTTAGAAGAGCGCCTGACCCTCAGTGAATGTTGGCTACTTATATTTTATGCAGTAAGGAAAGAGAAAAATATACGTATATCAATTACAAAATAATGATATTGAGTTTGAAAAAAAAGTGACATCATTTCTATGTGGCATAGGGGAAGTTTTTATTTAAAAGGCAGAGATTTATGTTCACCTTCCAGTAAAAAAGCTGTAACCCTGTTTCTCTTCTTAATATGTTTCTTCATCTCTAAAATGAGTGAGTTGAACTATAAAGTGCCTACTTGTTCATACAGTTTTTCTTTCAGAAAAATTTTCTCTGTCTGAGAGTAGTCAATGACACATCATACCACTATGTATAAGACTCAAAGCTCAACAGCCAATATGGCAAATAGGGCTCCTGTTAAACTCTGCTTTTCCCTGCAACTATGTTTACATGTACATTTGTGTGCTTTGGAAATTTTTCATGTTTTTAAGTATGTGTGCACATCCGTAGTGGCTGAAGTAAGCATGCTAGCACACATTCATACATTTTTATTGTATGTGTGTTTATATATAACACACATATATATACAGTATGTGTGTATATATATAAATATACGTCTGTGTGTATGAGAAACAGATGCACTGTAGGCAGATAAAGCAGATAAATATAGCTGCAAATAGAAGCATAAGTATATAAATATAGATGTTATATATAGTGAAAGCAAGCAGATCAGCACCATTTCATTATTGCTTGAAGTCTTTATAATAAAAGTGTTGGAAATCAGTAACTGACAATTGAAATTATTGACTGAATGACACTGACAGATCAGGTGACATCATGTAAGGTAAGAAAGTAACCTTTCTTTCAACTTTGAGGAGAAATTAGCAGGAAGATTTATTACTTTTAATTACTGCATTTATGAAAGTTTTGAGTTGCCAGATAGTATAATTTTTTTAAGAGTGCAGACATGTCAGTTTTCCTAAAAACACTATGAGACAACAAAGAAACAAGAATAGAAACCCTATTCCAGTCCTGAGAAAAGATTTGGTAAAGGTGACATCTAAATACCCTTTGTCTATAGGGTATGATTTGCAGCTCTCTCTCTCTCCTATTTCTACTTTTGGACAGATGCACTGGTTTTATTCTACATTAGTTTGCACAAATGCCTCTGAAATCTTTAAGGAAAGCTACCTAAGGGAGATATTTTGAAGGCCAGAGTACTCATTGTTAAGTTTCCATCATGGGGACATTATGGTTGTGTTCAGTGAGTGTGTGGTGTGTGTAAACATAGGCTTCCATCTGTTACTTTCATATCACTGTCTGTTCTCATCAGTCAAAATAAATGGTTGTGAGTTTTTGCTCTATTTTGTTTTGTTTTAGTAAGGAGGATATTGTGAGTCACTTTTTGCTCCTTCAAATTAACTGAATAATTTATTTTTTAATATTGCAAGATATAACTTGGTCCCGTGTTTAAATACAATTTTTAAAAGAAACATCTCCTCTTCCTCCTAAACCACATCTGTATCCTAACAGCTCTCATCTCTTAACCTATGTTCTTGCAGAAACATCTAGAGAAGGTAAAATTTGAAGAGTTCCTTGTACATGTGCAAATACACAACCTGATTATGTCCAGTATGAAAAACTTCAGTGGTTGCTCTTGCTGTTTGCTCTGTTGTTTAGTTTAGTTGCTTATCCTGATAGAGATGAGACAAAAAGGACAGGAATATTTTCTAGTCTCTCTTGCATGCTTCTAAATCAGGAGTTAATGTTTCACCTTTCCTGCTCCCAATCCTAGTTTAGACTTCAGGGGAAAAAAAAGGAAGGCTAGGCGAAACAACAGGAATTCATTAAAAGGGATGAATTGTTGCTCTCTAAAATTAAACTGCTAATTCTTTTCTCAAATCCATCTGGTTACAGCTACTTTGTTGTTAATCAACTTATGTTTGAAAAGTAAATTTTAAAATGTTCCAGTGGTCTTAAACAACATAGTGTATGTCATACACACACACACACACATACACACACAGAGGGGTATATAAAATTCTTTTAAAAAGCATTGTGTTAATAAAATGGAGTATACATTCAATTGTATATCCTGTGCTCAGCACACATAGTTTTTGGGTTGCTGAAATGTTGGGGTTTTTTGGCTAGTGGTAGTTATACTGTCCTTTTCTTTTTTGTTTTTTGGGTTTTTTTGTTTTGTTTTGTTTTTCGTGGTACTGGAGACTGAACTCACGGCCTTGTGCTGCTAGGCAAACACTCTAACACTGGGTTACATCTGTAGCCCTCTATTTTATATCTTATTTTGAAAAAATACTTCATACTAATACGTAAACTTATGAACTCTACAGGGCTTCAGAATATAGACTTAAAAACTTCTATTATTTACCTGACAAATTCTAACATTATCTTGAATAAGTGTTTATTTAAAAAAGAGTATTATAAAATAACATATCTACATAAGCAGAGTAAAGAAGATTTTAGAAAAATAATCACTTACCAACTTAATATAATAAAACTTTTTTGCACACACAAACATATACATATAATCTAGACTAAAGTCTGTGGCCTATTTTGCTTAAGAAATATTTTACAATTAAAATTCTGAGGGAAGTTATATGTACATACATTCCTTGTTTTTTATTTGTTTCCTTCTCTCCTGACTTAATATATTTACTGTTTTGTTTGGGTCAAGTATTTAATAGTAAGTGTCAGAAATTTTGACAAGAAAAAAACTATATATACAAGACTGAAATGTTGATGTTGTATTAATCATGTGATTTTATATGCATTATATTTTTAAAACCTTCATCTACTAATAATCTTTAAAGAAATTTTTAAAAACATGAAAATCTCTGGTCTCCTTTTAAAGTGTCCTAGGAGAGTGTGCATTTCCTTTTCCAAGACAAAGAATATTTTACAGATATGCATTTAGATATATGCATTTGAATACGTAAGGATTCATCAGAAGTAAAAAAGAAAACAAAAAGCTATCTGTTTGGGGGTCAGTTACCTTTCCCATATTTTATTTGGGTGATGAGATAGATTTCATCCTGGAAAATTTTTGGTGAGAGGACTTCATGTTCTGCTCCTGGCATTGTGATACATTGTGATACATTGCAGTATCTGTGGGCCCAGAGTCTAACAAACTGGTTCAGAATTCCCTTTACAGTTTTTTAATTAGTTCTGCTTCCTTAGGCAGAATAGTAACCACTTTGTAACTAAGTTACTTTACTCTATAAAAGTTGGACCAATGGTAATTCATGCTATGTTTGTATTAAACAAAATAATATTAATGGAGTATGTAATATGTAGTCAACAAATACTAGTTTCCTAACCTATTAGTTTTATGTATAGCTATGATTTCCTTCCCCATCTGGCCTCACCATTGTGGCATAGCAAAATACTATAGGTATTAAATTTGGTAGCCAATACTAGAAAAATAGGGGCAAAGGATTTGTAAAATTATCATTCGTCTAATACCCACCCTGAGAATGGACTTAAAAGGAAAATTATCTGAAAATGCCATTAGAAATTCCTGTATCCTCTAATTGGAATGTTTTCTACAGCAAGTAGAAAGAAGAGTGAAAGACCTTCAAGAAAGTATTGCTAGGGCCAGGGATTTAGCTCAGCGGCCTAAGCGCCTGCCTTGCAAGCACAAGGACATGAGTTCGATCCCCGATACCAAAAAAAAAAAAAATAGGTAAAGTATTGCTGAGGTCCTGTTCAGATCAAATGAAATGAAATGATGTGCATTAACATTCTGAAATAGTAAGAAATACCCGTATTGTCCATTCATGCAGCGGCTTCTTGTCCCTTGTTTTGCATAGATGTTGCTCACCTTGGCTGCTACAGGTTTAGCTTGGTAATTAGTGCCTATAGTAGTAAAAGGTGTGAGATCAGAATGTAAATGTTATTATAAATGCTGAACAGTAGTGTATTTTCTTTTTTAAGGGCTGGAAAAGAACAATGTAGCTGCCATTCTGAGATATCTGAAGCTCCATTTCAGAATACAACTAATCATTTCACCTGAATTCTAAACTCCATAATGATAAAACTTATAATGGAAACAATGACAAATCTTAAGTACAATAATCTGGCAGCAATGTCCCTGCTATCTAGAAACCTCTTTCTCATGTCCAAGTTCTCATTTAACCTCTCAGACATCATTTTCTGTATAATAACTATAGTTATATAGTGTGCATCCCTTTCTCAGTTTTTTTGAAATTGAGAAATTTGGTCACAATCATTAAGCCACTGGAATTTCTCCAGCTCCCCTCCTGTGTGCCATGATCAGTCTCAAATATGTGTGTGTATAGAAAGGAAAGAAAGAAGAGGAAAAAGGTGACCAACTATAATAGAAAACAAGTTGTCCAGAAATTAAGAGCCTTTGCTAACTTTGGTGAGATACTTTACATAGGTCCCAGTATTTTTGTTGACAATACAGTTGTAGCATTCTGGAGGAAACCCTGCATCTGCTCTTCACCTTCAAGTGGCAAAATTCTATTGCTTTTTTTTTTAACATCTTTAAGTATATAATAAAGGTATATAATATGTATGTATTACATATCAGTGAACTTTGCTTTTTAAGCCTTCGTAATTTTGGAAAATTTCAAAGCATTTTAACAAAGAATGATTTGAGAAAAAGAAATACATAAAAAATGGCTAAATAGAAGACATTTGAATAAAAAGAAAGAAACTAAAGCCATGGAAGTAGACACAGAATGGAAGTGAAAGGACTATTCAAAAATATAACAGGAGAAAGAAAAGAAGCAGCAACAATTGAAACAGTAGACTCACGTTTAAGATAAAAAATTAAGTAAGATAGCTTTGAGGTGAATGATTTATATAACGTAAGGATTTCTTGTCTTATACAAGAATCCTTTGAAATCTTTCCTTATGGCATTTAAAGTAAGATTCCATTCACATACTCTGATTTTGTGAAAAAAAAGCTTTATGAGTTTTAGGTACTAGTCCCATCTCTGTCTCAAAATATATGCTCCTGACAAAATTGATTCTGAACCTCGGAATCTTCATATATAAAATGAGGAGAAAGGGAAAAATTGTCATTTTTTTTATTCTTTTAACTTTTTAAGGTTTTTTTTTATTTAAAGAGAAACAAAGGCATGTAAAGGGTAGAAGTAATACAGAATTAAAAAAAAAGATTAACATTTAACTGTATTTTCTAAAAATCAGGACTAGAAGATCCAAATGTCCTGTTGATATCCAGTAGTCACACGAGTCAGGACTAAGTCAAGTCAACGCTTTATGAAGTAATTCTATGTAGGGGACCAGGAACAGCTGGCCGTGGGGTGTAGGTGCACACACATCTTTGGTGGGCCGAGACCCAGGGCAGTCACCCCAGGCCCGCATGCACACACACACACTTTTGGCAGGCAGAGTAATCAGCAAAACCAGTAGGAAGGAGGTGTTTGAAGCAGCAGCCAGGAGCCAGCAGTTGGGATCTAGAGAACCTACCAGCAAAAGACAAGTACCAGCCTCCATATCTAGAGGCCAAGATCAGTTCCATACCCAGCACAATTATCATGGCAAAATTAGCTGGAGTATGCAGCACATTTCTAGGATCTGACATGGACAGTATCACAGAACTATAAACATCAGATGTATTTTACTAATTTTATCCTTACTTGTCTATCCCTTTTCTGTCTGATTAAATATTATCATGTTTTATTTGGTACTTTCTGGTTGGTTTTGATTTTGGGGTTTATTTTCTCTTCTTTCTTTTTTTCCTCCTCTTCCCTCTTTCTCTGGTCTCCTTTCTCTTTTTTTCTTTTCTTTTTCATTGTATATCTCTTTATTCTTTTTTATTTTAACATTTTAGGTTTTTTACTTTTTTGTTTTCTTCTATTGATTCTCTTTCTTAACTACTTCTTGAATTTACACTTTTTTTTATTTAAAGAGAAAAAAAAACATGTAAAGGGTAGAGATAATATAGAATTTCAGTAAAAAGATAAACAATAAGAAATCACTAGTAGATAAATTACATATTGTCCTCTTGGAAATAGTTGTTCAAGTTACAAAATTAAAGCATACAAAGTAGATAGTCAAACAGTGAGAGTGTAAACAGCTACGCATACATGAGTCTCTACATGTATTTCTATTCTTTCTGTATTAGAGGGAAAAACAAAACTTAGTAAGACAAAACAAAACAAATTCCTATAAAAACATGAAACCATAAAGTTGTATAAAACCACAGTACAAGGTGATCTACAATGACTACTGTGTTGTTTCTTACTATCTTCAATAGGATTGCCTATATCATCAGGCATAAATGAATATAGCAATATAATTGAATATAGCAGTACATAGAGCAATATTAGTAAAAATAAAACATGTAGACAGTATAAAACTTCAAAGGCAGGTAACAATCAAACCAGAGTGGATATTCTAGTGAATCTTGTCATCTTAAGTGCAATTGCCTATACTCTCAGACTTGATACTATCAATCATAACATCTTTGAATAAAATCTATCAATGCAAAACAGCGATCCAACATACCAGATTCAATTACAATCAGTCATGGTAAAACAGTGTAGGTTTTACAGAGCTTTAGATTAAGTTAATAGGAAATTAAGGATGATTACCATACTATATCCTGTTATTTTCAGGGCACTGTCAGTGCCCTCAAATCTAGTACAGACAGAATGACTGGAACAGAATATAATACATCTAAGCAGAGTAGTGTGAGTAATGTGTGTTTTAAATCCTGGTGCACTATTAACAATATAGCGTATCAAGGCCATCTATGTTAGAGTTTCTAGTTATCCTTCTCTGCCTCATTTCTGCTATGCTATTTTTCTGCCTTTGTTTAGTTTTCTCCTTCATTCTACTGCCAGCCCCACTCATTGAGGCCTTTCTATTGATTCTCTGTTCCTAAAATCCTGGTATTTTTTTCTCTCTCTCTAGAATGTCCTTCAGTATTCTCTGTAGGGTTGGATCGGTGGTCACAAACTCCCCCAGTTCCTCTTTGTCATGGAAGCATCTTGTTTCTCCATTAATTTCTAGTGACAGCTTTGCAGGGTACATCAATCTGGGCTGGAGGTTATTTTCTTTCAGGGCTTGGAATACTTCACTCCAAGCTCTTCTTGATCTCATGGTCTGTGTTGAGAAGTCAGCCATGATTCTGATGGGCTTACCTTTATAGGTAATCTGTTTCTTTTCTCTGATGCCTTTTAATATTTTGTTTTTATATTGAATTTCTGGTATCTTGATTATTACATGTCTGGATGTAGATCTGTTTTGACTGTAGGTGGCTGGAGTTCTATATGCCTCACACAACCGAATGTCACTTTCTTTTCCCATGTTTGGTAAGTTTTCCTTAATTATTTCTGTGGTTAGCCTTTGTAATTTGCCTGTATGTATTCCTTCTTCTTCATTCACGTTTCTTATTCTTAAATTGTAGATTCTCTTGTCATCTTCTAGCCTTTGTATTGTTACTGCCTGTTTCCTTGTTGTTTTTAAGAGATATTTCATGATCACATATTGCAAACTTGTCTTCAAGTTTTGATAGTCTATTCTTAGTTTCTTTTAAGGAGTTTTGCCAGCTTTCAATGGACTTTTTAATTTCCTGGTAGTCTCTGAATCTGCTTCACGTATTCTATATTTTCTTTATATTCTTTATCGAATGTCTCTCCTTTTTTTGTGTTCTTCCCTTCTTGCATCTGTATTATCCTGAGAGATGCTTCCTGAGAGCATTTCTTTTATTACTCTACTCATATCCTGTTTTACCTGATTTAATATTTCAGTTTTGAGCTCATCTACAAGGTCCTGAAGATATCTCTTAGTGTTCATTGAAGCCATGTCTGATGTGTGTTTGCCGCCCTCAGTCTCCCTTGTTTTTTCTTCTCCTGGATCAGTGCTCTCAGAGTTCTGGGCTGGGGGCCTCCTCCTGCCTCTCTCTCCTGTCATGGTCCTGGCTTCCTCCCCACAGGTTACAGTGCAAGTCCCAACCCCCTTCCCTGTTGGCCACATTTCCTCCAAAGCATGCTGGCGAGAGACCTCTGCCCTCTCCTGCCTGCTCTTGTCACTGAGGTGTAAGCAGCAGCTGTGTATGTCCGCCCCTCCCCACCAGGCCAGCCAAACTTCAGGGGCCTTCACCCGGTTAGTGCATGCTAGGCGCAGGCAATAGATATGGGATGGCTCATTGGGTCCCGGCCAGCGGTGTGGCCCAGTCCAAGCAAACCCCATGAATCTGCTCTGGGGAGGGAGGAACCAACTGAAGTCATTGTTATTCCCAGTTCAGGCTCCTCCTGCCAGATTCCAACATATCGCCCATTTGGTTGCACCATTCCCGTGTGTGTGGGGGGGGGTCTCATTCCCAGCACTGACTATGCACTAATGAAGGTCCCTTCACCAGCTCCACTCTCTGTTGGGCTCACCAACCCCTGACTTCAGTGCTGCTGTGCTTCCTGTGAGTGGTGGCAGGAACAAGTTTGGGCAGCTCTGTCTGCCAGCGCAGATTCAAACTGGTGCAAACATGGTGGGTCACCGTGAAAATGCTGTGTCCCGTAATTTTTAGTTGTTTAAGTTGTAGTCCCGAAGTATTTGATGAGCTTTTTTACATTTTAATTTCTTCCTGTGCCAAGAGGATCCATCTCCCTCTGTCTGGGTCTCTCCAGGGTGTTTTATTCTGGCATATGAGTTGTTTCTCCCAGGAGGCTTTGTATTTTGTTGCTCACTGATCCGCCATCTTGTCTTCTTTTGTCATTTATTTTTAAAAATCCATGAAAAGTAAAACTACATGGAGTGATCTTGTTAACATACTACAAAGAAAGTTATTGAAGAAAGTTGCAGAAATTGATTACATTAAATGGATGACCAGAGTTTAAAAAAAAATTTTGTTGAAAATTTGGAGTGATATGTGCATGCTTAATATTTTTAATAAAATGATGGTTTCATTAAAAAAAACAAAAAAGCAATATGGCTATCATTGTAAAACATGCTTTAGAATCTTCCACTGAAAATTTTGAGAGTGAGGATGAAATTCTTGCTCTAAAGGTCTTATTCCCCAATTAACTGTAACACCGTGTTTCTGATTTTCTAATCCAGAATTGTTTTTTTTTTCCTCATAAAACTTCTGTTTCACCAGGAAAATGGAAATCAGTACATTCTTGCTTGCCCTTCTATTAATTTAAATTTGCATAACCTAATCAAAACTCAACCTGCCTTGCCCTTCAACAAAAAGCTATATTTTTTCCCATTACTAAATGGCTAAATTCTTCTCATTTTTTTTAAAAGATGAATTATGTTGATATCCCATGACTTTTCCTTTAGAACATGTCCATGAAAATTAAAATGGACTTTTCTGTGCCCAGGACTGACATAAAAAATAGCCAAAAACAGCAGAAATGAACACAAAATTTTGCTGATGTTATCAATACTATAATGTAGTTAAACATTTTAATACAATGGCACTAATGTCAGCTGACCCCCAAATAACTGCCTCATGTTTCCTTTACATTATTAGCCTGCAGACAAGTGATAGAATAATACAGCCTAAAATTTCCTGTAAAACATTCAAATATTTTCTTCTGAGGCTATTCTAATACAGTTTTTCTATACACCTATTTCCTCTGTAATCATTTTATAAACTCAACAAATATTTACTGAGCTGATTTAAGGAATCACCAGGTGTTATGTGTTTGGTATACAAAGGTATGTATGCTACAACCGTGTGTCCTTAAAGTTTCTTCCCAATGGATGAAGTAGGTCTTCATTTAACATTTTGTTAGCTAAATAGGTGAAAGTAAAGACAGTTGGATGATTGGAAATGAATCTCAAACTGTCGTTGTTGATGTTGTTGTTTTGGGTAACCTCCTGAGATTTGTCCAGGTACCATTTACAGACACTCAGGCTGAAAACAAGTCCCTTGTTTAGCTCTTGAGCGGGCTGCTAAATAAAGAGAACTTCTATTTTTTTTTTTTCTCACCATTGTGGTGGTTCTCAGCCATAGGATGGCACTTAAGTACAGAAGGATTCTGTCAAGAGAGACAGAGTCAACTTCACCCCTACTTTCTGGCCTAACCTTTGGAAATTCATGGTATTGCATGATGGAGAGCTCCAAGCAGCCTTGAAGATGGGAATGTCTGCACTAGTTCTGATCAAGGCAAAGGCTTTCCTTAGATACAAAATAAGAAATTGTTAGATTTTTCTGCAAGTATTAGCAGTTTAGAATTCTTTCTCATTTCACCCATTTCTCTTTTATTATCCTGTTATAGACTGCTGCCAAATAATTTGGCTTAACTTCTTCTAAAGTAATATGGGACCTAGTCAAAAATTTCTATATGTATTCTTCATGTATTTTTAAAGGAGACTGATAAAATAGAACATATTTTTCTTTGACCCAATGATAGTCTTCTGTTATATTATTTTTCAGATAATTTTCTAGATAAACTAGTTGGCCACAGCATTAACTGTCACAGATACAGATTCACAAATGCAAAGAATGATAAATAGGTGTATATTGCAAAGTCTAGCAGTTTAGTGGAATTGCTTTCAAGTAATTTGACACATTAGTATGTTCAAAGATTTACCTGCAGGTGATCCTCATTGGAATATCGGGGTCACTAGCTCAAATCAGTTTTCCTGAGAGCAGAACAATAACCAAAAGTCAAAGTGAAAGGAAATAAAAATGAACCAATTCTAGGTATTAGAATTCCTTCTCTAAATAGAGTAAGCTCTTTCTTCCTGTCTTACATCCCTTCTTTTAATTCTCCCTGTCCCACTATCTCTTTTTACTCCCTTTCTCTTTCACTTGTTTCTTTTTAGTGTTCTGAATTCATTAGATTGCATAGTGTAAATCAATAGTAAACGCTAACCGCCTACTCTGTACTCAGTTATGCAACATCACATAACCGGTACACAGAGACAGAAAGGGAAAAAGCACACACAGCCTTTACATTCAAAAGCTCTTGCATAATTTTTCTTTTCCACAGCCAAAAAGAAAAAAAAAAAGGGGAAATAACAGATGGGGAAACTTACAGTTTTTTTTTTTCTTTCTCAGACTGTTTAGAAGGAAGTTAGTTAACATCTATGGCCATTTCTAGTTGCTCTAGGCAGCAGCAAAACATCCCATATTTGTCAGTGTCTTTTGTGACCATTTGTGATATGATGAATTTTCCAGGCAATATGATACTGGAATTATTCTGAGGTATTTTTACTTATTTTGTGAAAAATCAACAATATTCTAAGCATGAAATTAATTTTAAAATAGAAGAAACAGATAACCATACTACAAGTTTTTGCTGGTTTATTGAACAGAATGGTTTGTACTGTCATTGTTTGTCTACTTTTTATGCTTTGATTTTGTAACTTGAACAACTGTGTTTCTAAGATGACAATATATAACTTATCAACTAGTGATTTCTTAGTGGTTTTTTTTTTTTTGAAATTCTGTATTATTTCTACCTTTTTTTCTCTAAATAAAAAAATAAAATAAAATAAAATAAAATAAAATAAATAGAAGAAAGGTACAGAAGACATGTGTGCACCCTCATGTATGCTTTCTCTTGAAATGTATCTTGATGTAATATTTATATAAAAAACAATTACTTAAACACATCTTTCCTTTGCTTTTTATTTTGGTGGCTGTATAAAGCTGTATTTTTTTTCTCATGATGAAGTACATTCAGGCTTCAAAGCCTTAATGAAAGATAATACATCTAGATGCTACAATAAGGACACCTAATCCAGTCTCCTGTAGAATTTCTCCCTGAAAGAACAGTTTTACCTAAGAACCTGTAATTTTTCATTTAGTACTTTTCTATCACGCTACTCACTAGAACACCTTTGGATTACTTACACCATACTAACTTTCTTTAAATCTCAAATGTGTAGTAGAAGTTTTCTCCCTCATTTGCTTTCTCTGTAGCTTTTCATCCCTTTGCCACACAATCCCCCATTTTTGTATTGAAGTAGCTCCCTTTGCAGTTTAAGCAGAGACACAATAAGATTTGCATGCAATTTACAGTCATTGTCCGTTGTTACAATATTTTGTTTCATTTAACTAGTTAATGTGCTCTGGAAACCAAGAGTTTGTCTGGTAAGGAAGGTTGGAGAGATTTTTAATTTTGTTTTGTTATTTGTATTTTAGTGTCTACCTGTCAAATGATTATAAAATAGTTATAAACATACATAAAACATAGCACAAGACACTTAGATTTCTGATAGAAATAAGTGTTCGTAGTGATACATGGAATGTAAAAGGTGTGTAAGAGAGAGGATGAATATTATCATCAGTGTATGAGTAAGAATTATTCAGGCACTTCCTCTTCTTCTATTTGAGATCAGCATCGTTCTTTAGGTTTTACTTCTTAGATGTTAGCGCTGTGAGAAATGCATTTATTTGATTATAATGACGATGAGGTAGCCTTCCTTTTTAAAAAAAAATATATACAGTCTATATTATAATTTTTCAAAACTTTTTGATATGTGTTAGCTATTGAACGTTAAAATTCCTGTGTGTGGAAAACTGTGCTGCATGAAGACAAAAGTCAAAGTTAGGAGAATTTTAATATTTTTTTTCTGGTTTCACTTGAAGATATATATCCCAAGGTCCTTGTGATTATTGGTCTATCTACTTATGACAACATAGGGACATAGCTGTCTTAATATGAAAATAACTAATGTATATTTAAAAACTTTAAAATTTTATTATTACATGCTTATAGCATATAATGATTACTTTGTTTGTTTGTTTTGTATTTTTTTATTGGTACCGGTGATCGAACTCACGACCGCGTGCTTGCAAGGCAGGCGCTTATGCTGCTGAGCTAAATCCCCAGCCCATGATCACTTTCACTGTAGAGAATTGGTACATGTACATAACACATTTCACTTCCCTTCTTTCCCACCCTCCATTCCCTTTTTATTTTTCACTTATCAATAAAGCCTTATAAATTTAATTACGATATAAATCCTTATAAAGTTAATTGCCATATACAGCATATGGATTGAAAACAAAACTAATAACTCAAGGAACTTATAAAACATACAAGACAACTGTACTAAGTCCAAGTATACATTTAAATATATTCTCCAGGACTGGGCATGGTTGTATATACCTGTAGTCCCAGCACTCTGGAGGCTGAGTCAGGAGGATTGCTATAAGTTGGAGGCCAGCCTGGGCTACAAAATGAGTGCAAGACCAGCATGAACTGCGTAATAAAACCCTGTCTCAAAAGGACAAAAGAATAAAAGGATAGTAGATACATTGTCTACACTAGATTATAATAACTTTTTGTTTTTTTTTCTTTTTTGTATTAAGTCTTTTATCATGGATAAAAAGATATGGTATTTTTATACAATGGAGTACTACTCAGTTATAAAGAAGGATAAGGTCAAGGCTTTTATTGGTAAATGGAGACAATTTGATATCATACTCATAAGTGAAATAACTCAGACTCATGTATGTAAACATCATATTATCTCCCTAGTCTAAATAATTGAAAGAGTAAATAAGATTCAAAATGTACAACACTTATTTTGAAAGTGAAAGGGGAGAAAACTGCTCAAAAGGTGAGAACAGCTGGGATGGGGAAAAGGATTTTAAAAAAGAAGGGAAGTGATTATACAAGTTCTTTGTTTGATCATTTTTTTCATGTCTATATCTTTTTCTATATCTTGTAATCTAAGCAAATACTTTAAAGATAACAATATATAATATATTAACCATTGTTAATCTGTTATTTTGTCTTGAAATTCTGTGTCTTCATTCTTTGTTTCAAAATATTGTCATATATATATATATATATATATAGAGAGAGAGAGAGAGAGAGAGAGAGAGAGAGAGAGCAAGAGTGAGAGAGACAGAGACAGAGTTTTCCATATAAGCAAAACCAAGCTTGTGTATCTGAATTACTCCACTTAACACTATGGTCTCAAGGTGTACCCATTTTCCTACAGATGACTAAAGTTGGTCCTCTTTATAGCAGATAGTACTCCAGTGTGTATACATTTTTTATCCATTCATCTGGTGATGGACATATAGGCTACTTCCAAGATCTAGCTATTATGAATTGTGCTGCTTTAAACATTGAGTGTGCATATATCACTGGTATGATGTCTTTAACTCTTGTCTCTTTCTACCTAGAAGGGGAATAGCTGCATCAAATGGAATTTCTACTTTTAGTTTTTTGAGGAATCTCCATGCTGATTTCCACAGTGGTTTGTCAGTTTGTAGTTCTACCTCCAGTGGAAAAGGGTTACTTTCTCCCCAAAGTCTAACCAGCATTTGTTATTGGTTGGTTTGTTGATGGTAGCCATCTTTTCTGGAGTGAGATGGAATCTCAGTGTTCTATGTTGTTTTTACTTTGCATTTCTCGAGTGGCCAGCAATGTTGAACATTTTTTCACTTATTTATTGACTGTTTGCATTTCTTCATCTGAGAATTTTCTATTCATTGCAGATCCCCATTTTTGAATTGGATCATAATATCTGGGTGGGTCTAATTTTTTTGAGTTCTTTATATATTCTAGTCTTTTGTCAGAAAATGCTTTCTTATCATGTGAGTTACCTCTTTACTCTTTTATTAGGTTCCTTTTGCTGTGCTAACCCTTTTAATTCAATATGATCCCATTTGTTGATTCTTTGCATTCTTGTACAAATGAGGTTTTGTTCAAAACTCTTAGCCTATACCTATGTCTTCAAGAGTTTTACCTACTTTGTCTTACAGCAGAGTTAGTATTCCTGTTCTAATGTTAGATCTTTGATCCATTTTGATTTTTGCTTAGTGTATAGTGAGAGATATGGGTCTAGGTTCAACCTGTGGCATACTGGTAGCAAGTTGTCCCACAACACTTTGTCAAAGAGGCTTTCTTTCTTTCAGTGAAGGTATTTCGCACCTTTGTAAAAAAAAATAATATACTGACTGTATATAGAATTTTGTTTCTGTATCTTTTATTCTGTTCCATTGATCCATGAGTCTGGTTTTTCTGTTAGTTTGTTTTGTTTTTGCCATCATCATACTGTTTTTATCACTGTAGCTTGGTAGTATAACTTGAAGTCCAAGATTGTGATCCCCCGTACCAACCTCCCCTGCAAGTATTGTGATTCCCTTTGCCTGGACTTTGTTGCCCAGAATTGCTTTTGCTATTCTAGGTCTTTTCTGGTTTCATAAGAACTTTAGAATTACTTCTTCAGCTCTGTAAGAAATGTTATTGGTATTTTGACTGGTTTTGTGTTAAATCCATATAACAGTTTTGGAAGTATGGCTATTTTGACTGTATTGGTTCTGCCTAACCAGAAACAATGGCATTTTTCCATTTTCTGATATACTATTCAATCTCCTTTTACAGAGTACTGTAATTTTTATTTTAGAGTTCTTTCACTTCCTTGGTGTAGTTAATTTCTAAGTACTTCATTTATCTTGATGCTATTGTGAAGGTACTGTTTCCCTAATTTCCCTCCCAATGGGTTTGTTATTGATATGCAAGAATGCTACAGATTTTTAAGTGTTGATTCGTATCCTGCCACACTGCTGAATTTTGGATATTAGTTCTAGGAATCTTTTGATGAAGATTCTGCAGCCTTCTATGTAAGAATCACATAGAAGTCTCATTAATGATTTTAGAGAAAAAGCTTTCAGCTTCTATTTAGCATAATGTTGGCAGTTGTTTTGTCATGGGTGGCTTTCATGAGTTTGACATAAAGACTTTCTATTACTCTTCATTGTTTTTAACATGAATGGATGTTGGATTTTGTCAAATGCCTTTTCTGCATCTACTGAGGTGATCATGTGATTTTTGGCCTTGCTTCTGTTTATGTGGTGCGTTACATTTATTGATTTGTGTATGTTGAACCATTCCTGCATTCCTGGAATGTATTCTACTCTCTCATGATATATGATCTTTTTTATGCTTTCTTGCATTCTACTTGCCAATATCTTATTGAGAATTTTTGCATCTGTGTTCATTGAAGAGATTGGTCTATCCTTCTCTTTTTTGGTTAGGTCCTTTTGTGGTTTTGAAATCAGAGTAATTGTTGCTTCTAGGAATGACTTTGAGAGTACAGCTTTCCTTTTTATTTCATTGAAGAATGTGAGGAGTTGTGATGTTAGATCCTCTCTAAAGTTTTTGTAGAATTTGGCAGTGACTTCATCAAGATCTGGACTTTCCTTAGTTGGTAGGTTTATTTATTTATTTATTTATTTATTTTAGTACATACTCAATTTCACTGACTGATATTGGCTCATTCAAGGTTTTTATATCTTCTTGGTTCAGCTTTTATAGTTCATATGAATCTTTATAATTTCCTTCCTCGTATTAGCTTTGGGTTTGGATTATTTTTGTTTTTCTACAACTTTGAAAACAACAAGAGAAAATGAAAACTTGATCCAACAACTGCTAGAGGATGCAAAGAAGACTATTCTAAGAAAACCAGAAATAAGTGAAATGTCAGAAGATAACACAAATGACATAGAAAACCAGTTCACAGAAATAGTCACAAATGAAATAAAAATAGGTTTAAAATAATTGAATGCTTAACCATAAAATCATATTTACACATACATTTTCTGAATGTCCTTCTACATGTATTAAAGCTGATTTTGGATTGCAAGATGCAATTTTGGATATTGCTATTTAATTATTTAAAAAATTGTGTCGCAGTTCTTTTGTTGTTGCTATTGCCAGTGGGGGAAATATTTTTTAATGTTGCAAGAACCTCAGCATTAACTTACCTTTCAGACAGAATTCCTTTAATGTGCCTGACACATAATAGCAACTTCATAAATATTTCCTTTATTTCAGTAAAGTGTAAAGTGCATTCTTTATCATGTAATTTTTACATGATTAATAATCTTTTAACCAAAGCTTTATTTTATATGTGTGGTTCCGTATACAGAAAGTTATTTTAAGTACCCTGATATTCAAATCAGTTGCCTGGATTTTGTTTTTAAAAAAGGAAACTTAGCATCCTAACAAGGAGGAAGAATAGCATTTTCCTGGTTGGCAAAAAAGAGGTATCTGGTTATGAAAGAAGTAGAGGAAAAATCTGAAGTTGATTTCCTGCTGCCCATGTCAGAGTTCATTTCAGGTCCATCTTGGTAGGGTTTTCAGCTCTCTAAAATACGCTAAGGCAGAGTTGACCTTTCTTTTCAAAATGTCCCATGTAGGCCAGCCAAGTCTGTTTGATCATTTTCTGTTGCAACCACAGTTCTGGGAACCTTAAAGGCTACTTATAGTTTTTATTTTCTAATGCAGGATCCAAACTTAAGAAGGGCTGGAAAACCTGAACTTTTTATTCCAGGAACATGCAAAAGCCATGGGGAGTTTTAACAGCTTTTCCAATATTTCGTATGTTGATCATCCAACCTCATCTCTCTTCTGCTATTGGAATTAATGACAGATACTGTACAGTGTTGTGACAACAATCTAGTCATTGATTTAATATTTTCAATCAGAGCCACTCCTGTTGTACCTGGCATATAATAGCAGCTTCATAAATCTTTTCTATATTTCTGTGATCTGATGAGGGAACTGTTATGGCTATTTCCTCAGAGCTTATGGTAATACTAAAGTAAAAAAATTAGATACAAAGCTCTTCATATTCTAGAAGCAGATGATGTATCATCCCATTTAATGAGAAATTTCTTGTTATCCCATCTCTTTAAGAGTAGCAAATTTCAAAAAGTAATTTTACATCTTTTCTAGAGGTCCTTTTCAGTGGTCATTGCTGCATAGACTATTGGCTTATGTGAAAAGCATAATTTTTGGCAAGCTATCTTAGAGATCCTCATTAAATTTCATATTCAGATGTGGTAGTACTTTAGGTTCTTGCTCTCATAAAATAACTCCTCTCTACTCTGCTCCAGGGTCCTTTGATTCTTGACTTTTCTTAATTCCTCTGACCAATTTTTTTAGACTTCTTTTATTTCTATAGGACCTAAGTAATAGCTATAGAAAAATTTTGTATAGAGTGATTCTTTTACATAACTTTTTGCTTGATAAATTCCTGATCTTTCTAAATTACCTTTGGCTTAAATTAAACATACTGGACACTTTCAAAGCTTTCATTGTGATGGTATTATTAGGTGTTGGAGGTGATCTCTGGGAAAACTATTTGTGGCTTCTAAATTTTAAAAACATTGAAAAGAAACAAACATCTGTGATATTTTTAATAAAATGGTGTTTGTTGGGAAAGCGATTGCAAAGATGCTGATTATATAATATTTGGAGAATTTGTTGCTCTACAGTAGAAACTTTTTAAATGTTAATTTAGGATTTGTTTTGTTGTCCTGTAATAGCATAAATGTTTTTGTTTTAAAAGGTTTCAGTTTGTTCCTTGCATTTATCTTACCAGACTTGGAATATAATATTGTATATTTATTTATACTCCTGAAGGAGGATAAGGCCAGCAAATCATAACTTATGAAATCAGGGGTAAATAATCCATAACTTGTTTTCCCACCATTGCCACAGTATTTATATTCAGAACATAAGTTAACAAAGAAACCAAAACAGGGAGAAACCAGTTTGTTTTTATGTACAAAATATTTAATTAAAAGCATAGTAAAGTTCAAATGGAGCTACAAATCCTAATGGTTTACAATGATTTGATTTATTTTTTTTAAACAGACCATGGATAATTGACCATAAAACATAACTTTCTCAACACAAGTTACAGTGAACTGCAGAAGTGGACAGCAAGTTATTCGTAACCAGTGGTTGGAGACACTCAAGTCAAACATGCAGGCAGTTACAAAAGCCACTTTTTCAGTGAAACCTAAAGGGAAGCATTTTTACTTCCTATATGGAATCACTGAGTCACTGTTCCAAAGTAACAAGTAGGTTTTTTTCTGTGATTGCCAAGTTATATATTTATTAAGTATCTTGTACTTATAATATTCTTTTCATTTCAGAATGTGTTATCATCACTAACTCAATATTCCTCACAACTCTGCTGGCTGTAAGTAACTTTCATTATATCTAAATGACAGTCCAAAATTTTGAGGTGCAAAAGAGACAAATATATTTCTGTTATCTTCAGAAAAATATTAAGCCTACAAGGCTGTGGTGAGTCTACAACCAGAAGTATTAAATTTGAACAGAATATATTTTGACATTGGTAAATACCTTGTAAATATCTTTCATATCTTGTTCATTTGAAATGCCACATTAGAAGTATAACAAGCATGATCCCAAGACCCATTATCCTAGATAGTGACAAATATTTTCAAATGACTTTGTTTCATAGGGTGGTAGAAGTGCTCAGAGACTTGTTTAGAAGTCTCTCCAAAGGTGTTTACACTTTCTAAACAAGTCTCTGAGCACTTATATTTCCCCCACCAAAGGCAACTCCAGAGTGTAATGAAGGTTGATAAGATAAAAGAGGGCACTGATCCTTCCTGTGTGGAACATTGAATGTTTGGCATTAAGTAAACACACATGAAACCTTCCAAACACATTTTATGATGCTTTAATCTACCCATTTATATTCTGTAAATCCGAAATGTATTTGATCCTTTTGGATTAGTCTTAAAAGCAGATATGATTACTCTTGCATATACCCACAAACAGAAAAGAAAAATGCCTTTAAGAGGTATGAATAAAGTCACTCCCATCTTTTGAAATTCAAACAAAGGACCAAGACCAGAGCTGAAAGTCATCACAAATTTTTTGTGTCTGTGTCTTTTAATGAAGATTTGTAAAATTCCAAAAAAGGGTGACCTTCTAGAACTATTGATATTTCAGTGGTTGGGAGAAGAGCACAGATCGCACTCAGGGTGTATTGGTAAAGCATTGTTGAGTATAAAGAGTTCCCAAGAGCTAAATTTCACTGCACTGAAAAGCAGTGGCAAATACTACACCAAAAGGGGAGGAGGAGGGAAAAGGTAACTTGCCTGACATCTGACTGACTGTGCTTTGCTTATTTAGTCATGAACATCATAGTCAGCCAAATCTTTAAAAGTTACACTCTTAACTTCACTTTATGTGAATGTGCATAAAATGAGGAAAATCATCCCTAAGGAAAATAAAGATAGCTTTCTAGCAGGAATTTTCCATATCTATTGCACATAATCCATAGCTATTATGTTGTTTCTAACTCTGTTGCTCATCTGTCTCTGTCTTTCTGACCGTATCCATCTCCCTACCAAAGGCCACAGAACTGAGGTCCATAACTCCTTCTTCCTCCACATCCTTTACTTGTTCTTTAACTCAAAAAAGAAATTCAATACAGTATGAATCTCAGAAGCTCCAGGGACAGACATTTTGGTGACTTTAATTTGTCACTGCCTTTGCATTCATCACAAAGTGATCTCATCACAAAAGGGCCCGAATTTCACACTCTTGTTGGCTTTCAGAGAAGCCAGTTCTTCCCTTATTTCTATCCAACACACAGAAAGTTCTTTATGTTTTTATGATCAGATAAAATCTGTATTGACATTTCCTTTCCTCTGGGTGTATTTCACTTCTAGGTATGAAGATTTAAACTGTTAAAGAAATGTGTGTTTGCAGTTTCTCCTTTAGTAAATGCAAAGCTCCTTGGTAAAGAAGAGTATATCTTTCCCATTAATAAATACATAATTATTTAATTTTAAAATGATGCATGCTCATTAAAAATAATTTGGAAAACATATAGGAGTAAAGGTGAAGAAAATTAAAATAGTTATTTCCTTCATTTAAATCCAATATTTAATAACCATTTGGTATATTTTCTTATTCTCATTTCCTCTGAGGATATATTTGTAAATATGTTGTAATCATACTTTTTATGTAATTTCTACTTTCTACTTTTAGTATTTAACCTAAAAATATTTTGTGTAATGACATAGTCCTTATAGAAATTTTAAGTAAATATTACTGTTCCTGAAGAGGAATAGCACATTTAACCTAAATGTGCATAAACATCATTATCAATAGTATTTACTTTTTACTTTATATCTGGACAATTCCTTACAAATAAATAGTAAGTTTAAGTGTAAAACTTATCCATAAATAATGAATGAAAATTCAAATCAATATATCTAGATTTATTTTATGAAAAATTTCAAATGCATGAATGTAGACAGATTACTACAATGAACTCCAAAGCACCCATCATTTAGCTTGCATATTACTTAATTCATGGTCTATCAGTTTCTTGCTATACTGCCATGTTGTTTTGAAATGAACTGCCAATAACATAGCATTTAATACATTAATAGTTGAGATTTACCAGAGTTTTACATATAAATGTTAAAACCATTCAGATAAATTATCTAATCTTCATATGTGACACTATTTCTTTAGTATCTTGACTTCATATTTTCTAATTTGTAGCAATTGTTTATAAATTCTGCATGGTGTGTTTCATAATATTCTGAGGTACATCTAGAAGCCAAAGGGTAGTTAGATTGACTGGAGACACATTTCACTAACTTGACTATATTTCTTGAGGAAACTCTTTTTGGGGGGCATATTTTTTACTTGACTCAAATTTAGGATGACAATTTGCATACCATACCCACATAGCATTAATTATATTCATTTTTAGACATATAGTCATGCTAGCTACATGCATGTGTTAGGTAAGATTCTTTATCTGAAGAAATACAAAAATGTCAGTAATGTTCTAACTACTTAGAACTACACTCTAGCTGCAGTCATCTCATGCTAGATAAATAGAGCAAAGCTACTTAAGCCAAACATAACACTGTATTAAAAACATTATAGTTGTAACGTTTATTGACAAAAAATTGGAAGCATATGATGGATACATAGGACTCTTAAGCCTGTAAAAGGGAAAATTAATTATATAATGATAGTTTGAGTCATATTTAGAAGAAAAAACACTATATTTGAGAGGGAAAAGTTGGTGCATTGTAGAGCAATTCCTATATGTGTTGTTCTAAGAAAGTTTTGAAGAACACTTTATGGGCCATCCTTCCCTTGCTGGATCAGATCCTTCACACAAAGAGCTCCATAGATGATGAATGCTCCATGCATATTATAGAGAAGGTATATTAGGGTTTTGTTGTGTCTTTGGATTATAGGTCAGTGATTGTTCAGTAGCAATATGTTGTCCAACAGGTATATTACACTCATCAGAAATTCAGGATGTGAATAACTAAGTAACATACTTCCTCAGTATAAACTGAATTTATGTGTTACTCTGGTCTATTTAATCTTAGGAGGCACAGTTCGCATTGGCCTCGAAAGTGAGTAGCTAGAATATTGATGTGTCTAACCCTTGGGGAAGCGAAAAACAGCTTCTCCACCACACTAAATCTCTGGAAAAATATGATAGTTTACAGTATAGACACATAGAAAATATTTTCAGCCAAAGCCAGTAGAGAAAAGCACATGGGGAAAAAAGAAAGCAATAACATAAGTAATAAACTATAGCAGTCAAACAGAGAGCATCTGTAAAATTTGCTGGACTGGATGGTATAAACAACACAAACTCGTTTTGTTCTGTTTTATTTTGTTTTTCATTTTTTCCTTTGTTCTTTTGATCATTACTTTCTCTGTTTTATTCTGACTTGGCATCACCCTCATTAAAATATCAGCCAAAGGTCAGAAATGCATCTAATGACTTGGCATTCAGGCAAATTTCCTAAAGAAGATACATAGGAACTAGTCATTATGCTATTTTGAAATGGCAAGGATATTTTATCATACCTCAAAATATTCACATTGAAAAGCAACTATTGTTTTAATCATGATTTTAAGATTAATATTATAAACACAACAAACAAAATAACATCATGTCTTATTCTGTTCTTTCTGCGTCATTTTCTTATGCTCAGTGTGGTGTTATATTATGTGCCTCATGTCAGGTAAATCTAGACTACAAAAAGTCTTTTAAAGGGAATTAGATTTGCCTATGAAAATTTCTAACTCATGTATTATACACTACACCCTAGTGAACCATCAAACTTCATTAGTTTAATATTAACGATAGTATTTTCTTCTTGGTGTGTATACATATACCCATTTTTTATATTTTGATTATTGAGTCTCAGTGCTTATTCAGTTCTTGTCACATTTATAGCATTACGCATCCCCAAGCTATGAAAAACATCATAGTGAAGTGTATACTATGCTTTCCACATGTTCCCTCGTGGTTAAGGGTGGTAATTAAGTGATTCTCCTATTTACTCAGACTTTATTTTTTTCTTGATACTGGAAATTGAACTCAGGACCTCGTGCTTGTCAGGCATGTGCTGTGCAACTGAGCTAAACCCCTGGCAGTTCTTGTTTAGGGCAGGGAATCCTTTGCAGGCATTTTCATTCAGACAGGATTTCATTTTAGCATCTGTCTAACTTTGCTGATAGTCACAAAAGACCAAAAAAAAATGTTTGTTCAGATCACTTGGTCCCTGTGTCATAAAGCTGTCATATCTTCTGGATGCTTTATTGAACATGAAGCATACTGTCAGCACAGTTACCATGAGTTTAACGATTAGAGCATTTCCTCCCTGAAAAAATTCTGGTGACTCTGTTTCACTAAGAGTGGTGAGAGAAGGATGCAAACCTCACTCATGGCAGATGTTCAAGGATATGATTCTGCAGGCAGCTCAGTTCTTCAACCTGGAAACACTGAGGAAAAACATATTTTTTTACCTTAACTAGAGTCCATTTTATTCAGAATATAGTCTTCTCTTTGTGAACTGCTCCATAGTAAACCATGCTAGGCTCCCTAGAGAACTGACTGTGTTCCTTCTTCTAGTATGAAAACATTACTGACATGCTCTTGATGTACACTTTTTGGTCAAAAGTAAATTTTCTTTCTGGGTATTTGATGATCACTCTGTGAGTCAATCTAGTATATTTGTAGTGTACAGAGCTTTACCCTCTGAATACTAGGTTTAAAGATTCTTGTAATTAATTAATTGCTTAAAGACATTTTAGCCCTTAACCATTTCTCTTTCTTTGTCCACAAACAAGTCAATTGGTTAATCATGTCTTGTTTACTTTTATTTTTATTGCTGTACACACTGTACATAAAACAGGAAAGAGGAAAAGCTGTTTATAAGAGATAATTACAATAACAAAATTGTACATTCTCTGACTGTCCTCATTTTCTCGTATTTGATTACATCAAGATCTGCTCTCTAGAAAGCATGTTTCAGTTTTGCTAAGAAAATGATAGAAAAAAATAAATCCAGTTACATAAAGTGGTGTCAAAAACAATCACAAATGTCAAACAGTTTGTGCAAACCCTAGTCTTCCACTCACCAGGTTTTTGATTTCTACTCATCTCTTGATCATAAGGATCTAGAGCAAGGCAGAAACAGAATGTATTTTGATAGCTTCTAAGGGCCAAGCTTTTACTAAGACATGATGGACCTAATGGACTCCTAGGAGCCTGTATTACTTCTACCATGGCTTATCCAGATCTTCTTAGAATCAGAACTTACAAAATTAAAAACCTGAATGCTAAGTGGATCTTGAAGATCTTGAAGGTGATTATTTCAACAAATTTCTATTTTTTTTATTATTTCAGCAAACTTTGTGATAGGTTAATGTTAATTACTTCTTTTTCTTTCCATCTAATTGTTTTTATTTTACTTAGTTATTATTGTGCAAACAAAGAGAAATTTTCTGATGGATTGCCAAGGATCCTGGAATATTTGCATGCAGCCAAAGATTTAGTTCTTTGCAAGAACTCTATCAACCAGTGATCTTGCCTTTGTCTTTTCTCATAGTTTTGCCAGTGGTGCCTGTCCCTAACAGTCATAAGGACAGTTTTACCATTCTCTCCTGCTGCTCTAAATTTTTTGTGTTGTTACATGAATTTATTATTCTTTATAATTCCCTTTGAAGTTGGAAATCCAAAGGGAATCTAAAACCGACCAGATGTTTCTACTGCTGGAGAGGGAAAAGAGTAAGGATTAAGCTTAACAAAAACTTAGTCTCTAGGAGAAAAAAATTCAGCTTGAAATCATCTTTACATGAATTCATTTACTACATATCTCTTAGTTAATTGATATTTACTAGTGCTTCAGGCAACCTCACCTATTTTTTGCTTTAGGGGAAATTCATAAATATTATGAACAAATAGATTCCTGTTTGTGGTTTGTTCAGAACTATTTCCTTTAAAGTTTTAGTTCCAGTACTTTTCATATTTTTTTCACATGCTTTACAGTGAGGATTTTCTGTTTCCATTTCTGATGTTGCTGTTGTTGAAGGATCACTATTATTTCATGTCTCATTTAGAAGCCAGTTCTCAAGTTGTTTCTTGAGGGTGAAATCAGTGCAGCCTGTGCTTAAGCAGGGAAGGAAAGGAGACCTGCCAAAATAGCTAGCCTTTCAGGAGAACTCCATCCTTTGTAGAGCTATGTAGAACAAAGCAAGAATAAGAGTGAAAAAGACCTTGAGGGAATAAAAAAAGAGGGAAAGAAAGTCTTGTGGTCTTTCAGGGATTCAGAGAATGTAGCAGACTATGTGGACAGCAGGTTGGGATATGAAAAAATGATAAAGAAAGCTAGATATATTAAAACACAAAAAAGAAAAGAATATCTGTGAAATAACATTTGTGGGCTTTCAAAATGGGTACCAAAGATTCAGGCCCTAACCTACACACAAAGAATGATTAAATAGTAAAACTGGAGATGAATCTTAAAAACCAATAAGAATGTTTCCTTTGCTTGCTTCACACTTCACAAAGCATTGGGTAGAGGAGATGGATGTTTTATTTGCTCATTTACTGCACAGCATCTCTCACAGTAACCTCTTACATTGCTCTCTGGATTCACCCAGACTTTCTTGGATTTTCAGGAACAAAAAGATTCTGAAAAACTGTTTTGCACCTTTTACCTTGCTTAGTGAATTAAACATGTGGAAACATGTTCCACATATCATGAGGGATGAATACTCACCACTGAGAGTTTCTATTACTCCATCCTATCTTATTTTTAAATAGAAAGTCTAAGTCCTCAGTAATTATATTAAGCTTCTTAAGCCACACATATCAATTGCCTATACCAGTTTAAGCATTTTTCAACCTTTCAAAATAGAGTAGGGAAAAGACAGAAAGGAATCACTTAGTAGCTGATTCGTTTATTTTAAGCAGCTTTCTCCATTTTAATATATAAAAATTCAGATCTTTGAGTGTTGAGTGATTTGAATGTCCTGTGAGGATTTGAAAAAACAATTTTAAAAAAAAATCGTGTGTTCTACATTTGGGAACCTGGATTGTCAATTTAGTTCTTAAAAATACAGATTAAAATAAGGGAGGTTTCTCCTCTTCCTTTTCATTTACTTATTATTAGTATTACTATTCTTTTTATCAAAGCAGATGACATGAAAAGCATTTATATTGATCTCACTGTTAACAGAGTTTAACCCAATAATCCAAGACTTGGAACTTGGTGTTTTAATAAAGGAAACATTGTTTGAGTTATTTTCCATTCAAACTCTCATCAAAAGTTTTTAATTAACACCACTGGAAAGGACAGGCTTCCTACATATCCCACTACTGGGAAAAAGACAACAAGTGGGATGCATAGTGTTCATGTTTGTGTTTTATAATGTATTTTTATTTGCTTATTGAAGTAGAGTCCCAGCTGCATGTTACAAGGCAGAGCCACAAGAGTGAAACCTACAGAGGGCTGCTTCACTCTGGCAGTTTCATTTTGCTCACTGATTATTGTCCTTAGTTCTTTGTGATTGTAATTGGTTAGAAAGTTTGAAATTAGCAAGTCCTTGTCAGTCCAAGAAAGCTCTGAAATCACTAAGCTTGATATAGCTATCAAGCTTGCTGAACCCTAATCGCTCACAGGGCTGAGAGCTTCCTGAGTGGTGAGTGTTCTCAGTCTTCCTTTACAGGAGGGCCTTGGCTTGGACAAAGCCTTTGTTTGGAGCCCTTTCTTTTGCATCACTGAAGCCTGTTGCTAGATGAACAGATTTTGGACTGATTAATGGGAACAGGGTAGGGGAGGGTATGGATTGTAAATGAGAATGGGAGAAGAGTGAAGTAAAATAACCAAGGGAATAGGAAGAAAGGGGAAAAGGAAGAAAGAGCCTAAAAGAAATGGGAAGTAGGATATAAGATGGAAAGGGCTTTGTAAATATTGACATCTGGTTTCAGTATAACTGAGTTTGATACTTCAGGATGGAACTCACTGATAGAACCTAAATGACCCCTTGAGCTCTTTTAAAGTTTACCTATTTAGTTTTTAAGGCTTGCCTACTCTTTTCAGACAAAGTACTACAACCCGCCACTGTACACACCACTGATGGCACTACATTTTAGAGACTAAGAATACAGACCTTTCTTTTGTGTATGAAAATAGAGGAACGAAAGATGTATCGACTCTTCTCTTGTTACTATCAATGTCTCTATTTTTGACCAGCTGCTCAACACTCCAAACTGATATTTCTTCAGAAAACTCTCCTTCTCCTCCTCCTGTTCCTCTTCTTCTTCCTCTTCCTTTCTTTCTCCTCCTCCTTCTTCTTCATAAAGTGAAACAAACTCAGGTTCATCATTATAGCACCACAGAAGCTACTTGGGCAGAGTTATCTAAAGAAGATATTGACAGCAGTGATGAAGTTGAGAGTAACTTTCCATAAAACTGGCTAATTTGTGTTGAAAGTCTTCAAACAATATATCTAGACATAGCCTTTAAATGTTGCTAATTTCTCATATAGTTTAATAAACATTTACACACACATGAATACAAACTGAAAAGCTTATTGCTACAAATTCAAAATGTCAGGAAAATTTTCAGTAGGCCCAATCATGGAAAAATGATGCCAAAATATATCACCTTTTTTGGAGAAGCTCCCTCAAATAGTTCAAATATTTCTTCCCAGAAAGATGATTAATACATATCATACTTCTAGAGGATAGTAATTTGTGAATGAGTGTCAGGATTTTCACAAGAATTCTATTTCTTCCCTAACCAGTATCAGAACTTACTCTTCTGAAGTTTGTCTTCTTAAAGAAGTAGAGATACCTTGCGTGGGATATAATCGAGATGGCAGTTCCACTTCCCTCAGGCAATCCTTTACAGGGTGCTCTACCAAAGGGCACATTCTGTTATGACCCTAATCAGTCTTCAGAGGCTACTTTGGCTGTGTATCTGACACTCCTGGCAGAGTCCCTTGGTACACTTGTGATTTCAACACCACTTCTAGTTTCTCTGTTAGGTGAAACTCGCAGCCAAACTATGTAGTTAATCCTCCAACCCCAGGACATTTCTCAATTTTTAGAGGAGCTCAGTCAGTCTACAGTGTGGGTTGAGGACTTGGAAGCACAGAGTATTTCAAACAGATACCTCTGAGGCATTATGTGAAAATCTCAAATATTCTGCAGGAAATGAACCTCTGTTCCCATGCATATCGTTATTAAAGCTTTTCTCCTCTCTGACTCAATCTCCCCACTCACTTACCCCTATCTTTTGAGATCTCCTTCCAAATTATTACCTACATCCAGGTCCTTGTCTCAGGTTGTTCTTTGGAGGATTACCAGAATGAGCTAAGGCCTCAAATTGATTATTTGGTGTATTAGTTCACAGAACCTTCTCCTCTATTTACTGTCCCCATTGACTTATTGCTCTGTCGTAGCCTGGCTCTTAAAACTAGATACAAGTCTAGTTGTTTACCAGACTAGATCATAATATTTGAAGAAAAAGATTATTTCATTTACCTGCGGTCTCCTGAATTGGGCAGTGTCCTGGAACATAGTGGACACTCATCTTATGTTTGTTAGGTGAGGGAATAAATGCAGTGTACATCAATGACTTTTTTGCCAATGATGAGTAATATTGTTCTCTGTGTTACAATGATATGTGAAATGTACTTCAATAAATTTGTTACTGGTAAAATTCTGAAGTGGAGAAATGGTTAATATTTTAGTTTATACTTAAGAAATTGCAAAAAGTCCTGGATAAATCCTTTGGAATTTATTATAATTAGAATATCTTTCCCATATGACAAAATTCAGAGGAGGAGGATCGTTTCAGAGTGAGACTGTAGGAATGATGGACCATTGTGAAGTATCTGGTCAAATGTGCACCATTTGAAGTATGCTGTCAAGTTGCGTGGGCTTCTGAGCATTGCTGATTGTGTAAGGCCAGCCTACAATGAGATATCATAAAGTTGTGGTGGTGTGTATTTTCTAATAGAAATATGTGACCCAGTCTATCCATTATTAGTGCCAGGAAATAGTTCTTCTTCCTTGAGATAACCAAATTAAGCTGCAAAACACAATGGCAATGAGATAAATGTTTCAAACGTTCTTTGTCCATCACATGGGTATGTGGATAGTTATTTCCAGTATGTGGTGACTGAGATGATCATCTTAACACCATACTTTTGTTGGACCAGTGTCCCTAGCTGGAATAAAGAAGGTAAATGTTTAGGAATGCTCTAGAAAAAGAACTCTTACTCTTTTCAGTAATTTATTTTTGTCCTAGATTATCATAAAAGGACATGATATTCCCTTACAAAGCAATATTCTTTTGTGCAAATAATATTTTTCTCTTTTACTTCTAGAAAAGTTTATCAACCTTTAATTTGAGAGAATAAATTATTGACAATTGAATAATATGCCTTCCTAAAATAGTCTCATTTCATTTGTATCTACTAGTATTTCATTGCTTAAAGCAAATCACTTGACAGAACTCAAAATCAAGGTGTGTAGTTCATCTCCACATACATATTAACAAATGCTCTACAGATTTATAGTAAAGTTATAGAGTAAATGTATGGAGCTAAAGTTCTATAACAGGGAGCAAGTAAAGAATTAGATAAAGTAATGCCATCTGCCACTTACAAAATTGGTTTGGACTTTGAGTACACAGACTTAAGAAGCTTGACATGGTATAGGAAAGCAGATAGAATATTTGCAATCAACATGTTTCTGAATTATATCTACTGGTTTTATTCATTATTTCTGAATTTCTTAATAATGATAACCACAGAATAGATAAGGTTCAGAGAAAATATGCTAATTAGAAAATGAAGAGCCTTAGGTTCTATTCAAGCTCCACCACTAAAGGATGAGATCATGCACAGTTGTACTGATATTTTTCTCTAAAATGTGGATATTACCTGTTCCATTTATTCTTTGGTATTTTTTGTATAAAAAACATTCATAGGCACCATAGACTATACAGATAATTAAGAGGTTAATAAAATAAAACACATTCATCTAAAAATAATATACTTGCAACCTTGGGGATATACCTCTCTCATTTTTTTTTCTGTGAACATGTATTCTTATTTCTACTAAAACATTGTGAACACTATAATGTCTTATTTTTGTCACTTTAATCTATGATTAACATCCTATTCCTTTACATAACTTCAATAGCATTACACTCAGTTTATTATAGTGCATATTTACTCTTATTTTTGTGAAATTTAAATTACATTTAAAGTTTTTGAAAAAACAGGAGTACTTTAAAATTAAATATTGTTATTATTAAACTTGTCATTAAAGTTGCAGAATTTGAGAAATTGAGGAGATAAAGTAACTCACATTGAATGAAAACCTATTTCTTGCCATTTCCTGTGTTTGGAACTTTAAGTTATTTCACTTACACAACTTTTAAACCTAATAATTAAACTCTTTAGGCTTTCGTCTTTGAAGTCCAACTGCACAACTGCTAGGTAACTTTGTGGGAGTTTGTCTTTCACTGAGTTTCTCTCCTATAAAGTGGAAATGATGATAATAGTAGCACTCACCTCTGTACAACTTTGTAAAGATTAAATAAGTAAACATATGCAAAATGTTAGAATACTAATAAAAATTCAACAAATATTAGCTATTATTTTGTCTTTCAATGTCTAAAGTCCTCCAATAGCCCTTCTATTAAAATACAAATCCTCAATGATTTTTACTTCTTTAATTTTTATTTTATGTAGAAATAAAATAAGATTTAAACTTCTTTATTTAACTAGAAAACTCTTTCTAATAAAGCATTCTTGGTTTTATCATCTATAAGACAAAGTTTGTAATACAGTATTGTTCTGTCTTACCAACTCCACCTATACCCCTTACTATGTTTCAGACCAAAGTCACTGTTTTTGTATCTTCATTACCTGTTACAATGCCTAGTATATTGTAGGGACACAATAAATGTATCTTTAATGAGTTGATAAATCGTGTTAAATTGTTAAGAATATTCTTATGCTTATGTACTCCAGATAAATACAAAATACTCTTCTTTATCAGGTTTAAAGAATTCTACATAATTGAATCATCATTAATGACAGAATTTCAGAAACGTTTTCATTTCTCAAAAATCCTTCCTTTTGAAATTATCAACTCAATACACCTTAAAGCCCTTACATAAAAAGTAATGCTTCTGGCAAAGTGTACCTGAGATACCCACTACAAACTCTTTAATAGATATTTTTAAAAATTATAGCCAAAATGCCATTCATATAGTCAGTGTGGAGGTGAAGAAAACAACACAATCTGTCAAGCTAACTTGGAGAGTTGGTTACAGTGATGCTTTGTTCTCTATCTTGCCCTTAAGTTTTTTTCTCTGCTTAATTCAGCAGGCTCAACTTTGTGTGATACCTATGTGTGCATTTAAAAACTCTTTTGGGAAAAATAATGGAGACAGTTTATAGAGTGATGTTTCTATTAGTTGATGATGCCAAGGCACCAAAGAAAAGAGCATTTTTAAAATTGGATATGTTCTTATTTTTTTTTGTTAATTTTTAAAACCAATCCAAACACATAAAAGAAAAACTCAAATTTAGCCAATTTGAAAAGAACAAAAAATGCTAAAACCCCCTTTTAAAATTTCTAAGCTAGTATGAGAATATTACAGACAAAAGATTGTACTTGAAAGCAATTTTTTAAAAAATCAGGTTGCTTGCGTTTCTTTAGTCACTTCAGAAGTCTTTGTCAGATATGAAAAAGAAATATACTCAAAACGAAAAGTAAATATAACTAAAACAGTTCCTTGACTTGACATATAAGCTTCTTATAGATAAAAATTTGTATAAATTTAATACTATGAAACTTAGATTTAAAAGAAAGAATTAGAAAGAGTAGGCAGGGAGATAAGAAGTTTGATTTTTATGAGTAGTCATAGAAAATGATAGTTAAGTGAAATGACATTAAATCCTTAATTACTTTTGAAAGAAAAGTTTTAGACCCTTTTTTTTAAATTTCCAAGATTTGGAACATACTTGGCTCCTGATAAATTGCTGTTTAATAGTTCATTGATAAATGAATGACATTGGACAGGCCACTCTATTTGTTATAAACACAAGCTTTCTAGTAACAGGACTAATTAAGAGCTCAGTTGATTCATCGCGAAGACCAAATGTTTAATGAACACCTATCTTAAATTCATTCTTTAGCTAGTAATTTAAGGCTGTAGCTGAAGATTCACATCTTTTAATATTTACAGGTGAATGGCTTCTATAAGCCCCAGTGTCCTCCTGTGTTAAGGATTATTAGTGTCTACTAATGTAGTGGCATATAAGGAAAATTGCATGAGATAGTGCCATAGTGTATTTGGCAAAGCTATTGACTTATAGCAAATGCTCACTAAATTTTAGATATCTGTAAAAATATTGTATTACTTATTATAAGTAAATAAATAGCTACTACATGATTTATTATGAAAATTAAGTTAACTAATACATACTGTTATACTGATACCTAGAACATCTAACAGTTTTGCCATATATTAAATATTTGGGAATCCCTAAACAAGACAACAAAGATGCATGTTGGTACTTTCTCTGAGGAGAAACAGTCTAATCATGGAGAGGGATCATATATGTTGAGATAAAAATCAGTAATAATGAATCCAATGTTATTTAATTATTGACCTTCCATTTCGTTCTAACATGCTTTGTCCCATTTAACACTCACATATGGACAAGAAATTGGTATTATTATTCCATGGGAGGAAACTGAAGCATAGAAGATAAGTACTGCTAGTATCTGCAGCTTACTTGTGTCTGTCTAACTCCAAAGCCAAAGTTTTTATTACTTTCTTATTCAAAACAGGCTATATACAAATAACTGAGTGTTCAAAAGTGAAAACAAGCACTGTGAGCTGATCAGCAGGATAAGTGTCAGGGAGAAAAAGAAGCCTTAGTGTACAGGGACCAAAATACGGTTGTACCACTATATCTATGATCCTGCTTTCTGCAGTTTCACTTACCAGAGGTGGACCACTCTGACAATGTTAAATAGCAAATTTCAGAAATAAAAAAAAATTGTAATTTTTCAATTGTGTACTGAGTAGTATGATAAAAATCTCATGCTGTCCCACTGTGTCTATCCCATGACATGAATTGTCCCTTGGACAAATATATCTCTGCTGTTTTGCTACCTATCTGTTAGTCACTTACTTAGTGCCTTGATTTTCAGCTTGACTGTCACTGTATCACAGTGTTGGTGTTCAAGTGACCTACATTGTACTTAGTAGGGCCCTGAAGACAAAAGTAGTGATGCTAGAAATTCAGATATTCCAAAGAAAAGTTGTAAAGTGCTTCCTTTAAGTGAAAAAGTGAAAGTTTTTCCTAGGTAGGAATGTATAGGAAAAACCAGAGTATATACAGTGTTATAAGACATCAGTGATTTCAGCCATCCCCTGAGGCTCTGGACCATATCCCCTGCCTATAAGGGAAGAACACCGTGTTCATCGTGTAGTAGAGGCTGACTTCCTCAGTTTGAATCTGGCTCCCCTATATACTAAGTGTGTTATCTTGAGCAAGTTTCTAATCTCTTTTGTGCCTCCCCTTCTTCATTACTAAATTAGACATAATAATAGTATGACCCAGTACAGTTGTAAATAAATGTGATTATGTTACATATACATATATATATTTACAGTTATATATTTATAGTTGTAAATATATTTATATATGTGATTACATAGTGTGTCTTACGAGTTAAGTATATGTTAGCTTTACTAACAGCATTGTTGCAATTGTTGCTGCTTTGGTATTATTAGTGACTGGGCTACTTTAAATTTTTCTTCTTCTTGAGCTCCATTTAAAATTTAAAGAAAATATAATATTTCAAAGATTTGAATCATTAAAATACTTAAAGCATGGTTTTATTCTTTTAACCCAATGGCTGTGCTTCAGCCTAACATGATTGAAAAACAAAAACTTGTCAGAGGATTTCATTATATATTTAGGTGAAAGAAATTCAATAAGAAATTATGTATGGTAGGTTCAAATGATATTTTTTCTTACTGCTCATTGATATTTCTCAGTTAATATCATTAAGAAAACAATAATTTCTCATAAAAATTATTGTCATTCTCACATCTTCTAGACATTTAAAAAACTAAATACAGAAGCTTTAATGCAGTGTTGGGGAGTCTAAGTAATAACTTTTACTGTCACATTCAACCCATGTCATTAAAGGAACTATAATGTGTTTAGTGACTAAGTGTATAAAAATCCCCCACCCCCAAAAAAGTACATAATCTTATTCATAAGAAGAATATGATAATATTCACTGACAAGAGAACTACAAGGAGCAATTATTCAAAGCTGTGTATTTCATACAATGCTGTCAGTTTTTCCTCTTTGATGAGTACATTTGGGCTTGTGATGCAAGAGCACTGCCTATGGTGTTAGTGATACAGAAAGAAAAATACCTGTCAAGGAAAGATGGGAGTTTAGAATGTTTAGAATAGAAATTATTATGGGCAGCAGTTAACTGGACTTGCTGTCTGCTATTAAACTTGACAAAAGTAGTTTGTCAGGCATCCTTTTTTTCCTTCCTTTTCAAGAATCCCTTGAAGCCAGAAAGGTGTAGTAGAGTACTAATTGTGTGTGTGTGTGTCTGTGTGTGTGTGTGTCTTTATACATGTATGTGTTCAATATGCATCACATGTGTAACTTTGCAGTATTAAGTATTATGTACCGCATGCCGATTTTTTAAAGTCAAAAGGTACTTCCAGCCTTTACCAGCAGGAAAAGAAAATCATTTGCAACTTTAACTTTTTAATATTTTCACTTTATTCTTCATTCTTTTTGACATTCATCACTCTACTTATAGCTAGATTAAAGTTTAATTTCTAATTTTATAAGATATTTTGAGTCATAATGATTGACTGTTTTCTGATGCTCCATTTGGTTTACACTGGTTTTTATTCATTTAATATTAGATTTTTAAAATGTAGATTTTTGAGGATAGAAGTTAATAATTTAAAATAGAACAGGATACTACATGTTCCTGTGATGAGGTCAGTTGTGGGTTTGTCTTTGTTGTTTTCCTTTTCCTTTCAGAATACTCAACAGTGGACTTTATTGCTTGGAAGTACAGTACCTCTTTACATACTCATGAAAACTATTTTGTATGTGAGCTACAAAACAACCAGAATTAAAACTTGTCCAACTCCCCAAAGCCTGTTCTTCACAAAAGAACCTTTCTTGCCTGATTGTTAGAAAGTGTTTTGAATGATGCATAACCAAGTAGAGTAACTGGAGATTTCTCATTAAACTTTTCTATAGCCTTTTATTTTTTTTTAATTTTATTTAAGAAGTGATTCATGTTCAGTATATGAAAACTCTGGGTTCAGTCCCTTGAGGTTTTGGTAGAAGGATCTTTGAGAAACAAATAGAACAAATTATATAAGAATTAAAGACAGCTGAGCACATAAGCACTTATGCACCAAAATATTTTCTTGATTGGGAGAAAAGGTTATCTCCTGAGAATGTTAGTTTCCTAAATTCAGTTCTGGGATTGTATCCAGTTTGTGTGGGGTGTATATCTCAGAGTATACACTGGAGAGTCAAACTGATTATAAACAATTAATGAAAATGTTTTCTGAAAATCCATAGAATATCAACATTCTCCAAATAGGAAAAGTGTTACTAGTATGTGTAAAATATGAATATATTCCAACTAATTAAATGCATAGTAAAGTGCCTTAAAATGCTAAAATTTAAATGTTGTACTAATGAGATATTTTCTATAATAATAGGATAACAAGGTGTGTAAATTTTAGGACTGTGACTGAGTTAGAATTACATGGCAGCTGTCATTTTTGTATATCCCACCTTTATGACACATTACTACTAGTGATCCTCTACCATTTCAGTCGGGTACATGGATTTGTCATCCTTTGTTTCTCATTTTTATAACAGTTATAAGATATGAAGGTGTAAAGTATTTATACTTGTAAGAGTTTTAGCCTTGTCCCTTGGCATCCTAAATCTTCTGGCTAATTCACTAATCAATTAAATAATAGAGGTTATTATAATAATTATTATTTTACATTTGTATAGCACTTTCCTCCAAGTGGTTCAGTGCATTTTACCCATGTAAATTACCAAATAGGAATTAATTCTTATATCACTCTGTGGGATAGGTATAGTCACATAACGAAAGTCTACATAAGCCTCACCTAATGTATCAAAGCTATAACCTCAGTGAACTTCACTGAACCTAGCTTGTGTATCTAAAGGTAAAATAGAATACTGTTGTCATGACAGAATGACAGGATCTTTGAGAAAATGATCCAATGTCTATACTTTGGTGCTTTTAGCAGTATGGGGAAGCAACACTAATGATAGCAGCTAGACATGTATATCTTGATACAGAGTTCACAGATAACTTTCACCTCCATAGTTTTATTTGGCCCTGACACAGGACAAGCTGGAACATGGTTCTAAAACTCTTCTGTGGATAGAGAGAGAGACAGAGAGCTAGAGACAGAGACAGAGAGTGACAGAGAGAGAGAGACAGAGAAACCCTCCTTGGAGTAAATTTAAAGCAAAGAATCTAAGTAACCCATAGGGAGTCTCACTTAAGTAGTCAAGAAAGAGCCCTGTAATTTTTCACACTAGGTAACTTTAAGGTAAGAGATGCTTACTTATGCTTTGAAACACTTGAACAAACAAAGAACTGTTAGTATCCATTCTATATATCAGAAAATGATGGCTCAAGAAACAACATGGCACACTATTTGTTAGAGCTTAGACTGGAAGCAAAGTTTGAAAATTATAAAACCCATATTCTTTTTAATTATATGTATTAAAATGCTTTCTTGGAAAGGTAAGTAAAAAATATAATGACATAAATGTAAAGGAAAGGATGATATAGTTAAATACGCATGTGAGATAATGCATTGCTATGGACTGGCATAACCTAGCTTTTTTAGAAACTCGGTTTGATTTATGTTGCCTGAACATGGTCTACCATCATCTGTTGAGCAGGTCTCCACTATTCCTTGGCAGTCTGTTGCTATCTCTTTCCCTCTAGCCAATGAGTCAGCAGGATTTGCAATGTATGATTTTTCACCCTGCCCCAAAATGAGTCTTCTCCTTAATAGGTGCTGCCACCTATTCAAAATTAGATTTTGCCAGGAAACCAAGAAAAGCTCCTTTAATAAGCTTCTTGTTTATGGGAGTAATTCTTTAGAGACCAAATGAGTTTTATAGTTTTTTTTCTCTTATGTGAAACATTCTTACACCATTTCTACAAGAGAAAAAAAATTCTAACAGGAAATGGTTATGAACAATTTAACTATTATTTTTCAATTTAATATTCCATTTAGGGCAATTTCAGTCATTTTTTTCATGATTTTTATTCAGCTTTCTTCAAAAATTGGGACAAAGCATTAGACGGAAAAACTGCAAAAAGACATTGTGGACCCTAAGTTTTTATTCTGTTCTAAACTTCTTCCCCAGAAGCATGCAAATTCCATAGTGGAGTTTAGAGGTACTTGTGGGATTTGTTTGGGGTTTTCAGAAACCAGAAAAACAGATATGTGGTATTACCAGTGGTAAAAATTCCCACGCTGCATAAACTCACTCACTGTGGAGTAGGTAGAGCTATAACGTACTGAGAGAATGTCTATGAACTTTCTTTTCTCAAATGTATGTATCCCTTAGCTAAGGGTAATAATTCTTGCTGTTCTAGAGAAAATTTTTGGGTGTCTCTTTAAGATACCTTTTTATTCCTGCAAATTGTCTTCTGCCTCTGATTTTTCATCTTTTTCTTAAAACACTGTGCTTACTGCTAGTGACCGAGTGAATAGATACTACTTAGAGTCTAATAACCTTGCAACAGTGAGGCAACCTAGCATTTTTTCATTGGCAGAGGTGGGGAACAGGATGCCACTTGTAAAATAGAATTGCTATGACATTCTTATGAGTTCACTTTGTGTTTTTCAGAATTTGCCTTTTAGTACTGTCAGGTTTTATCCCTCCAAGAGTATTTTATACCCAGATGGGTCAAGATTTTCCTAGAACCTTAAAACTATTTGGTGGACCCCTTTATAAAAAAGAATATAAAACTGTGATTACAAAGTTAAGTATAGGGCATTGGAAAGGAACAGGCACTTGACAGGACCTAATGTTAAATCTCTATTAAATTCACAGTAAATCTGCCTTTGCATATCCTCATTTGAGGCTTTACAGATGCATTCTTAATAAATGTTACTATTTCATAGAATAACAAGATTATTTGAGGATAATACCCTACTTTAAATGTCTAGCCTTTAGGTTAAAAATAATAAAACATTGTTTAAAAAATGATGTGTGCCTTACTTACCAACCACCTAACTGATTCCATGTAACGTTTGTCTTCATTTATTCACTCTAACCCTAACATAATGCAGGTCAACAAATACCATTATTGCAGACATCTCTGTGTGGAGCCTGGTATTTCAAGCAATACTTGAGACAATAAACTGCAGGGCAGTAAAAAATGTCAAAAGTTCCTTGAAGTTCTTTGTAATGGGATTATAACTGTATTATGAAACTAATATAGAAACTAGAGTAGGTTGCATATGACCCATTGTCTCTTTTCTCGGAGTTGGAGATGTACATGGCTGCCCCACAGCATTTTGCTTCTTTCACCCGTTTTTTTACACACATTTTGTTTCTTATTATTCTTCACTTATGTTAAGTGGATTAATCTTTTTCTCTAGAACCAGATTGCAAGCATTTTGTGAACAGAAGTCAATTTTCTTTTATTTCATTTTCTCTTTTTAAACCTCTCCTTGTGTCTTATTGCAGAAATAGTTTTAGTGATGTTTGTCTAATAGGAAGTGTTTAACAGTTCTGAACTAAATTACTATGCAAACCTAAAATTATCTTCACCCGTCTCTTTTCCATTCCCCTGTTCCTAAAGTGTCACCTTAGGGTAGAAAAAAAGAATATTTTGAACTCAGTGTAGAAATAATAACAAAAAACCAACCAAACAAAAAAGAGAATGAGAGTTTCTGGCTTTTCTGAAATTACTAGATTTCCATCCCCTGTAGCTAAATCAGTTGTTTTACCTCCTGTTTTCTCATCAGTAAGAAAGATTCACAGTGCTTATGGAAGAAGATTCTTAAGGTTCCAAGTGCAGAGAAATAAAAGTAAGTTATTCTGAAGCATTCCATGAGTTTAATGCCCAGTACAACTAACTGAGTAAAATTCAAAAGTAAGTGGATGATTGCAGAGATGAGTGAATTCATGCAACGTCACTCTGTAGCAATGCCCAAATTCTCTCCTAAACATCAATTTGGAGTACACTTTTTCATCAGGAAAGTATGTGTTGCCTTTGACAGGGAAATGCTTAAGCAAATCAAATGTCACATATTTGAGTTTTAATCATATTAATCATAGTTTTCACAAGCTAGATTTTTTTAATTTTCAAATTGTATTCATATTTTTTCTTCCTTACATATGAATCAGCATTCTTCAACAGTGGCGTGGCGCTGGGATCAATGTTTGCAGAATAGTTGTGGTTTGCTTAAAAAATAAATTCCACACCTGCCTTAGAGCTCATGTTGTGATCTTCTAGTTGAAAATGACTCTTGAACAGAAATGATCAGAAACTCATAGCTGTAGTCTGGTTTGTCCTCAGAGAGGAGTGGTATCAGAAGTGTGCTCTATATGTGTGTTTGTGATATATGCAGAAAATACTCTGCATAGAATAAATCAGTCATAATAAAAAGTCGTAATTTTTCATTACTCTTTTGGGCTAGCTTTTATTTTAATTCATTTACTTTTATAAACCATTTTTAAAATATCTCAATAATAGATAATATTACATCATCTAAAACTGCATCACTAAACTATTTCTGCAACATCACTAAAACTATTTCTTCAATAAGACACAAGAAGAGGTTTAAAAAGAGAAAATGAAATAAACTGTGTAGACTCTCCCCCATAATTTAAAAACTATATTACTCTGGTTATTTCAATGATATAAATTATCTCTTTATAATTTTGGCATAATTATCAAATAACTAGTTGCAAAACAGTTTATTTTACCAGTTTCCTTAGTAGTGTATCTAGATTTTTCCTGGTATATATTAGAATTAGTATTCCTTTAAGGTGTATTATTCACCTCAGAACATCCATAAAGTGAGTATCTTTAATGTTCTTGTGACTGTTAGTTTAATACCAGTGAGTCTGGGACATCAAGTTAGTACAGTTTCTCAGGAGCAGCACTGTTTATATTTTGGAACAGACAGTTCTTTGTTGGGGAAGGTGTAGATACAGTCCTGTGTATTGTAAGATGCTTACAAGTATTCCTGGCCTCTGCCCACTGTATACCAATGGCACCCCTCAATCATGATAAATCAAAATTGTCTGCAGACATTACCAATTGCTTCTGACAGGGGGGCAAAATGTTAAAAATATCAGCCAGTTAAGAACCACTGAATTACTAGTACACATTACTGCCATAAATCAAAATCATTGCTTTGTTAATGTTGTTCACTTTTTTTATATTATTCTTTTTGTTTTCAATGGAATAGAGAAAAAGTTGATCTGAAGGAAGTCTGTAGCTCTCAGCTGAGAAGGAAGCTGAGTTCATTCGGAGAACTGTGATGCATTCTGTTTTTCTATGTTGAATTACATAGGTGGACCTCAGAGTTTCCTTTAATGATCTATGTCTTAGAGAAAAGATTCTAAGATTCTGCATAGATATGTATTTTATACTATTTATTGACTTCGTCATTATGATGATCTTTCTCAACAGCAGACAAAGCTGCATACTGCTATTGACTTATCAACTAAATTCCCCTTTCAACATTTACCTGCAGTAAATAGTTTAATAGTTTATATACACTTAGTAGCATCTTGTTAAAGAGAGATATAGTGAGAACTAAAATTAGCAGGTAAGTCTGTGTTGGTGTCCAAGCAGGAAAATGGCAATATCCAGAGACTATTTGCTGATTTTAGAGGGTCAGAGCCCAGAAATAAAATTGGAGATTATTTGCCAAACAAGGAAACCAAAGCTCTGTTTAACTTTGATTTCAACTACTTCCAAAGAGTTGAGAGGGAGGGAGGGAAAGAGGAGAGAGAGAGAGAGAAATTTAATGTTGAACCTGAGACCCATTGATCCATTATAGAGGGGTGGAGGTGCTGTTCAGTGGTACTGCAATAACCCAGCCTGAGTTCTGGGTTCAATCGTTAGCATCACAAAAACAGAAAAAACAAATCCATTAATCCTCATTGTAATCATAGGAGGCACTGTTATTGTTCCATTTTCACAGATGAAGAACTTAGGAACCTGAGAAATTAGGTAGTTTTCTCTAAATCACATAGCCTTACCATACAGAGTGGAAATTCCAAGTCTGGTAGTATGCCAGATCCAAGATTTCTGATGGACTTGGTTTCAAAAATCCATGAATAGAATAATTATCCAAAAAATAAAGAAAATAATGTACTTCTTAGGTTTAATGAAACAATGATCTGAGAGATTTGTATATTTAATAATCAACTATATTAAAATTGTAGGACATAGCAAAAAATATACCACACACAGTTTTCATAGTATCTCAGAAATGTTCAAAGAATCTCAGTGTTTTATGATCCCCATTTCCATATGAAAATTTAGAGAATATTGTTTTGCTCATGAGTACCATTTGCCCACAACAATTTCCACTCTTCCTTAGCTGTCTGATAATGCTACCTCTTATTGATATGTATTTCCAGAAAACAAAAGACCCTCAGGTAATAAATAAATAAAACATTGTTTTCTTTCAAAAAAAGTATGTATTTCTCAGTATTTTTATACTATTTCCACTAAAATACTCCTAGAACTAGAATATATACTTGAAAGAGATTCTTAATTCTTATCATTTTCTGAGAATTAATATTAACAGACAAATGCCTTTAGTTTTAATTTATGTCTTCATAGTATCCAGTAACACATCTTTTCTGATTATCTGTAATTTTTGACATAATGACAAAATGATATTTGACTCAATTTTGTAGCTAGTGACCGAAGGTTAGGACAGAGGTAGCAAAAGAGATGCAGAGAGCTGACCATTGTGACAAGTGTAAGACAGGACCATTTCTTGTCAACTGTGTTCAACTGTTAGATTACATTTTGGTTCATATTAGAACAAATTTATAAATCCACTGTTTACCTTCAAATCTAATGGCATTCATGTTTCTAGAAATAATTACGTGTGTTGATTCATTCTTTTAAAATTATTTACTTTACATTTTTGTTATGCTTCTCATACTTAGCAAAGTTAACTTTTTGTATATATGTTGAGAGTGAGAAATAGGAAGGAAATTCTTATGCAGTATTAGAATTGTCAGAATTTTTCATTGTACTCATACATTTTCTAAGTAATCTAGAATATCACAGTAGCTTTTATTGGTTTCTAATGGTATTTAAAATTTATCTTGCCTAGTCTGTGTCTGTTTTTCATATTTACATTTCACAGGAAAATGTATGGTATTACATCGGTCAGAAAAGCATTGTTTTGTGGAATTTTCACTCACAGAGATGAGATGCCACATTTTTCATAGTCTATCCTATGTCTAAAGAGAAAAGCATGGAAAGTTTTTAAAACAGAAAGCCAGCAATTCATCAAATATTCCAGTTTCTCTTAGGTCCTTCTAATACACCTGCTCTTTTCTTACAAATGAAGAAACAGTTCCTGTTCTTTGAATTTAGAAATCCTCAAGTTTACCAATCCCTGATATAAGTAAAAGTCACAGGATTAGCAATTCACTGTTCTCAGATTCTGAATTGGAGTTCCTGATTATTGAACCATAGTTGTCAAATTAAAGGGAAAAACAAGGTTTGAATACCTATCACCACTTACCCAGAATTTTTTTAAATGAGGATTGTACTTTTTCCTCCCAGCATAAAAAAGTAGTAGGTAATCTTCATTTTTGCCATGTGAATTAACTATTGTATTTTCAGAGGAAATAGACAACTTGTAGTAAGAAATCTATCAGGCATTTTAGATTCTTTCATGAAGCTATAGTACTCTTGTGATTTATAACAGAAAAACCACTGTAAACTTGTAATGTTTCTACTGAGGCAAGGGATTTCAGTGTGAGAAGTACATTATACTTCAACACAGCAATGCCTTCGAGACTGTTGTACCTTTGCTATAGAGTGCATTATGACCGCAGCAAAAAAAAAAAAAAATAGCCTAACCTCTTGACTCCTCACAGGGTGATAGATTTAGAATGAAGGGAAAGAAATCAAGATAAATGGTAGGGAAAAGGGAAAGGATTGGGATGTGAATATGTAGTAATGATAAATAACCCCCAGTGAAAACCAGAGAGTGCAAAAACAAAAGAATCAAGCATGGGGTCTATTTTGGATAGTGAAAGTGTCCAGTCTGAGCTTACCAGACTGGTGCAGCAGAAGAAAGCAATCAATAAAAGTTTGATGGATGTATATATACCCACAGCTACAAGATTGCTAGTCTATAAGCTCAGAATGTGGGAAAAATTAGATTTATTAGAAAGCTGCCAACTGTCAATATCATGTCAGCTAGGTAACATTTATTAGCAAACAAATTCATTTACATTTTCTCACATTCAATGAATTATTATGACATCACAAAATAATTTGCTCACTAGTAACTTATATTACTTAAATCTGGTTTGAATTCTTTAATGACTATTCTATGTAAGGAAATTGGGCTGTTATAGGAACATTACTCTAAATTCAGAGGGTTTTATATAAATACAAAGGACTGAATATAAAGTAAGTATAAGTTTTCATTGTTTTTCCTAATAACAACAAAAAAGTTGAAGGCTTTTGTTTGCCTAAAACAAACAAAATCAATGTTCAAATTTTTTTCCTGGTTAAGATTTCCAACTATGGTTCTCATATATTTTAGTATTTTTGGCTGTCTACATTTACATTGTCACTTTTCTGCATATGTAGACAAAAACTGTGCCTTATTATTATAGCTTTTCCTTATCCAGAAAAATCTAATTCAGTCCACAGATTTTGGATTGTATGATTCTTCTTCCAAAATATTTTTTCAGTTGTTCAGCAGAAATTAACCAAGCTATTACTATATAATCAGACATGATATAGGACCTTAGGGTAAACAAATAGTATATAAGGTTCTTATACAAGATTAGTCCTTTAATTAATTCCTATGGAATCCTGACCTGTTTTTCAATACTCATCACTGTCCTTTTATCCTTTTAGTTGCTCTAGAACTATTTTTGTGTTTACTGTATTAGACAAAACTGTGGCTATCCTGGTTTTCTCACCTTTATGTTTCTACATTGTAGATAATGAGGAAGTTGCACAGTGGCTCATAGATATAAATTTCACATAGAAGCTCTAGGCATGTATATATGCTAAGGAGAAGGGTGAATAATAGGCCTAAGAGAATGTTCCCTAAGATCCAGGGCAAGCATTGTTTCAAAGAATTCCACACAAAAATACCTCCATTTATGTACTTGGTTACTTTTATTATAATGGTTGGCTTTGTAGTAACAGATGGTTTCAGTTGTACTCTTGTTTCTGACTCCAATATTGTTTGTCCCATTCTCCTTGTTAAAGTTTTTATATTTATTGGATCTTAGCTTGTTGATTGTCAGGATTAATCCTAATGTTCTGTCTAAAGTATAGTAAATGTTTCTTTGTACTTAGTCCACTACGGTATTTGAGGGGAAGTCTTTGTAAGTCATGATGGTGCTTTACTCCTCACTAGCAAGAACTACAAACTAGAAAGCAGTTCAGATTCTCAGGTTTTGCGTGGAGTCATGAAAGACCATACATAGCCTCAGGCAACTGCTGAGACTCTCACAAGAATTGTCTAGATGCAAGTTCAAGAGTCTCAAGAACCTTTACTTTAGAGGTAGAAACAATTAAAAACTCACTAAATCACTTTTAAATGTCAGAGTAAGCCACTTGGTTTTACTGTAGAAAGGAAAAGGTTTTACTGGAGGCATCCATTTAAACAGCAAGTCCCTGTAGTGAAGATGAAGTTGTAGCTCATATTAGGGCAGTCCTAAAACCCATGCAAGCCCTTCAACTGTGGTTAGAAGCCCACAGTGGTACAGTGGAATTTAGGCAGCATCCTTAACAAAAACTTGGGCATACTGTGACAATAATTTTAGCCTCTGTAAACTTCATTAAATGTAGTTGCTCTTTACTTTTCCAAATTCGCATTATATGAATATTTCTATTTATTCACATGAGTAGATAAGTTCATGAAATGGTTGCAAGCAACAAATAATGGTAGAAGCCAGGCGGAATGAACTAATCTTTGGTGTATAAATGTACTGTAATGCTAAAGGAATATGCAGTGATTGACAACTTTAAAAAGGAAGTGGGGGAAGAGGATAAGAAACTGAAATGGGTGAGGAGAAATAAAGATGCTAAGAACAAATGATATGCCTAAAAAGTAAACTTCTTCATTTGAAGGAAGATTATGCAAAATACACCTTAAAAATAATGACTGAGGGAGCAACCTGATACATTTTAGAAGGAGCTGGTAGACAGTAGGTCTCAATTGGTTTTGACAAGTCTATTACTAAATGTAGGGAGAATAGGTTTCACATTCCCCAAAATCACATCATTCAATCTTTCATTGTGTTAAGCAAAGATAGCAAGAAGGTACATTCTCCTTCCTCATTACTAGATCCCTTTTTCTTTCTTCTTTTTTCTTTTTTGGGTGTGTGTGTGTGTGTGTGTGTGTGTGTGTGTGTGTCCCTAGACTGGGAATCAGTTAACTAGACTGGGTCATTTTCATGAGCTTTCCTAATGCCAAGAGACACCAAATATTAGTAGATCAAAGAGACAAAGAATTATACAGGCATTGAGCCACTTTTCTTAGGATCCTGAGTATAATGTGCATAGTCTACTTAGCTTCAGGCCCCAAACCAAGTATTTTCTAACAGACCCAGTCTGGTTTTCTTGGGAAGTTCTCCCTGTTGCTTTTCATAGTTTAGATAATCCACATGAACAGTTCTGATTAAATCAGTTGCCCCAGGCAATGGACAAAAAATATAAATGGCTTTCAGTAGAGAAAAATCCAAAAGCACTCCCTGCCTCCCTCCTCCTCCCTCTCCCTCTCTCTCTCTCCTGTCTTTCTCTCTCCGTAGCCCCTTACTTAATTTCATTTTCTTTTCTTCAAAATTCTATCTAATGCTGATTGGGAAAGTAGAGGGTACCACTGGAAAGATGCCGCTTTCTATTCTTTTCATGATCCAGGTTTTGATTTTAAATTACAGTACATGACCTGTGTTGCTGTGCTGATTATGAAGTTTTTGGAAAGCTATTATCTAGTGGGTGGTTGTTCGGCAATATTATGAATGGTCAACTAGGCATTTGTTTCTTGCCTCTGACTCTTTTTAAACCAGGCAATTACTCTATCATTTAATAAAATCTACCTCAGAATTCACTTGAAAGAAAGCTCATAAGGTTTAAAGGGGAAAAAAAATCCCTAAAAATAAAAGTTAGGCTAAGCTAGGCCAGGGTGGGAAATTCCATTGTGGCTAGAAGCCCATGGCAGGTAGAGTGGAATTTAATGAAGGAAACTGCTGTGTTTTTGTGTCTTTCTGTATGTTTTTCCTTTAAAACCAAGAGCTGGGCAGGCATCCCATTCGACCTGACGTGACCCAAGCAAATTGCTTCTTATATAAAAACAACTGCAGACTTTGAGAATGTGAAAATGCACTGTATCCTTCTCCAACTGAGGGAAAGGAAAGCCTGAGAAACAGGACAGCCCTGTCAATACTCATTGAGCAGAACTATCACTCAAACCTGATAAAGGAGATTAGAACAGGCTCCCTTATGCCAGAGGGGGTTCATTATAAGTTAGGCTTATTTATTTTTTGTTTTCTTAAGCACAAGTGGTAGATGAAAAATGCGTTTTTTAAAGGCAGACTTTCCTGTATGAAATGATAATATGCATAATGTTTTAGTTTTTTCATGGAACTAGCATTTTTTAACTTTTTAAAATTAATATTAAATTAAAAAGACAAAGAGAAACATTTCTCTTTTTTACCACACTCTTGGGCAAGAAATGGAGAAGATTCAGGGTGTGTCCACTGATATTGCATTCAGATGTGTTGTCTTGGCTTGTGTACTGACAGATTTATTTTAAAAACAAAGTTTGAAAATGCATTGTGTGCTAGTGAAGTCACTTCATAAATCTTTTCCTTTATGTATTATTTTGATCACAAGTCTCGCGGTTTAAATCACTGAAGGACTATTCTCCCTAAAAGAAAAATGCCTTCATTTTCAGGCAGTCAGTTCAAAAGCCAACAACTTCCCCTGAACAGCATGAAGGGATCCAAAGGGTAGAGAAAAACAGACCACATGAGCCCCAACTCTAACAGGAGGCATAATCTAGTTTAGATTTGCTATGGTTCACTGAAGACACATGTTTTAAAAATTTGGACCTAGAGTCCTTACTTTCCTAATAGATGATTTAGTTTGAAATGGTGATTCTGCTTCAGGAAAAAAACAAACAAACAGGGGAACACAGCCTTTGATGCAGCTGGTCTGTCAGAAGGCGGAAGGTTAGAATTAGAATACTCTTCAAGCTGTTACTGAATAATGAAGGGTAGGGCTTCCTCCTTGGGCAGTCACCACAGCCCCCTGGGAGTTCAGAGGACAAATATCACTGAATGTGTACAAAGACTTTAAAAGTTAAGTTGATTACAAGCTGAGTGAGGGAGATTGGATAAGACAGTGAGGGCTGAATTCACCCACAGGACTGGATAGTCAAGAATACTGCTGACAGTCACAAAACTCCTGAAATGTAGCAGTTCTTAGGGTTAGAGTTGGTACCAGCAGGAAGTCAGTCAGTCTTGAAATGAAAAGCGTATATGAAATCATTACAAAGAAGAAAGAAAAGCCAGGCAACATAGAGCAATACATAGATACGCAGAAGTTGATGAGATAACTTGGGCAATGATTAACTATAAGATAGGTAAAACCTCCCTAACCAAAGTGTAATGTGCTTATAGCTGGTGTTTTCAGTACTTCACCTAGAAAGTTCAGATATAAAAGCAAATAGTTAATACTTGATGTCTTATTACAATTTGCTATGGTAATTGGTCTGATGAAATGGTAGGTGGTTCCAGACTAAACACTAGAGAGATTCTGGGAAAGAGGAATTTGAAACTGAATTCTAAAACTCAAGAAGGATGGTCAGAGCTGGACTGGCCATTTCAGGGCCACTTATTCCAGAGGTATTTTTTTGCTCACTTTCTGCTTTGATCATTGTTCTCCTATTTTGCTGCTGCTCCAAGAAATAAGCAAGAATTGTATGGGAAAGGTGGAGGGCAAGTTGACATCAAAGAGAAAGTAAGTTTCTAATGTGAGAGATGGGTAGCTCGATAAGATCTGCATACTGTTAGAAAAAGTAGTGAGTGCCATGGGTGTGTTTGATCTCCTTCAAGCTGAAAGTTGTAGGGAATGGCTGGAAGTCGCTTTGTAATATGATTTCTAGATTACTTTATAGTTTTGTGATCTGCAAAATGAGATTATAATGGTTCTATTTTCTTACATGCTGTAAAAATGATGTTATTTAGGAAACACATGTCTTAGAATAGACCTAAAACATGGTAAGAGTGGAGTTAATGATTTTTCTCTACATTTCTTTACCACATGTCCAGCTTCTCTGTCATCGTTGGAAATATCATATACAACTAACCTCACGAGCAAGTTCCTTAGGGTAGTTTTATTTATAAAATTTGTTTTGTTTTGCTTATATTTCTTATTCATTTCTATTTATGCAAATATTCATTGACCGTAATTAGTGAATAGAATACATAGCCCTTCCCTACACACTATGAGTGATTTTTTTCAATGTTAAAAAATGTTTTTTTCATAAGGAACATTCAGTCTACTAACAAAAAACACCTATAGACATGTTGATTCTAACATTTCAAATGAATTTTCGAGTATTATAAGGACAGGGAGAAAAATTACAGCTTCCAAGCTACACGAGATGAACAAGTACATGAAGTGAAAGGGAAAAAAGTTTAAAAAGTTCAATTTTACTAAATTAAAAGAAATTGGTAAGTGGCTCAGACTTTGCTTAAAACCTAGAAGGGCATAAAGCCAAGCCCCCACAGTGTCGAAATTATCAACTAGTAATTTACAGGTAACTGTCCCTAGACTAAAAATCTATTCTATTAGAGAAAGATAACAGAACAAAAAGTCTATACGACTCTCATACATGATGTTCAAACATAATTCAGAAATCACTGGTCAGGATACAGGATGTAACTTTTAATAGACTTTTTAAGAAGCCAATAAAATATACCCCTAGATGACCCAGGGTTGAAATTAGCAGACAAGAAATTTAAAACAGAAATTAAATATATATTCAGAACTTAAAGAAATCATGGTCAGAATGAAAGAATAAAAAATGAGAGAAACAGAATCATTAAAAAGAACCAAGAAGTTAAGATATAATACCTATTTTTAAGACAATTGTTCAAAATGCCTTTTTAAAAAGAGTAGGATAGCAGAAGAAAATGGCATCTAACATGAAATACAGATCAAATGTAAATTAAAAAAACAAAGAAAAAGTGGAGTGAAAAAATTTAGAATGATATAAAAGAATCTAATGTGCTCTGAATTTTCAGAAGAAAAAATGAAATTGCTATGAAGAATTAAAGGTACAATATCTGAAATAAAAATAACTTGTTGAAAAGACAACATAAGCTTGCAGGTAGCAGAAAGGAAAAATGATATGATATTTGAAGAAATCATAGTTGAAAATGTCCAAAATTTGGTGAAAATAAAAACGCAAAATGCCACATGAAGATGTTTTATTCAGACTTCTGTAAACCACACATATAAAAAAAAGAATCTCAAAGGCAGCAAGAAGAGTAAGGGACTATCCATAGTAAAACAGTTATCTTGAGTTAAAAAAAAAAGGGATACAAAGATACATACATTTCAAACATGAAAAAACTGGATTGGAAAGGTTAATACTATACAATGTAGAATACAAGACGAGAACTATTAAGTAGGAATTTTTTATAATTATGTATGTCAACTCATTATGAACACAAAAGTCATAAATATGCAAGCACAAAGTTACAGAAGACCAAATAGTAAAATCCACAATAGAAAATTATAATTTTATTATTCATGTCCTACTACTTGATAGAATAAGTAGATAGAATATCAATGATTCACTAGATACCAAAGACAACCCAGTTTAAGTGCAATAGACAGATAAGCAAAAGACAAAATAAGGCATAAAATGACCAATGGATATATGAAAAATGTTCAGTATCACTGAGTAACAATAACTGACACCCACAACATAAAAGGAAGGGGGTTAATTTGGCTCGCAGTTTGAGGGATTCAGTCCATGATCAACTGACTTCAAGGCAGGCGTCTCATGTTGGAAAGGCATGGCATAACAAAGATGTTAGTGCATGTCATCTGGGAAGCAGACCAAGACAACAGACCACAGAGAAAGGAATCAGGGTCCAACATACCCCAAGGCAAGTCCTCCATTACCACCTACACACACTCAGGTGATTTCCACCAATCTTTCAGTAGATCCAAAAATCAATCAGGTTGATACTGTACCCCCCGAAACTATCAGGGAAATGGAAATCAAAACCATAGTGTGATATCACCTCATTCCATTAGGGATAGCTATTTAAAAAATTAATGATTACAAGTATTGGTAAGTATGTAGAAATAAATCCTTTCACATAGTTTTGAGGAATGTAAATTAGTATAGCTAGTATGGAAAAAAACAATATAGGAGTTTCGAAAAAATTAATAACAGTACTACTATTTATATGACTAAATACTCCCATTATTGCATATATATCAAAATTAAATCAGTATGTTGAAGAGACACCTGCATTCCTGTGTTTATTGTAGTATTATTGATAATAGCCAAGAAAAATGGAAACGCCTTATGTTCAGTCAACTGAAAGATAAAAGAAAATGTGGTAAATATACACAACAGAACACTATTCAGTCATTATAAAAAAAAAAAGAGTGAAATCTTGTCATTCATGACATAGTGGATAGAACTGTGGGACATTAAGTGAAATAAGCGAGGTATACAAAGACAAATATTACATGTCTTACTCTTGTGGACTTACTCCTTCAGCACCAAGAAATAATAGTCCAAAGAGATATGTTTTCCCTGATTTAAACATTAGACAATGTATATGTGTATCAAAACATCACATGGTACTTTATATATATGGTGCAGTTTTCAATGTATAAATAAAATCTTTGAATTTTGCTCAATGCAAATCTTACCTTACTTTTAAAAAATGCGTGTTTGAACCTAATCAATTCTCATTTGAAATTCTTTATCCACTTTGCCTAGCAAGTTCCCTGGACCTTGTTCTAATTAATCTTCAAAACTATGTTAAAATTTTTTTCCTGCCTATATTCTTACTCCAAGAGATGTGATACAATATAAATTGTCAGGATTTGGAAATCAGGGAATGTTCACTGTGAAGGAAAGAAGTAACTAACAAAGCCCAGATATGGCCTTGGATAGATGTTGCTACTTTCAGCAAGTTTTCGCAAATTATCTTTTGTGAATGATACTGTTTTCTAAATATGCTTCATTTCTTAAGCAAAGGAAAGAAAAAGGTGTCCTTCACATTTACTTTTTTGTTTGATCACTGTTTGTAAAGTTAATAGCTTTAGCTCAAGACCTTCAAAAAACGTTAGAATTTTAACTTTTTCCTTTGTATTCTTTCTACTATCCAGCCAATGCCTTTATTCATTCCCTTGTTTTTTTGCTATATTTTTAAATAATCATAGCCAAGGAAAAGAATAATTGAATATTCAAAACTGAAAATAGGTAAGATTTCAATTTGTTTCCAAATGTAAGCTTATCTCTTCTTGGTGTTTTAACTGTGAAGCTGGTGTTCTCACAGTATTAAGACAGAATTCTGCTTTACCTAAAACAATTTTTTTTTAGCTTATTTACGTGCCATCAGGTCTTGTCTTATTTTATTCCTCTCTACTAACCTCCAACAAATATTGCCAAGGTCTGACTGTAACGGATCCTTTATTCTTAGTGACTATTTATTAAAGCACTTAATACCTGAATTATGAAATGTAGACACAAGCACATTAACCTGGCTGTGTTATTTCCTTTCTTGTGTTTTAAAAGCACATATTTTAGTCCAGTCTATCAACGCCAGATGGCAACTACGTTTTGATAGACTGAATATTTACCAAGTCATGTGGTATGCTTTTAAAATATTTTTATACCCTTTCCATCAAATGAGCTGACTCATCCTTCATTCATTTATTCCTGCTTTTATCAAATTGCATTTTTAGAAATTCGACCTCAGCTTCATCAAAATGATAAATGATGTTTTAAAAAGATACAACAGACGTTCTGAAGGCTGACTACATCTTACGTACTATTTATATTGTTTAATACTTTAAATATTAATGTGCTAATTTCTTTCAAATATTTTAATGAAACTTGACTCCAACTACGTAATTACGTTGGTAAAGAGGATTGTACTTCTACATAGACAGCTTTAGGATATTCAAGAAATTAAAAGCATCTACATTAAAAATAAAATGATGTTGGAAATAACTGAGTAACTGATTATTTTCATTCAAGGCCCATTTAAAGAGCCTACTGGAATAGGAGGAGACTTAATAATACAATAGCAATAATAATTATTATAGTAATAGGAAGACAGGACAATGACAATAATGACTAAAAGACTATCAGAATACTGACTTTTGTTCATGGACTTTTTGTTTTTCATGGGAATGTGCATTTGTGGGAGCAACTCTCAATATTTTTTCTGTAAACAGATGCTAGGATTTCTTAGCCTAAGAGTATGAAAACTGACAGGAGAAAGTCTCATGGCATTGAGAAATGTGAGCAGAGATCATTGTATATTCTAAGAATTATTCCTGCACTATTGGTCCCTAAAGACTATTTTTTTATTATTTCAGTTTTTATATCTATTAGTCAGTGACTTTTTCAAAAGTAGTATGATATACTTTACATTTTAAGAATTTAGAATAAGAAAAAAGACCAAAAAAAATTTTTTTCAGTTTCCAAGACCATAGAATTAAAATCACTAAAGAAGATAGTAAAAGTCTAAAAAAGGCATGGAAAGATGGGTTTTTGCTTGAGACACTTGTGGAAAGGAGAGTCAAATTCAAAGCTGATAGATACTGCAAATGACCAAGATTTTTGTTTCTGCCTATTCTTTTTTGTTTTTTCTGTTTTGTTTTGTTTTGTTTTGTTTTGTTTTTTGGTATTGGGGATTAAATTCATGACCTTACGCTTGTCAGGCAGGCTCTGTGCCACTGAGCTAAACCCTTGGCCCTCTTTTTGGTTTTTGTTTTTCTTTTTAATAAAATATTCAGTGGTAATGCTTTATACAATTAAAAAAAAATAACTGCTATCTTGGCATGACAGTTGCTGCTGTTCCCTTAATAAAGAGTCAACCAAAATTAGCTACCCACACAAAAAATATTTTTAAAAAAATAAATAAATAATTTAAAAAATTTAGAATCAGGCTTTATAAAAACAGATTTTTGTAAAAATTTTTTTCAAAATCATTATATTTTTTTAAGAGCAGATGTTAAGGATATTTAGAGAGACACAGAGAAACATAAAAGGATCTATTCGGTTTTGCCAAAATCACCAGTGATATCCTAATTCATCTTGTGTTAGCTTCTTTATGTTTTTAAACCTGATTATGTGTGTGTGTGTGACACACAGTTTGTGTAGGATCTAGTATGAAATAAGCTCTCTTGGGTGGAGGATTTAGCTCAGTGGCATAAGTGCCTGCCTTGCAAGCCTGAGATTGTGAGTTTGATCCCCAGCACCAAAACAAAACAAAAAAACTCTCAAAAGTTTTAATTGCAGCATTAATTTATGAGTACATTTAAGCCCTAAACATAGTATCAAACATAGAGTGTGTTCCATTGCTGTTACTACTACTGCTTATGATAGGTAGTCTCCAGTCAAACTTTAGAAGTTATATAATTTAGCCTCTCATTTTATACACAACTTAGGAAGTATATAATTGCCTAGAATAAATTGAAAGTAAATTATTTCTGTGAAAAGGCACATTGTAGGCTAGAGTCCAACCAACGACAATACTGAATTTATTAAGGATTGGATTTTTTTAATATTATGATGAACTTGAGATTAAGTAAATTTTATCCCTGTGACACATGTGGAATTTCTGTTTCTGCATACTCTGTCAGTTTACTCACCTATATGACTCTCTCAAACAGGAAGTACATCCCAATGGGGTACATCTGTGAGTCACAAAGCAGACTTAGGTCTATTATGCAGCCTTTTTAATTTTGTAGCTCTGGAACATTGTTAGTGGTTCCTTTAGGAAAAAATCTTTTGGAATTTCACATTCTTTTTAATTTTAAAAATTTGTTTTTAAGTTTAGTTTTTTTATACATTATTTTATTAACCCAGAAAATATTCTACTGGCCCTTTCAATTTGAATAGTCTTTTTTCTCTCTTTTTTTTTTCTGGCATATGTTTTTCTTCTTGATATAAAGTTCTTTTTGACTCCTCTGCCAGGTTAAGAATGTAATTAAATTATTGTATTAATTGTGGAAATAGGAAATAGATAGACATAGGTAAAATTTTTGAACTTAGAATGTGATGAGAATTATTTCATTTACTAATATTAGTCAGCTGTTTAAAGTTAAATTATTTTTGAGTTGATAATTTTGTGCCTGCTAATTAGTCAAAAAAGTAGAAGCTAAAATAAATCATTATATTTGCTTTACTTTTTTTTTTAGGAGACAATATTTTCTATATTCACATTGCTTGAGTCTGTTGCCTTCAGAATTATTAATGATAATTCCCTGACCATGTCATTGATTTTCCTACACTATTTTGAACTTTGAAATATGTTGGTTCAAAAAAAAAATCCATTCTTCACATAGGCTATTATTTGTTTGGGTTATTTCTTATAATTTATCCAATGGTATCTTTTAGAAAGCAGCATTTCTATCTTACATAATGTAGCATTATTTTACATAATACAGATTCATAAAGTGGTTAGCAGTAAACTTTTATAAATAACTCTTTCTAACTTTAAGATGTTAAAATCTGTTCTGTCAGTGCCCAAAATCCTAGTATGGAAAATTTTCCCTTAACAAGGGAATATCATTATCTCTCACTTATCTAATGGGGCTTAGGTCAACAAATCTTTGAAAACATTAATTGTTAAAATTTGTACAACATACTTTGCAAAATATTACACAGTAAGCAATAGAAGTTTTGTGCAATATATATTATTCTTAAACATATTATTGCTACTAAAATAATAATGGTATGATTAGTACAATGTCTAATATGTAATAAATAAGATTACCTTTAATTAATAGGTTCTTCAATACATTTTAATGATAAGTAAAAAAAAGTCATAATAAGTTCAATACCACAATTCAAGTAACTAGTCAAAACATAGCACAAACTACATTAAATGTAAATACATGTCATTAAATTTTACACCTAACATACATTTTTTTCCTCTTTTGTTAGATAAAGTGTAAGTCAGAACACATTCTATAATGTGGAAACGTTAGGTAGATGAAAACATTCTTAAATGTTAATCTTAATAATAATCTAGTATTATTTTGTTTCTGATCCTTAGTTACTTCCAAGTGATAGAAGTTAGACATTAATCTTTCTTCCACTCCTTAACATTTAATAAACTAGCAAATAAAGTTGTGTCAACAAAGTATCATCTGGTCAGTTATCAAATGATTATTATGACAGTGAATGCCCGAGGATTAATCATCTTTCTTTTCTCTAACATATCACAATCACTTGTAAAATCCAGTTTAAAGAGATACTGAGCAAGTACTGAGTATTATTTAGTACTTATATTGTGTGTGTAACACAGGCTTCATAGATAATCACCATTTTATAGGTGGCTAAACTGAGGTTCAAATGGTTTGGCCACCTTATTCAAGGTCATACCAATAATAAATAGTGGTATTTGATTTTAAATTAATGACTGGCTGACCCTAAACCCGTGATTTTCCCAATGTATCACATCACTTCTCTCACTTATACTAGGTAAATTTCTGAAAAGTTTTCCAGAAGTTTAACTTCAGTTTGGACTTCGGAGCCCTTTACACTGCCACCTAGAGCTTCTTGTTCTGAAGTCTGTTAAACTGCAGGAGGAGGTATATAAATAGAGTGTGGAAAGAAAGTAAGAATGGAAGAAGGAAGTGGTGAATCCTTACTGGCTTTCTCTCCTTAACTCTAACCTTTATTGTCAAGAGTTAAAATGTGAAACTTCTGCCTTCTTAAGAAGTTAAATCTACTTTACTAAGTTCCTTCAACTCCGTGGTTAAGTAGCAACTCTAATGCAGACTTCTAAATCTTTTTTTCTTTCTAAAGGTAATTCTTAATCTTTTCCTTCTATTTCATATGGATATTGTACTGTATTTATCATCCAGTGTTTTGCAGGTTCCCTTAGGAATACCCCTAGCAACTCCTTTCCATACACACCACCTGGGAAAGTTTAAGGAACTCAAATCCTTCATAACTGAACAAAATAGAGCTTTTGAATGGAAAGTTAATAACAAATGAGATTGGCATCATTATAGAAAATTAAATGAAACTTTCTTTTTACATTGCAGTAGAGCAGTGTGATTTCATTGTACATAAGCTCAAAGATAGATTTGGAGGAAGCTTATTTTACACCATATCTTGCTTTGGCCATATCCTATCAATTCAGAAACAACCACCTCTTAAACTTGGTCACTGCCTCCCATTGCAGTTGTGTATGGCTTTCTGCCTAGCTTGTTGCACGTTTTCTGTAGGTAAATTTTCGTTAGGAGGGAGTCTGTTCCTTTCCAAATGCAAGTTCTAGTCTAAAAGAAAAAATGTTCCTTTCATTATCTTTAGACTACAACTTCTGCTTTTTAAAACTTCTATGTAAAATGTTTCCAAACTTCTTCCACCCATCATCATTCTACTGAAAGAAAATATCAAGAAAAAATTATCCTTTGTAGCCTCTTTTTCATTCTGTGACTCTTTACTCCTCTACTTGCTTTACTTTTCACCATGGCACTTCCTTCTGTAAAGGTTTTTTGAAAACTGAAAAATTTAAGAATATATGTTTTCTCAAATGTTTATACTCTTTTTTTATTTTTAAATAAAGGGCCTCAGTCAGTGATAAAGATACAAAGATGATTCTCTTCTATTAGTACTTACTATCCTTTTCAATAGTTTGGCTAAATCTCTGCATTCTTTTCTAAATTTTTCCATACCTTAGACTTTATGCCATAATGAGGACTCTTGTTTCATAATTTTTTCCTTTTTTCTGTATTCTTCAATACCATATAATTTGTTCAGTAAAGAACTGATGATGAAATATCTCCTGTTTTACAGATAGTTTTTATGTAACACTCTTTGTAATTGTGTCAAGACAGAAGAAAGTGTTATGTCTAATGAAATTGTCCAGTGTAGCCAAACAGTAAATAAATTCTTGACTAATGGATAAAATAAATTTTGCTTCTCTATGTCAAAAGTTTACCTGTATCATAAGTCAACATAGTTTAAGTAGTTACATTATGTCTCTATGACTTAATATCTCTTCTTGAGGCATTGGATAGAAATATTATAATATCAAAATAAAGTAACTTTGACCTTCAACAATACTATGCATTGTAAACTGATGCCAGCCAGAATAACATCAGGAGACAAAGTGGTGAAACTATAGTTTAAACTGCAGTTATCTCTGGAATTAATAAATGAGGCCAATTTCCAGATAGTGCTAACAAGAGAAAAAAATATAGTAGTTGAGTGATTGAGAAAAAGGTAAGAGGTGAGATTGAGATTCACACCATCTTTCTATATTATTAATGACATTCACTAGTAATATTGAAGATTATAATCATGCTATTTTGAGGAGGATATTCAATAATTGCATATTAGAATTCTTTTTTAGTACATTCATGTCTGAGAACTGTTCTGTAAATTAATATTTATAGAATCTTTTGTTTGAGAACAAAAATTCTGTAAATTAGTATTTACATAAAAATGTCAATTCTTAAAAGAATAAATGATCTTTAATATTTATTAGTCTGCCACAATAAAATTTTCTAAACACTAATATTTTATTTTTATATGGGTGACTCTTGCTATATTTTCATTTGTCTTTGAGCTTTGTAGTATTCACATCAATTGACAACTGAGGGCTCTGAGATGTGTGTCTAATAAAGTATATTATAACAATGAATGTATATGTTGTATTATAAGCTGCTGAATATCCATATCCTTCAGGAAATTTTAATGTCTAAATTAATTTTCTGTGTGTTCTTTAATTTCCAGAGCTAGTAAGTTCATTTATACTGTATCCTGTCCACCACAACTACATAACTTTGTCAGTAAATGACTTAACAAGACCATCTTTATGATTTATTTGCCACCTTAGAAACAGTGTTTAGACACAAAATAAGTGAACTACACTGAAAGGCAACAATAAAGAAAAACCATAAATAAAAAACAATATTGTGTAAAAATAATCTCAAAATATTAAATATAGCTTTACAACTTTTTATAAATTAAAACCAATTCAAATATATACATATGAAGTATTACATATGTAATATATGAATACATACATATATATATACACATAAACACAAATTTAAAATTATAAATGTGATAAAACTTAGGAAAAGAAAAAAGAATAATGAAAATCTGAAAACAGGATCATGGTTATTTTCAGTGAACAGAGGAAAGAATATAAGGTGGATAAGCTATATAGTTAGATGTAGATTATTATAAATCTAACTCATTTTAGGGAGTTTGTTTTCTGGTGTTTATTTATTAAAAAACAACTAACTGCATAAATAAAAATGGAGAAAGGACTAATAATGAGTATATAATTAATAAAGAATATGTAAAAATATGGTTAATCCAGTTCTGTGAACCTGAGGTACCAATGAGAACAAGGTAGTCCTGTGTTTGTCACGGTCTTTGTCACTTTTCTTGCTGCTAAAACACAGTACCAACATCTACAATTTAAAAGAAGATAGGTTTGCTTTTCTCACAATTTCAAATGGCTCAGTCTTTGCACAGTTGACAGGATGGAGGGAAGGACTGGCAGAGGAAACTTGCTCACATCATAGAAGGCAGGAAGCAGAGAAGGAAGGAAGGGAAGACACTGGAGGGGACCTACATCCTTCCAGAACTTGTTCCCAGTGACTCATCTCTTCCAGCCAGACCACACCTTCAAACAACAGGTCATCTATGCCCCACTTCCTCTGTGACTCAAGTCTCTCTCCAAAACCCCCATCTATGAGTACATGAGGCTTTTCAAAACCTTCTTGATTTTAACCATGGTAGTTACCTATTGCTTAAAAAAATTACCTCAAAATTTACTGATTTTAAAATGAGCTATCTATTATCCCCTCAGAAATCTAACATTAACAGGATTTCAAAATGGTGGAGTGGTTTATGATGTCACAGTTGAGATGTCATCTGAGATCACAGATATCTAAAGACTTGGTTGGGCCTAGAGGAGTCTTCTTATAAGATTTTTCACTCACATATTTGAAAAGTCACTGTTGACTGTGACTTTTGGTTCCATAGGGCTACTGGAATGCCTTATGACATAGGTGCTAGCTACCCCCACAATTAGCAGTCTAAAGAGTAAGGCAGAGGCACTAAAGGTTTCTCTAACCTGGCATTAACAGCGACACATAGTCACTTTTACCATAACCATTGGCCGCACAGAGCAACCTAATAGGCACGACTATCAAAGGGTGTGAATACCAGGAGACAGACACCACTGGGGGTCCTCTTCAAAGTGGATTGTAACACACATACACAAAATCTGACATTGAATATTTAGCTTTTTAATCTACTGTAACTCTAAATTTCAAATATCCCTCTCTGTTCTTGGTTATACTGGCAAATGTATTCTCTCTAGAGTTGGATCAAATAAAAATAACTTTCTGCTTTTGATATAATGATACACTAACATTCTAATTTCAAGGTTCTCATTTAATTTTTTATAAACAATATTTTAGTTTCTCTCTGCATGTGCTTTCAATTGTGTTGAGCTCTTTTGATTTTTGTTTTATTTTCTAATGCTATAGTCTCATTTTTGACCTTTTAGGTTTCATCTTTCCTTAAACGCCTTGGCAATTATTAGGCATCTAGTTACTATCATGGATATTTTTTTCCCAAAGAATAATTAATTTGCATAATTAAGGTAGAATTTAAAGTTTTTATATTGCTTACTTGATAATTATTTGTCCAGACGGTCAGTTGTGCACTCCACAAATATTTAAAGGTACAGAAGTAGAAAAGAATAGCAATAAGTATATGTAGAGAAGGAAAGAGGAATGTAATAAGTACAGGTAAGAGAAACACATAAAGAAATCAAATCAAATTGGAAGGATTCTTATTTTTTTCAAGACACCTTTCTATGGGATGTGATCAAGCCATATGTTGAATGCTTAAATTATATAAAAAGTTATTATGTAAAGGACATACTGCTATTAGTCTTCCTCAGAATAGTCATCCTTGCATTGAACACACCTATCTCATAGTTATTATGCCACAGTAATTATTGCCAATTTGCAAAAAAGTTAATAATTATTGCTACTTTCTGAACCAGTTCTAGAAGTCCCTCTCATGTTTTATCTGTGCAGTCATAGCTGCTTTGACATCTTAAATCAATTTGAAGGTTTCCCTGTCAGAGTTATTTTGACTTGGGAAGAGCTAGGAGTCACGTGATGCCTAGTCCAATGAATAAGGTAGATGAGAACACACCATAAGATTTATATGAACCTACTTTTTGTTAGATGGCACTCAGCAATGACATTCAATATATTTTTGATCATACTATATGAAAGAATTTCCAGAACTGTTCCAGAAAGTGACAAGAATGTTGAGGTATGTTCAAAGCAAGTGGATGTGTTTTGAGGAGTATTAGTGACAGTATGTCTTTTCCATTAATAATTGTTTTTCACTGCTTTTTTAAAAAAAATTTTAATGTAGCACAGTTAGATATTGAAAAAGAGAATGTAAAAACATTCTTTTAAGTCTGAAGATTGGCTGTGTAATGTTATTACCCCCTGTATTTGAAAGATCTTCACTTTATTCATGTTGATTAACTAGTTCACTATGATATTCAAAGGTCATCTGAGACTCATACCAAATCTCTAAGGAAAGGCTTTATGAAATACCAACACTCTGGGAAAACTTTTCACTCCTTCTTATGCATGAGATACCTTAAAATAATGGTTCACTATTCTAAATGAATGTAGATTTATGTTTAATAATAAAGACTACTTACTTAGTACTTTGTCAGTGATTGGACATAAACCACACAAACAAACCTTTTCCATTACTCTTTCATTACCTGATGAAATACATTCAAGTGAAAACTGCAAAGGGATCAACTGATTATGAAGAATATATTACATAATGTGTGCTGTCTTCTTGTGTCCTATGTTACTTGCTAGCCCATATCTAATAGAAAGATTTTCATGAGAGTGTCTCTTTTTCCTTATTAGAATTCATTTCACTAACAATAGAAAAGGAAGAAAATTATTTAAAGGAATAAGAAGCCATCAACACCATAAAAAAGCACATGGAGAAACTAAGGAAACTTTTGCAGCCTCAAAGGAGGAAGGAACACTAGTGAAAGAATAAGCACGTTCCAACCATATGTTTTCATGTAATAGTTTACAAATATATCCAACCACATAAAAACTAATATTAGGCATTTTGGTAGCAAAAATGACCCCTTTTCTTAACAGTGAAGAGTTTAGTATATTTATTTGCAACATGAAAAGAGAGGTGATTAATAATATCAGAACATGTCATAAAATATTTTCCTTGAATTTCTGCCTAGCAAAGATATGTAATATAAATTAATAAACATCTTATTCAGACTTTGCAAACCTTTACCTTTTTTGTATTATTACTGATATGTAGTAACTGTACCTATTTATGGGGTACAATATGATGTTTCAATCTATGTGTATACTGTGTAATAATTAAGTCAGCAACTTTTTGATATCAGGTCATATGACAGTAAAACACATAGAAAAATACTATATGTTCTAGAGTTATATTCTGTAGTCTTTGAAATGAATAGTGAAAAAGGACTAGAGCACCTTCATTTCTTTTTCCTTGGAATTAATCACTTGAGCTTCAAACCTTCAAGATTGAACCAGATGGGTCTTAGAATCCAAGATAACTGAGTTGTAGTACTGAAAATTATTAGAAAGTTTTCCAGCAAAGAGTAAGCTCAGTTAACTTGTCATGGCTAAATATTTAAACATTTGACATTTGAGCCTTCATATTTGTTTTAATCTCAGCTAGACATTGACAATCAGGAAAAGTACTCATTTTGTGGTCCCCTAATTACTGCCACTCTTTCTAGACAAAACTTCAAAACATTAGTATACTATTATTTCCCAGAAATGAAGTTCTTTCACTACTTCCCAGACCCTACTCCACCAAAATTTCCCTTTTTTCCACCCGGAGCTATTTTTTCATTCCTAGATTGCCAATATCAATTAAGTGTTGATCATATTCTAGAACATCAAAGTAATTAACAATAAGGTGTGAATGAGGTTTACAGGTTCACAAGGAAAATTTACATTTTAAAGAGGGGCTTGTTAAACACAAATGAACTTCTAATAGATGGAATGTGTGAGAGAGCTTTTTCTTTTGTTTTGTTTTGTTTTTTTCTTCAAGCGATAGGGGAAGATTTCTAGTGCTCTTTTCCAGCCCTAAGATGTCAAGTATAGTTTTGATAGCATCCTTTTCTGCTCCTGCATTCTCTTTCTAGTTGTCTGCCCACCCTTGTTTAATCCTACCACCATTGCAAGTAAATTATAAATTCAAACAGAGAATCATCAATTCAAGAAAATTTATAGAACCTTATGCATAACTGAAAATCTTGATTCCTCAGATGAGGGCCTAGAGTTCTAATAATTGGGCAGTCATTTTAAATAGACAAAAACATTATGCATACAGGCCTAGCTTTTTTATCTGCTTAATTATTTGGGATGAAGGACAATTTTTGAGGATTTTTACTAAAATTACTAAAAATTACAAATAAATTGCTTTTAAACAATGAAAAAAATCAGATTAAAAAATAAAATGATTTGAATTCATATAGAAGAAAAATTTAAAACATCTTCCATATACTTTTCATGTTGGTTAGACTAGGAGAATTTTGTTCTAGACAAAGAATGTAGGTTTTCAAAGAAAAAAATTAAAAACGATGAAACCATGAACCAGAAGAAGAGAATATTGCTGTAACATGCTGCCTGCCAGTCTGTTTTAAAATGGGATATATTGTCTATATCTGAACGCATAACATCATTATTAAAACATTTTTCAAAAGTTTTTATTACAGAAGAAACTTCTTTTTACAGAAATTTTACTGCTTTAATTTCTGACAAAATTTTTGTACTTTTAATTTCACCTGTTCTTCTCTAGCCTTCACCCACAAGATTCATACATTTTCTTCACTAAATCTTGTGAGCTACCAATCTCCATGTGCAAGTATCAGTCAAAAATCTGGTGGACCTGTCAGAAGAATATTATAGTGAAAGAATCCTGCTTTCACATGCTGGACTAAAAATTGTGTAGACCTTGCAATTGTGTCAAAAGGAAAAAGTTGTCTTTATTTATAAGAAGAAATAATAATAACCTAGTAGTTTTTCATGTAGCTCTTCTACTTCTAGATTTTAAAATATGTTTAAAGGCATTGAAGGAAGTAAAAAAAAAAATGATAGTCACAGAAGTAGTTTAGATTTAGAGTAAATAATGGAATTAGAATTCAAGTTTAAGACTTAAATTTTTCCTTTAAACTCTTGTATGTTTTTCATTAGCACAAATTTTAAGAGCAAACATAACTCTTTGTATGAAATTGGGCTTAAAATGATACTACCCAAAATAAGAAATCTTGGTTCATAGAATATGACTCTCTAAATTTATTATCATATGAAATTTTTCATGACAAGATTCTTTTGGTTAATGTACTAAAATTAATGGAATAAAGTTATGTAGCTTATTTCTTTCTGTTACAGAAGTTAACCAATGTTGGCTTTTTAAGTTTTCCCTTAAAAAAAGTTATCACTATAAAAGATATTATAAATAACCAGTTGAACTTATCCTCCAAACTGGCATAATTTTGAGAATAAATTTGTTTGCTCTTAATAATTGTGGCTGGGCAATGTTAGGAAACAAAGGATCTCAGGTAAACTTCAGGGTGTGATCACTCTCCTTTAAAACATGTTGTTCTGAGTCTGATAGTATTACTATTTTGTATGAAAAAAATCAGCAAATTGAAGATCCATTTGTTACCTGCCTTGATTCCACAGTTCCATTGAACCTTGTTATTAAGCACTGTGGACACTATTGAATGTTTAAGTCTCATGCTTTCCCAAGAGATAGAATGCTAGGGTATCTGCTCAAGACAAATCAAAAGGAAGAGTGCCACACCTGCTGAGAGTCAAACCTCAAGTTTGTTTGTTTGGGGGTTTTTGCACAATGTAATAGTTGAGATCTTCCATGCCAACTTGATTACAGAAAGCCGAGTGTTTCAGACCACAAGACACATTTGTATTCCATCATACACCTTTGTCCCTTCACAGGTGTCTAAGTGATGAATATTAAACCAACATTTGAAATGTTAAAGGGAAGATCTTTTCTACAGTTAAGCAGTTAAATTATTTTCATAGTGGGCCAAAAAAATATTTTATAATGGAAGGCTCTTAAGTTAGTAATTTTTTAGGTTATTAATTGATAAGAGAATTTTAATACCTCAAAGCTAAATTCGACAATGTAGGACTTTCTTAATCTTAGAATAGTCTCATATCATGCGCACACAAAAATTCTTTTGAAAAAAGATACTACATATGAGAACAAATTGCTGTGTGCTCTCTATGTAATATGCTGCTTTCTAGTTCTGCCTATAGCATGCTATATTGAAAGTTAACCTGAGTCTTACGCTTTACAGAGTAACATATAAGAAAATAATACAGACTTTAGCAATTATTGTTAAATTATTACTATTTATTACTAAATTATTACTACTGCTGAATTATTTGGCAATCCATAAAGAAGACTGTTTCTCCTCAGCTACCTAACTTAAGAAGTATTTTCCCAGTCAATGAAAAGTTCAAAATTAATTTGATTTGTTCCTGGAAAAAAATGTCAATTTTCTTGAAATTTTAACTTTTATCTGAGGTAGAAAATTTCCCTTCTGGACAGCAAGTTGCAGCCTGGAAGTGGTAAAATGTCTCAGGGGGAAAAACTAATGAAACTTTGTTATGAAATTGTTCACAAAGGAATACGAGATGTATTACATAATGCCCTTTGTTTGTGGAGCCTCTGTCTGAATCCTGTAGTTTAAGCGAAAACTAAATGCTGCCACAAAACTCCAGGTAGTTTTTGTAGTCTTTTTCCCTACCTTCTGCTATGATTGCTCTGGCCTCTGATTAAATCACACCTTGTTTTTAAGGCCACTAACCTAAAATGATCCAGAGCTACTTATTTCTCTCCTCAACACTTCCCTACTACTTGTAATATTTGGAATGCTTGAAAATAACTTTTGTCCCAATGAATGTAGTATTTTCTCCAAAAGCAAGTGCTATAGTAAATTTTTTTCACTCATGAATTCAAATCTTAGTTGAGAGATTTAGGGAGCTAATTCATGTGCTAAGGAGTCTGTAGCTTTTGGGTGAATCATAATCATACAACTTAAGTGACAAAAATTCTTGTTGTGGAAACTGAATATTGGGTAAGCAGTACTATATGCAACTGGAGTAATTAAAAAAATTAATGTGGACTACATAAACTAAATTTATGAGGAGGCATAATATAAAATGGACTACAAGGTAGCTAAAGCAATTATATTAATAAAAGAATAATGATAGGACACGCAGAGGGAAAAATAAAAGATTAAAAGGTATGTTTTATATAGTAAGTGGTCACTACATGGTGAATTCCTTTATTCTTTGGAGAATCTCACAGATAGTAGATACTTATTAAATCATAGTAAGCAATGTATAAGATTCTAATTATGAAGTCCAGACACAGTTTGACACAATTTAACAAATCATAGATAGAGGTGATAGGAAGAAAACTGAAATCAGGAATCCCTGGGAAATGCCAAGATAAAAAGAAATACTAGTATAGTCTGTCTATATCCTAGAATATGTGTTCCAAAATTCTGGAACCTAGGATGTCAAAGCAAGATGGAGCAGTAACAGACATTGATCTCTGAAAGCCTAACGGTGTTTCTGCAATCTTTTTTTTTTTAATAATAAAAAAACAGTAGTCACTAAAAAGCTAAGCAACCATTTGAAGCATCACTTGTGTTGTTGGCATTTGCTTCTCTTTATTCATATCCTGTTCTCTGTGTTCTCCAGAGATTTCCAATATTAAAAGAAGCATTGAAAAAATGAAAAATAGTTCATTGTAGATTCCTGCTTTAGAAAAATTTAAAATTTACCTTGTGGTTCAATTGCTGTTCTACTTTAGTCAAGAGGATTCCAATCAAGAGGATTCTAGTCAAGATCTTAACCAACTGGTCCCGTTATCCTTATATAATGATCTCCTTTGTGACAGTTTGATTTAATAAGTCTACCTTGGTTACCATTTCTTAGAATGTACTTTCTAGCCATTCACTTGCTGTCTAACCTTAAAGTTAACCCGAGTCTCATTTTAATCAACAAAAATAGGATCCTATTTTTATCTATTCAACTACTTTTTAATTTTGACTAGGAATTTTAATTCATTTACATTTAATTATTGTTAGGTAAGATCTTGTAACCATTTTATTAATTGCTGTGATTATTTCATTCTTCCTCTCTTCCTGTCTTGATCATTTCCTTTGTCATTTAATATTTGTTGTTGTTTTGTAGTAATCCTTTGAGTCCTTTTCTTTCTTTTCCTTTTTGTGGGTGTGTATGTATGTATATGTGGCAGGTTTTTTCTTTGCATTTACCATAAGGTTTACATAGAACAACTTACCACAGCATGCATTGAGCAGATAACTTAAAACTTGAGCAGATAAGAAAAACTATTCTTTTAATTTGTATCATCTAAATTTCATGTTATTGGGGCTGGGGATTTAGCTCAGCGCCATAAGCACCTACCATGCAAGCGCGTGGTCGTAAGTTCGATCCCCAGTAATGGTTAAAAAAAAAAAAAAAGTAAATTTCATGTTATTGATGTCATTGTTTACAACTTTTATACCATGTATCCACTAACAAATTATTGTATAGTGGTTGTTTTTAATACTTTCTTTCCTTTAACGTTTATTCGAAGTTGTGCCAAATAGTGCTGCTTATTTTGACAAAACAATATTTATTTTGCTTTATTTCATATGTTTTTGGTAGTACAACTTAAAAATAATTCTTCTAAGTACTTGTAACATGGTTAATACTGAATTTGAATGTTGTTTATCTGAACCTCAGTTTTGTCATCTGCAAAATGAGATAACTGGACTTAATATGGTCTCTAGTTAATTTCAGCTCTAAAATTATATGGTCTTATTTTACATTTCATTTCAACAGATATTAATGATTGGAGTGCTTACATAATGCGAACTAGTGAGACAGAACCTGAGTGGATTCAGAAATGAATAATGTGCTCTTTTCGTGCAAATATCTGATAATTTGATGCATTCAAATTTGAGATGTGTATGCTCCAATATATCTTAGCTTCTTATGTTTGGCATGTCATTTATGAGTGAAAGTATATGGGAAAGAAATTCATTTACTTGTTCATGTTACTTATCTTTGATATGAAGAACAAAAATGGGTGTCCAAACTATCATTTTCTTAATATCATTCATTTATATTTCACCTTCATTGTAAACATTTTGAACATTCTACAACTATTATCTCATTCATCACTAGGGTAGCCCAATGCAATAGGAAGAAGATAAGCATAGTCATTTCCATTTTAGTGAGCAGAAACTTGGATCCTGAAATTATACAATGAGCCAGTGAGTGGGAACAAGTGAAAAATTTAGGAAATCTCCATTCAAGACTGCACAACCAGCTTCTTTTGTGTATTGCAGTTTATTTTAGCAAGTTCTACTGAGCCTGATTGCTAACCCATCTTTCACACCTGATCCTTCCTTATTGTCTATCCACACAGTAACTTAACCATTGATGATTGCAGATGTATCAATAGTAAAAATATATAAAGGGAGAATGGAATGTGAGTAACAGCAGATGTGTTTGCAAATGCCAGCTGTGATACAGTAATATCATGTTTCAATCTTTGGTTTGCATTAAAATTAGAAGTGAGGAAAACTGGGGTACTCCTCCATGAACTAATCCATAAATATTTGACTGTAGGCCCAGTAGTTGTAATGAAACCTGCACTTTTGCTAAGGAGAACATCATTCTGAATATGCCAAGCTAGAAATTCTTGGTATCACAAGTTATCTCAGCCTGAATTTGAGAAGTGTCAGGAAAATAAGAAGTGTACTTCTTTTTGCAAATCTTGAAAGGACAGCTGAAAGAAAGAAAGAAAGAAAGAAAGAAAGAAAGAAAGAAAGAAAGAAAGAAAGAAAGAAAGAAAGAAAAGAAAAAGTCTCTAGAAATAAGTGAGTTGTATTTCCTTCTTTACCAAAATCTTCCTCCTTAGTAAAATGTTATAAGCGTGTTTGATCTCATGATTGAAAAACTGCATCTGAACCCTAGGAAAATGTTTGGCCTGCATGGTTGAATGTTTAAACAGGTGTGTGCTTCATTAGTTCAACTAAGGAAAGGTTGTCTCCCCCTCTGAAAACTGTGACATAAACAGAATGCTTCTCATGGCAGCTTTCAGGAATTCTTATGAAGGAACATTCAGGTGATTCCTAAATCTTATTACTTGGTTACCAACCCATTTGCCTCCCTCCCCTTCTGTGTTCTCATGAAGAAATTGATTTAATGGGTTCAAGATATTATTAAATACATTCTGCATTAATATTATATGGCCTCTTTGAATCCAAGTGGCAATACAATAGAATTTCATTTTATAAATAACACCTTTCAAGCTAACACCACAGGGCACAGTACAAAAGAATCAAAATAGAACACAAATGCTGTAATCAAATGCAGACCCCAGGAAGGCTGATTAAAAAGGCATGTTGCTAGTAAGAGCAGCCAACAGGATAAGTATAGTGGGTCATAGCAGAAAAGCCAGCTGAACAGAAGGGCAAACTAAAATAAAATGGACTTGCCTGCTGGATTCACATGGATTTATAACTCTCCTTTGTCATTCTCTTCTTTTGGACTCAGGAACTGAATAGGAAAGATGTGTGCATGTGTTGAAGATAGGGATCAAATGTAGGGTCATTAAGTTTGTCCTCCATACTCACATAGAACACACACACACACACAAGAGAAAACCTAAGGACAACTACCTGCTGCTGGCAGAGATACCTACAATATGTTGTGAGATAACCCAGTGAAGTTTGCTTCACCAGACCCCCTGGTTTTCATCAAACACAATTGTGAGGAAACAGGAGGACCTACTTTAGGATAGTGAGGAGAGACAACACCTCTTGTGTCCAGGTCTAAGTGAAGATGGATGAAGGGGGAAGGGAGAGATTTAGTGAATTGATTTTTACTGTAGCATAGGACTTGGCTCTCACCCTATTAGCTTTTCTTTTCTCATCCTCCTCACAACCACTTATATAAAGTCAGGGGTTTGCATTTTCAAACCCTAAGTCAAATTATAGAATAATTTCTTAATTTCTGGCCTTTCTTAAAGAAATTAAGCAAAAATGAGAGGTATGTTGGAGTATACTTCCCCCACCTATATGTAAAACAAATTCTAACAATAATCACTAATCCTTAAATAATGCACCAAATTAGTTATTACTAGTTACTGATGCTACTCTATTAATATTGAGGGAAAAAAACATATGAGGGGAATCATAAGAAAATTTTACTACTAAATATACATTTATCCAAAAGGCATAGCCTGTGGTTAACAGACTCCTGCTCCCTCAAAAAAAAAAGTTATAGTACAAGTAAATATAGTTTCTAGAGTCATTTAGTATGAAAAGGAGAGATAATAACTAAGGCCAAATTTTACTTCTGTCAGAGTTTTCAGTTGTTGGTAATGACACTCTTGATTATCTGCTCAGTTGAAATTCTCGACTAGGATCATTGATGCATTAATTTAGGCCAAAAACTATGCATCTTTTTCTTATATAAATTATAAACATTTCAATAAAACATGTAGCCAGCATATGGATAAAAGGATTTATTATACAAATATTAGTTCAGTGATTTTTTAAAGTTGCCTTTTTATAAATACATATATCTATAGATTTTTAATATTTTAATAGGCTCTTATTTTTCTTAATCCTGAGAATATATATTCTGCTGTGCAAAGAGAGTTTATTAGTAAAGGTGAGCACTAGTGCAGTACCTTGGGAACACTTGGCTGTCTGCCTGAAAGTGAATTATTTCATAAAATGTGTGAACAAGTCATAATGCCAGTCATCAATGTACTGCTTAGGTCCAAATGTACCATCTCGCTCTACAAAAAGGGACCGAGTCTTTTTTTTTTTTTTTTTTGCCAGATTATGGTATGGGGGTGGATACTTTGTCAGAACAGGTTAAAGAGAACTATTACAGAAGGAAGAGGTTTTCTTCCTAGTTTCTGTATATCCTTTGGTAGAACCCTGCAGTGTACATGATTTCTCCAGTTTTGCTTCTGCACCTTAGGCAGGCTTTCTAGCATCCAGCTCCTGTACCACACACAAGCACTTTTATGCCCATCAGCTAAATCATAGGCAGAGTCCTCAGCACCTAGCGTTGAGCAACTTCTTGCACTCACTGCATGCTCTTTCTCTCTCTCTCTCTCTCTCTCTCTCTCTCTCTCTCTCTCTCTCTCTCTCTCTCTCTTTCTCTCACTGTCTCACGGATTCTGTATCTCTCTGTGTGTCTCTCTATCTCTATCCCTCCCTCCCTCTTCTCTCTCTTCCTCTTTCCCCCTCTCTTCCTCTCCCGCTCTCTCCCACTCTCCTTGTGGCATCCCCAGCAAGTTCCATTGCTGGCGAAGCTCCCTAGTGACCTCTCTAGCATTCAGTGATTATGTCTACGCCTGGTTCAGCAAGGTTTAGATCCCAGTCCAGAGGTAGAACAGACTCTTCTTTTGGCACAGTAACATGCTTTACAAATAGTGGTTGTTCCTTATATTTACTATTTTATATCCTTTAGTTCACTTTATTTCTTGCTAACTACTCCATTACTACTTCGATCCCCTGTTGTTGCTAGTAATTATTTAAACTACATTGTTTCTGTTTGAATTTCTGTGTGGTCTTTCTCTCCTAATGGACCCTAACTGACACATACTGAAATAATATTAAAATAATCTGTATTCATTAGGAGTAGGAGAAAGTAAATATCACAAGTCATCTCTTTATAGAACAAATTCACGTTGGTATCATGTACCTTATGTAGGGCTAGATGTAAAATGAAAACATATTTTCAGAATTTGAGGCTAAATTGAATGGTGGCAAAATTATATGATGCTATACATTAAATGTTTAAAGATCTACTTTTTAAAATATTTGACTTGATTTCACTTAGAGTTTATTAAAATGGAATCTGTGTATAAACAAAAAATAAAAGTCTGGATTCAAAAGCAACTTGGTGACCTTAAAATTTTTTGCAAAATAAGATTTATGTAATGTGAACTTGTAGATTTTTAATGCTAGAATAACAATAATAGACATCATTTAGTGAGAACTCAGAGAATCCGCAGCACTTTACATTAATTTATTGGATCGGCATAGCAAAACAGATGGATGCCGTTATTATCCCTATTTTACAAATGGGAAAAGAACACTTGGGAAGGTTAGGGAACTGGCCTAAGGTGATACATATAGTAAGTTTATGAGCCAAAAAGTGAAATTACATTTGCCTATGAGCCTTGAATCTTAACCATTGTACTCTGCTTCCAGAAAACGAAACAAACAAGTTACCTGTGACAACACACTATGTATTTGTTTGTTTATTTGTTTATCTATCCCTAGCATGTGTACCACACACTGAAATATTTCTCAATCAGCCGACCTATTACTTTTACTTAACCATGTATGAACAAACTGAAAAATTCCAGTTATCAGATCCTCAGAACCAAAATGTTACCCATGAATCAGAAATGCAGCAGCCTTTATTCAGAGCTGAATTGAAGGCAGATGTATTATTAACAACAGGTCTAGCAGCACAAAATGAAATATGAGATCCTGTATCAGAAATTATTAGTAACCTGTTAAAAGAAATGCTGAAAAATGGCAGTTACCAAATTAAAACTGGGAAACAGAACCCAAATGGGAAATTTCAAAAAAGTTTGGAGGAAAATAAATGACAGATTGTCCTCTTGGCTCTTATTACTATGCCATCCTACATCCTACTTGGCAATGGATGGTGGAGGTGAAATAAGAACTGCATCACTGCCAGTGCTGGTCCTCAGATTTGTAGTCCTAAGTGTCTGTAATGGTGTCTGAGATTGATTGGGAAAGTGTTTGGAAGTTGATAGCATTTGAGCTTTATCTAAATTGAAGAGTTTGGAGACTCTTATTATGAAAGGCATCCTCTCATCTGTGAATTGGCCCCTTTGCTCCACTTTTGGATAGCTGGCTTTCTCCATGCAGAGCTACACTAAATGTTCTACATGGGAAAGCTATTCTCCTTAAATGCCTTCAAATTTAAAGCATCTATCTGGATATGTTAGTGTTTATGACTTAAAATATGTACCATCAAAAACAGAAAGAGAGAGGATACAAATACAGAATACAGAGCAATAAATGAAAGATATTTTTCCATCAACTGATAACAAAAATTATTATAAGCAGAATTGTTGAGCATTTGATGCAGGGTAGGGGAATGAGCTATAGAATCTTAGTATTGGCAGAGACCACAGAGTTCATGCAGTACTAACCTATCATTTTTCAACAAAGAGACTGTGACACTGGAAGTTAAGGGATTTGACTTGCCCAAGACACATAGTTGTTTACTGACAGTCATGCCAAAAACATTTCCCAACTCCCAGTCCGGATCTCTGCAGTTCAGCATGCTACTACCATCCTCTGCTGAAAATTAACACTAACTCAGCCTGGAATGTAGAAGAATTCATCATATGTGGGGAACAAGAGAAAGGATGTAGTTAGAGGTAGAAATCAGTTTGAGAAAAGGACAGAGGAAACAGATGATTCTCTGTTGTGACCTGTTGGCCAAGCTTGTGCAGCCATTTTGTATTAGTTTCTTCCCCATGCTGTCTCACGATATAAAAGAAAATAAAATAATTTGATTGCAAAGCCCTAAGGTTTACATTTATGTGCTCAGGTTTGATTTGCTTGGAGAATTTTTCTGTATACAAGTTATCTCCAGGTGCAGACTGGTTTGTGGGTGGCATTGCGTTTCATCCCTGTTATTTACTTGAGCCTGACTTTCTTTCTGTGGCAATGAAATGTACTCCAGGGTTGTGGAGGTGTGGGTGGTGGGGGCATTCCCTCTGTGGGGCACTTCTAACTGAGGATCAGAAGTAGTTTTAAAATGCAAACTTCTTCACCCTTGTATTCCACTGATATGTTGAAAAGCTTGAGCCACTGTGAGATTTCCACTGAAGCTCATTTATTAAGTAAAACAATTTTCTTTATTTTGGAAGCACAGAGTACCTAAGTAAACTCCTGATCTTTTAGATCAGTCAAATGTTTTTCATATTAAAGCAATAAGAAATGGGAGAATCAGACAACATGATGAAAACTACAGATAGAATGCTTTGCATGAAAAATGATTATATGTAAAAGAGGGCTTAAAAGTTGGTAGGAATGAGCAGGAAGAGAGAAATAACTGAAACAAGAGAAGATAATGCTTGACCAGGTCTAGTAAAATATTCCTTACCACAACCACTGTTCCATGAAGATACTGAGCCAAGAGGCCTGAATAAACTAACCCTAAGTTCAGAGTAGCCATTATTGTGGGAGGCATCAGGGAGAGTACATCCGGGCTTGTGTTACACAGTAATCACTGCTGGGTGTCAGCATTCATCAGCCAGATGGTCAGACCCACAATTAATCAATTAGGCTGGGATGATCAACTGGACTAAGTTTTCCCCATTGGTAAAAAGCTCTCATCATGCGGTCAAGGCCAATAGCACATTTATCCTGTTGCTTTTGGAGAAGCTTCTAAAAATTCCTCTTTTCTTTTTTAGGCCTCTCAATACTGGACACTGTTAAGCTACAAGTTGCTTTGACCATAGAGATACTCAAATCAAGGTTTTCACATAACAGATTTTCAATATCTTCTGTGTTCAAGCATAATGTTTAATATATCAGACAAAAATGAACTTTTAAAACAGCACTGTAATAATATATACTCAACTGACTGTACTAGAATCTTTGCGTTGGTTCCACTCAATACAGTAGAACAGTGGAAGGGATGCTGAGAGCTTATAAAGATGATATAATCAATAATAATAACAATAATAATAACTCATTGAGTGTTCACCATGAGACAGATACTGCTGTGCCAAAGTTGAATGAACATTGAGCCAATCTAATTGAGTCAATCTAATATTTCAGTGAGGATGATATTGATATTTCAAAGAAATGGAAACTGATTGCAGAGTACATTAAACATTTAATAAAGACATGTTGAGATGATATAGTACTCTTTGGGATCAAAACTTACTGACATATATATTTTCTTACACATATACATTTGCATCTCTAAGGGATAACAATTAGGAATGTATCATAGGTCTTTATTATTCCTCTTTGGGGAACCTTAAGGAAATCCTTTACTAGTGTTTCCCAAATCTGTTGATTATACTCAGTTTTTCATACCTTCTGACTTTAGATTGCTTACTTCCTTATTTCAATGTCATCATTATGATATGCTGATAATTCTCTGTCTCTAGTTCTGTGTTCTTATCTAGATGTTTACTTTAAAGTGTGTTTTATGTACCAAGACTTTTTATCAGTTGCCTTATGAGGCAATTTTTTCTCCTCTGAAACAAATTATCTAGCAATGATTTATTTTTTCATGGTTTTTTTCCTTCTCTGATTTTCAGACCTACTCTTTTCTGGCTATCATGGTACATAGTACAAGGGAGATGCTTGAAAATGCTATGGTAGGAACTGCCACTTCCTAATAATGGTCTGTACGCACCCCATTGAATAGAAATATGGACACATTGTTATAGTTCCCTGTCCTTCAATGTGTTGCACATCTCTTTTTGTCTTCTCCCAAACTTAATTGAGAGAATGCCGCTTTTAACCATTTTATTCTGGTTATACATGAGTTCTATTGAGTGAAATGTATGCCTTTGAGATAACTAGGCTCTTGCTGATAATTACATAATTTTATGGAAGGTGAGGCTGCTTTTGCTATCTAACAGCAGTGCTTTGATTTTTTTGTTCTGCTACATACTGGAGAAAGCAATACCAAAATACCAGGACAATATATACGTAAGCACCATTTCTTCTGTCAAGTTCAGGAGCACATGTAATAAAAGGTATTTCAGAAATCTTAACAAGCATCTTTTATCTTCCAGGCCTGTATCAGTATCTTCTTTTTCAGATTATGCTACTCTGTTTTGTTCTTGCTGTACTTGGTAGGCAACTGTTTTTTCTTTGATGCCCCTTTTTCTACAGTCCTATGGTCTTCAATCCAGAGCTGATGAGGCTGTTTCATTTTGACCACAATATCCCTGTGTATTGCAGAGTTGAGCCCTGCCATCTAGGCTGCCTTTTGCTTCATTTTGCTCCTGACCTAAAACCCCCCTGCTATTCCAGGCCTGGCCTCTCATGACCAGAGACTGCTGACTCATCCTGGCCTGTGCCAAGCTGTGCAGTCGCTTAGTGATGTGGACAGGAGTTGAAGGACTAGAATGAGATCACTGAACTCATTTCACTTGTTGCTTACGGTACAGTCCAGCATGAGCTGGAAATGTAGGAACCTCAGCCTCCCGAGCAGAAAGAGTAAGTAGATTAAACACACTGCATCACCAAGTCCTCAACAATCAGTGGACGGGTGACGGGTGGGGGTTTGCTTTATCATGACCGTGGCTAGGGCATTCCAGTTCATCAGTTTTCCTTTGTCCTCTCTTCTTCCTCTCCTCCAGTTACACCCCTTTCCCCCTTTCCTGAACTTCCCTTCTGAAAATGTCCGAATGGTACAGCAATGATCTGGGCAGAAATGAAATTTTGCTAATAAGCAGCCTCCGCACAAAATCCCTGGAACAGTGACACTGCTGAAACTGCTTAGTTTAGTCTGTCTACTGGGAACTCACATGAACTTCTCAACAGAATTCAAGGGGATGAAAAAACTTTTTTATTGTTCTTCTTTCCTTTTTGATTCTCTTTTTCTTTCTGTTTTGAGGGAGGTAGTTTCAGGAGACATGGCTGAATTCTGGTGTGGTGTAAAGTTTTCCGTTGGGAGACAATAATGTACATTCCTCTGGCAGGACGGGATGGTTTTTTTTTTTTTTTTTTTTTTTCTCTTGCTGTTGTTTATTTATAAGACATTTCCTCTCAGTTAGTGGAAGTTAGATCGTAAGAGGCTCCAGTGATTTTCCTTCCACCTCCCCTCCCTAATTTCTGTGCTTCAGCACTCTGGAACACTGTGAACTCGACAAACTAATCAGAGCAGGGAGTTTAACGGCCAGGCCTGGATACTCTCAAGAGACTGTGTGCTGATTCTCAGTCGTCACTCCTTGGATCAGGAACCACAGTCCTGGTGAGTTGTGAGGTTCCAAAATTTGATGTGTCAAGGATTCTATTCTTGGTGTCTCTGAAGCAGGCAGGAAATAAAGGGTGTTTTTAAAAACAAAAACACAAATTTTTTTTGGTTTCTTTTTTTTTCCTTTTTTTTTTTTTTTAAGCTAGCAAACAGATTGATGAAAAGTTTTAGTGTGCATAGCTGAGAGCATTCTGTGGACAATGGCAGAGCCTTGAGTCTATGCTCAGGAGAGCCTGAAGGCATAGGTTTTATGCTGCCACACATGGCTGTCAGCCTTGACATGCCTAGCAAACATGCTAGTGGAAAAAGGAAGATGGGGGTCAGGAAAGCAGTGTCCAGGGTGGTAGTAAGGGGAAATGAAAGTGGGATTAATTGTGCATTAAAAGTGTCCCTCTACCAACTTGTCATGTATCTCTGTTCTGAGCATTTATGTTGTACTCAGAGTATTTACGTGCCCAGCTATGCAGGAAAGAGAAACTACAGTGAATATGTAATAAAGCAGAACAAAACGAAACAAACAGGCAAAACTATATATACTTTTTTTTTGCTCTTATTATTCTTCTAAAGATCATTTTGATAAGAACTGGTTGCTTTTTAATGTTAGAGAACTTCTGTCTACCTGACCATTAGTAAAATATTTGTCATACGCTTTTCTTTGTTCATCTATATTCATGGTATTCAACAAGAGAATGCAATGAGAATCCTTATTTTGTCCCAGGGAAATTCATCATCCTGACATAGGAAACTGGATGACTGTCCTGATGGTTTAAACCCAAATATAGTGTTGTCCTATATAAGAGACTGATTGAATGGGCTCTGGGAACTTATCAAAGGAATAGAATGAAAGGAGTTTCATCCTGTCTAATATAAGGCTACTAAGAGGAGCCACCAGTTAAGCTTCACAGCCAATATGAGAATTCCATGTCATTCCTAATAACTCTTACTTTCCCAGGAAGTAAAATTTTAGGTGGAAGATATGTTTGTGTTTTACCATCAAATGACTATTTAGTGCTCTTCTATGGGTATTTAATCTTATTGTGCATTCTTGTCTCCTTTCTAATTTCAAGAATCTGGCATGTCACTAAATATTGTGTGGAAAAATGAAAGAAAAAAAAAAACCATGGTGGCCATAAAACCATTCGAGTCTGTGGCAGCATCTGAAGTGAATTGCTCTTTGGAGAGGGGACAGCGTCTTTGATGTCCCCAATATGGTTCTCATAGGCTAAAGCTTCCCAGAACCACAACCCAGCCTAAGGGACACTAACTCCATGTTCTTAAATATTTTAAAAGAGATGCTATTTTGTTTTCCTTGTCTTTGCTATTAACACATTGCCAGTAGATTCTTCCTAGAGTTAAAAATGCTTTAGTGTTAGTCAACTTTATATTTAACTAAATGTGTATTTGATATTCCTATTGTGTGTACGCTTGTCCAAGCTAGTGCAGTAGGCCATCATGTAACACTGGCACTTTGCTTTGGGAAGGGAAAAAAATTTTTTTGCCACTCTGGGCAGTTCAAATTCTTAACCATAGAACTCTAGATGTTCATATATCTCAAGTGCCTTATGGAAACTAACTCCTGCTATACAGCCTCATCTCTAGGGGGAAAAAAAAAAGTCTCCTTTTTAGAACAATTCTTATAATTTCTAAGGCAAATCAAATTTCTCAGCCATCACCGTCATAGGAAGCAGTTTTGTTAGACTCATTATGCCAAAAACTGAATGTACTCTGTGATAGTGAAGTTTGTTTGCCCTTTTCAGTTAGCCCATGTTAGTTATGATTACTACATTGTTTATATATAGTATTTATTGAATATTTTCTATTATTTTTCTTATTTTCTAAAGAAATAAGTTGAAAGGGAAAATGCATAAAAATCTTTAAACATAGTATAAAAATGTATCTAACTCTTAGGCTGTTGCCACCAAAAATTCCATAGACCATTGTGCCAACCACCTTTAATGATCAGACTAACACAGACTCCAAGCAAAAATGTCTGTTAGTTCTAGGTAGGGTCTTATGGTCAGTGTGGACTATGTTGAAGAATTCTAAATCTCTTAACACTTTGACAACTTTTTATTCTAGAAAACTATAGCTGCCTAGAGAACATGAAGTAGAGAAGAGGTAAATATAAGTATCTAAAAACACTAGTATGTTCCAAGAAATGACATTTTAAAAACCTAATCTATCTGAGAGATTTTTCTTTTAGTTGCCATGATCTGGAGTTCTGCATGGTACAGGGTCATGGAAGAATTCCATGGCTAAACTGAAGTATCTAAGAAGTCATAGAAATTCAAAATAGTGTATTTCTTTGAGTTAACATGGGTACATTAGTATTACTTGATTTTTTCAGTACTATAATCACAATATACAAGCAATAATTCAGTTTTCCAGTGCTTGTTAAATTAACAAAGATGTATGTTTTAAAATATATATTTTCTTATGTGCGTGTTTTAACATATATGTTTTCTTGCATACACTTTGTATATGTTACATTTAATTGATTAGGCAATCACAGTTATACATAAATGAAAATTATGAGTGACCAAATTGTGATTGCCCCAAAAGAAAATGTTCTTTTCATTTGTCTAGGAATGCTTTTCTGTATTTCTGTAATTCTCTAAGAAACAGGCATGTTTTCATGCTTTAATCTTAGCCAAAAGGCTGAAAAATGATGAGACATTATTAAGAGTCAAAAATGATTGATATATTGTGTCATATGAGTGGGTAAATATATTATCTTTTAAATCCATATATGAAGGTATATATATGCAAATCACATACACATAGTCAAATATTTAAAATATAGTCAAATAAAGGCATGAATTGTTTTTGAATTCAACAAAACATTTTTAAAATTGGCCAGAAGTGAAGTGGACATTTTATCACATTGAAAAGGTGGAAAATTTACACAAATATTTATGAAGAGTATCTGCAAATGAAAAATTTGATTAGTTGGTAAGTTTGGTAGTTAGATTTCATTAAATAAATATATCAGATTTTAGACCTAAATTCTATTACATGAAACTTCAAAATATTGCAATACCTATAAAGTATGAAAATTAAATAGGAAAATAAGTTGTTAATAATTATCTTAAACTTGAGACTATATTTAATGAATTCACTTTGTGAAAGTTAATACATATACAAATGACCCAATTTATTCTACTTTCTTGGCTATTTAATTCTATACTCAATACCTTGACATAGTACTTCAGTTACATATCAGCATCTGTAACTATAATTTTTCAAATATCTTTGCAAGATAAACAAGTCATCCTGTAACATCATACTGTGTCTCTGAAGCTTTCCAGGATAATCCAAACTAAAAGCGAACTGACATTTATAGTATTTTAAAAATTAAAACATATCACTTATCATATGCTGCCTTGAATTAAAATTTGTTTACATGTATGAAACTGCAAGTGGTTAAGTTAAAAGGCAGATATTGTGTTTTATGTTTATCTCTGTTTTTCCAACCAGTGTCAAATTGCCTCGCTGAATGGAAGATCATTGAATAGGGAATGAACGAACAAATGAATGAATGAATGAATGAATGAATCTCTGCTTGCCCAATGAACCAATAGCAAATGTATTTTGTTTGTCATAATGGAAGAAACATGTCCAGAAAAAGAAATCAATAGATTATTCTTTCAGCCTCTTAAAAACCCCAGAATTAGATCCTTCAACTAGTTGTGACAGCTATCTCCATCCTTAAGCTGAGGTGGATTTTCTAACCTCCAAAAAGCTTGGGTAATTTCTGATGGACAATGAGGGTCTTGAATTTATGGCAGTCCATCCATTTCCTAGGACTTGTGACAGTGACCAAATCCCTAGCTTGGTTTGCTCATGCAATTTGAACTAGCAGACTCAACTACAATGTATTATATTACTAAAAAGGCCTCTCCAGGTTTTGTGTGTTTACAATTAGTCTCCCTTTCCTCAAACTTGACATCGAAGGAACTCAGGCTGATGTCAGATGCAGAAATACATGAAGACTGGCTATAAATGCCCTGTGAACTGGACAGGAGAGAGACAGGGCAGACAGCACAATAAAGAGCAGAGGCAAGAGGACAGGCAGCCAAATCATTTGTTCTGTCTTAACGAGCACTAATTAAATGCCCTGTTTGAGATAAATAATAGCTGAAAATAGCCAAGCTCAATTGTTTCTGATCGATGAGTAGAGGAATTGGTAGAATTGCTTGGTGCTGCTTCAGTTATTAAGCCACAGTGCACTAACACATCTTCAAAGGAGAGGGACATCAAGTTGAGACAGTCTCTTCTGTACCATTCTCTAAATTCCCATTCTAGCACCAAGAATAATACCCTGCACATCCAGAGAATAATTTAGTGTATTAAAAACTGACTCTAATAAACAATAATTAAAAGAAACAAAAAATTTCTATAAACTACATTTTAATCTCATCTGTTATCAATGGTCAATCAATTTGACAATCCTCCAATTAAATCTGATTCTGTCTTCTAAATAAAATTATTTTTCAGGGTTTCTAATATTTATAAGTGGGATCTTCATTTTTATTTCTTTACTTTCCTTATTCTCTAGTAAACTGAATTCCTAGCTATAAGTAGCTGGAGGGAGAAAAAGAAGTAATTCACATAATGGGTAATTAACCCTTGAACAATACAAAGTTAACTCTCCACAAATATGCCAAAAACTGAAATATTTTTGTTGTTGAATTTGCACTCCTTTGGGTGTTAACAAATAAAGGACATTTCCATTAGCACAAACTTGGCACCACACAACCTGTTCATCCTCAAGCTATAAATACCACACTCACCTTCCAGTTCATTCTGGCAGGATTTGTAGTATAATGTCCTCCTGGGTAGTCACATACAAATCACTCTGAGGACAAAATTGTATGAATGCCTAACCCACTTTTGAAAATGAAAGAAAAGATTCTCTTTTATGAAAAACACCAAACACAGGAAGACATAAATTGTAATAAAAAGTATTAACACCTTGTGCCTCCTGCTAATTGCCTTCCCTTGCAAGAAGAAACAAAATAGTATAATAAATGTTAGATCATAAGCAGAGTGTAAAGAATCATTTCTGCCTTTCAATAGTGAATTGAACAAAAAAGAGCAAACCTTAAGCCACCCATGTATATTTAGTTTAGGGTCCTAAATTAAGGGACTTGTCTACCTCATTTGTCTCAAGCAGATTATAGTATCCTTTTGACTGACTAGTGTTGTTCCAAAGATCAAAGTATGAAGACTGTTTCTCCTTACATTCATTAAAGTTGCATTTAACATTCATTCATAAAATATTTTTGAACCCCTACTGTCAGTTACTTGTCTAGAAGCAAAGTTGATTGATTTATTAACAAACATTTATTGAGGAGTTCAAAATATGTGCCAGGCTGAATAGTCTATAGTTAATTAAAAAAAAAGTCTCTGTTGTCATAGAATTTACTTTCTAAAGATACAATAAACAAATACAGTACCTAAGTAAAATATGTAGCAGGTTACATTGCGGATAAGTACTGTGGAGAAATGTGAGGGAAGAAAGAGAAAGACAAAAGGAAGCTAAAGCAGTACTTTCAAATAAGGTGGGATGGAAAAGCTTCATTGAGAGGACAATGTTTGAGAAAAGACTTTATTGAGACTTAAGAAACAAGTTTATGGATTTATAGGCAAGAATATATTCAACAGTAGAAACATCAGCTGCAAAGGCCTTGAACAAGAATGTGTTTGGTTGATCTCATAGAAGTTGAGAGTAGAATGGTACTTGCCAGAGGCCCAGGAGTAGGAGAGAGGAAGGAATAAGGAAAAGCTTGGTCAATGGATACTAAATTACAGTTAGATAGGAACAAGAAGTTCTGGTGTGCTATTTCCCAGTACAGTGAAGATTGATAACAGTTATAAGAGCTGTGTGTGTGTGTGTGTGTGTGTGTGTGTGTGTGTGTGTGTGTATTTTAAAGCTAGAACAAAGGTTTTTTAAAAATGTTTAATGGTAAAGAAATGATAAATGCTTGAGGAGATATACTTAACCTTATTTAAACATTATACACTCTATGCCATTTATTGAAAAATCACATGCTATCACATTAATATACACAGAATATATTTTATGTCCCATGAAATATATGTCTTATGTATCAGTAAAAATAAATTTAATTTAAATTTTAAAATAAATTTTAAAACTCATATATATTCATATAAAAATATAATATGCTATACCACATAAAAACAGTATATCTGGCTGGGCACAATGATGTGTGCCTATAATTCCAGCTACTCTGAAGGCTGAGGCAAAAGGATCATAGTTTTAAGATCAGCCTAGGCAATTTAGTGAGATTCCATCTCAATATAAATTTAAAAAAGGACTGAGGATAGTGATGAGTTTAAGACCCTAGATTCAGTCTCCAATACTGAAAAAAATTTGATTACAAGAAAATATAGATGGCAGAATCAGATTGGGAAAGCAGAAGAATGAAAGATGTGGTAATGGAGGCAGTGAGGGGCTCCTCGCCTAAGCCTACATGTGCTATTAAAAGGTTTGGCTTTGTTACTGACAATACAGAGATTAAGTAGGACATGGCCTTAAGTTCCTCTCCACAGGCAAGATAGATGAGAACAAGTCAGAATAATGCGGTATGCTGAATAACATAACTGGAGGATGTTCAAGGAACTTTACAGGCAAAAATAGAGCGTTCAGCCAAATGTACCTTGGAGTAAAAAGTCAGGGATAGTTTCACAGAAGATGCAAAAATTCCTTGTGGGGCCTGAAGGATTTTCCCAAATGGTCAGAGAGAGGAAGAGAATTCAGTAAGAGGACCAGGAGGGCCAAAGGCACTTTAATAGGAAACAGTATCGTGGAGTTGGGGAGCAGTATCACTGATGTTTAGTAGGGGACCGGGAAGAAGTTGTACTGCTGTATATGTAGGCAGGGAACAATCAAGTTGGGCCTTGATTGCCATGCAAAGATGTTTTAACTTCATCTTGTGGCATTTGGGGAGCCATTGAAAAGTTTTAAGTAGAGAAGGTTAATGATCACGTTGTATTGCAGAAGATCACTCTGGTGGCAGAGTGGACGATAGATTATAGGAATGGGAGAATAGAGGCAGGAAAATGAGTTAAGAGGCAACTTAAATTGTTCAGACAGGAAACAATGAAGCCCTGAACTAGGACAATAACTATGGGAATAGATAGAAGAGGAAGAGACATGTTCGGTAGATAATAGGTTGAATAGATACAATTTAATAACCTTTGGGCTGGGCATCAAGAGAAGGAATTTTGGATTGCTCCCAGGTGTCTGCCTTACACAACTGAGCAGGAAAAGTGATGAGGAGGAATGGGTCTTATGCAAAGAATAAATTTGCTTCTGAATGTATTTAATTTGGAGAGGTCAGGGGGCCCCTAGACTAATGTCTGGTATGTAGTGTAATTGGATTTAGTCAGGAATACTGGAGAGAGGTCAGGAGCAAACACATAAAATTGGCAATATTCTGAAACATCAGCATCATGGTGGGAGTTAAATTGTGGAGGTCACATTTCTCAAGTAAAAAATGTTGAAAGGTGGCAAAAGAAAGTAGAACTTTGGAGTATACTACATTTACAGAACAAAGAGAGAAAAAAAGAGGCTTTGGAGAAAATTATGTGCAACCTTTTATTTGTGCCATTCACTATACTAGGTGAAGGGGAGCCAAGATGACTGACCCCCCCCCCCAGATCCTACACCAGGACTACTCACAGTTTCACAACTATAAGAGATTTTTATTAGTTTAACCATAGGACAAAAGTTCCACAGGAAATGCCCAAGTGTAACAGTGAAAGTTGTGCAGAGTATTTAATTAGCATCAAAGGAGATTTTTATAAAGGAGGAATCCTAGAAAGTTTGCTGTTTGCATTTTTGTTATATAGTTCACTTCTGATTTTTTTTAATGTTTGTATGTGTATGTTCCAGTATTAGCATGGGTTCAAGCTATTGGCAAAACAAGCCAGGTGTAAATTATGGTAGAATTGAAATCGATAGCGCTTTGAAGCACTAGAGTGCCCAGTTCACATCAGGGCGTGCGTCTGTGTTCACTGAAACATGGCTATCAAGTGCACCCCAAGTCATTAGATGTGTTATCCAGTGAATAACAGCATAATGATATTTTAGCCGAGCAGCCTTATGATAAATTCTGCTTTAGTGAAACCCCATATACAGAGCAATTTCTCCTGGCCACGTACATTGCACAGCAAAGAAAAGATATCCTGCTGCGTATCAGAAGGCTGTAATTTCATTTAGGGGTTCTATTGACATCGTAAACTGCAAGAGCAGAGCTCAAGTGGCTGTTTAAGTCATAGGAACTTCAAGCTAAAATTACTGCCAGGTCCTAATCGCCATCTCCAAGGGACTCCTGCCTATACATATATGCTTTATGTTTCTATCTTTGTGTCTATAAATACTCAATCACTCCAGGGGCTAAGGTGATAAGCTGTCCTAAAATATGACAGATATCTGTCACCTTTGTAGCTGTACAGACTTAAGGGCTAAAAGCAGTTATATTATTCACTGAAGGTCAAATGATAAAAGGGACAAGACACCAGCCACCCCCACAGATTTACTGCAGAAGTATTCCCCTTTTTATGCTTTAAGACAGTTTCAAATTAGGATATTCCAGCACACTGAAGCTAAAAAAAAAAAACAGGAACTTATAGGTTTATCTGTACAGTAGGGCTTACAGCCCATATCTGTGCTTATTCCATTCTTTCCTCTTTGCCTTGACACATGCTTGTGAAAATAACAGTACTTATTCAGTAAAATACAAATTATATAGTACTCCATGAAATTGATTGCCTAGATGTAACAGGGACTTTCAACTTTGAGATATATTTAAATAGGAAACAGGAATAAATACTAATTTAGCTAATAATAGTTAAGGAATTTCAAATTATCAAAGCATATTTATTAGATGATGCTTTGGACTTAAGGAAAAACTCAAAATTTATGTTTCTTTCTAGACTTTAATGCAAATTTCATACACACATCCTCATGTGAGCAATCAACTTTGTCAAAATTGGACACTACATTTTAACCTTCAGTAGTCATTATGTCACTGGTGTTTTACTTGGTCATTCTCTTTCATGATCTTGGGATTTATCTGTCCGCATTCTGCTTTGATAAAAATACCAACAGATACTAATGGAATATATGACTTGTCATAAGGTAGTTGTATTTTACAGTCTTAATCCTTACAGTACCTTGAAGAAAAGGGAGATATGGAGAGGTAGAAATCCACTCTTAGTGAACTGACTGAAACTAAAATTTTCAGTTTTTAGTTAGCCTTTTTGTTGTTCCAATACTTCATCACAATACATTTTTTGTTGCTTAAATAATACAAATCAAAATTAAGGTTTTATAAGAGTGAAAGCTTTTTCATCTGTCACCATGATACCCCATTATATACCTAAACAATATAATATGCCATTGTCATAATTCTGAGAAAGCTACTTATCTGGTAAGAATATCTTCAATCTTGAATTATCCATGGAAATGTAAAGCACACATAATACGCAGACAGAGCTAAGCCTCAAAATGAGGGATTGCAACTTTCTTACTGTATAGCAGCATGACTAAGAGTGTACATGTAAGAGCTTTTTGACCTTAGAAAAACTATTTAGTTCTCATCATCTCAAGTTTTTAATCTGTAAAGGAAGAGAAGGAGGAGGATGCTAATCAGAAATTTATTTTTACCATAAAACTAGTGTGAGGAATAAATAAACTAGTAAATGTAAAATATTTAAACCAATACCCAGTGTATAGTAAACACTCAATGAACATTTGCTATTTTCATCATCACAAGTATCATCTTTCTTGGCATCACTTATTTCTGCTCTGTAGGATCATGGTTTATACCTGTTAGGAAAAAGCACAGATGGCACACACACACACACACACACACACACACACACACCTAGCAATGCTTCCTTGGCCCAGCTGCAGGCTTAAATTTTAACATATATTAACATCAATATTATCCTATTAGAGAACAAGGAGTCCATATTTTAGATGAAATGTGCTTTGTATTTAATTTAACCTTAACAGAGGTTTCAAGCCCTTGATACATGATCAATCTATTGATGGGCCTCAATCCTATTACCTAGTCACACTGGCTGCTGTCATCTAGTTGTTTGAGTGCTTCATGCCTATTTTGTTTCTGTAAATTTTGTTAAGCATGGTCTAATCCAGATCTATCAATGAATTCACCATTACATTTCCAACCCAACAAATAAATATAGGACAAATAAGCAAATAAATGAATATCCTTCCGTTTACAGCCTTCTGCCTTAATCCCTAGTCCTGGCTGCCTGGTATGCTAAATGCTGACCTTATTGTGTACCTAGACCAATTTATTCTCTCTTTTCAGTTATTCCCAGTCTTCCAGTCCAAACTGCTTTAATTATGTTGGCCTTCTTTCCGGATACAAAACCCTCGATAGCAATATGCAAGCATACCCTCTGTTTGTTCAGGAAACTGTGAACCCCACTCTTGTGCATCTTCCTATGTTTTGCCTGTTTCCTTCCCATTTTGAACTTGAATTTTAATCATATAAATGATTCCTTATCCATCTTCATTTTAATGTGGTGTTTTGGGTTCAAACCTTGATCCTAATCATGTTATTCAGGTACCCCTTTCTACTACATTCATCAGAATTTGAGAACTACATACTAATGTCAGTAATAAGTAAATAAATCAGTATCAAACCCTGTCTGTGAAAAGCAGTGTTAAACTATCTTAGCAGACTCTAGGCTGTACCATTACTTTTGCCTCTCACAGTGGTCTTTATCTTTGCTTCTCGATGATTATTATTAGAGCTCTTATATTCTGAACTTAGTCTCATGTGACCCATACATCTTTTAACCGTAATCTGGTGCTAACAATATCCAAACCTTATTAATGTTAGTATTGATGCAGTAGTGTCCCAAACAGCAAATATTACATGTGAAAGAGAGAGCAAAATTCAACTTTATTTAAACCTGTAAAACCACAGGTAATTACATACGAATGTATTTTTATTGTATTTCTTTTATTTTCACTTTTTTAGTCTCTTGAAAAAAAGGAAAGATTTAAAGAGGTAAAATTTAAATTTATAAAAAGTATAATGTAAAACTTAATTAGTAATTATCACAGAAAGTAGTTAACTATGTTAGCCAATTATCAGAAACAATACCTACTCTCAAGGATGATATAGTTTTTATAATTTTATTGTGAGATTTAGTAATTAGATTCTAAAATCAACTGGATATAAATCATTGGCCTCATATTTTACACCCAAATATCAATAAAGGATGGCAGCGATTGTTTCAGGAGTTTGCATTATGATAGTATATGGAAGACTTGATGATAGAGGGAGAACTTCAGCTGTAAATCTAAAAGTTTGATATTGGAGGATGAAGGAATAAAAGGACTTTAGGAGAGAAGTAAAATTGGTGGTCTCTAGTGTGATTTTAAAAAAACAAGGAAGCAGGGAGAAGAGAGAAAAATTTCAATCAGTTGGAATTGAAGTAGATGTGTAGAGAAAGTAGTGAAATTAGAAATGAAATCCACATTGGTGAATATTAGGATATGAACTTGGAAAGTCAGGTAGACTCCAGCATTTACTCTTTGTGGGTGATGAGAACTAACACTGTCATGCAGTTAGGATAAAATAAGCATTTGCTGAATAATTTGAAACATTTTACAGTGGTAAACAAAAACAATGAAAGCAGTATTTTAGGAGTTAATTATAATCTACAGAATATTTGAGAGATTTGAGATCAGTTAGAGATGCTGCCTGAGGAGCAGCTCTAGTAATTTAGATACAAACCAATAAAAAAAATCTCACAAGTTATAACTAAGGAAATTTCAAAAAAAGGTATTTCAAAAAACATTAACAGCACTCTCCATGACTCTTTCCTATCAGCCCTAATCCTAGTCCCACCTACCTATAACTTTAAGTATAAAAAACTTCCTAAACGACTAGTCCTCTTTTCCTTTTGATATGATTTTAGTGAAGTCTATTACTCCTTATGGGGCAAGGCTAGATTAAGGGGTGAGCTCTCAAGCTCACTCAATCCTCCACCAAACTGTATTACTTTACGTTTATAAATAACTGAGAGTTTGACATCTTTGAACATAAACTCAGAGGACACACAGACTTTCTAGGTTTCTAGTTGAGAGTTCCTGATACGCAAGACTATAGATGATCTTGCATATCACAGATTACTGCTCTGCCCAGGGGGATTCTGGAGGAGCATTCATTTCTGGTTCTTAAATATACTCTTAGTGTAGTTAAGATGGTTGAATAGCAATAGAATCTTCTACATTTTCTCCTTTCTTCAGTTCAACCAGATCAGTACTGAAAGGAAACCACAGGAGCAAGTATATTCTTGCAGAGATTTTAAGATCATACCAAGTTCTGGCATTACTCTGAGATATTCCCAGAGATCTCAAGAGTACTCTGGGACTTGACGAGAAACAGTGCTCATTAAATTGCTTTTGCTTTTTGCCTAGTTCACCAATCTTTGCTTTCATCCATCCTGTTGTCCTTTCTTGGATAGTTCTGACATTTGGGGGAGACTTAAGAATTTGACCAATATATGACTTCTTTACTTAACTTTCTGTTAACCAAAAGTTATACATACACTTTGCTTTGTTTCTTTTTTTAAAGCAAGTCATGTATTTTATGGTCGAATGAGTGATTTTCATTTTTAGGTACTACTCTAACTTAGTTTTCTCTTTAGCTTCTGGGCTCAACAAATGTATGCCCACAGTAGATCACATATACATTTGCAGACTCTTCTGATTTCATGGATTTTAAAATGGGCAGACCTCTATGATTTTTGCATTTTAAGTTCTGTTTTTATAATGTGGAAGGTGCCTCTTACATGCCAAGCTCTGCTGCCTCCCCAGGCAGTCAATCTTAGATACATATTAGACCTAATTTTGCCCATCAGTTGGGATAGACAATGTGAAATTGCCACCTATGCTTGTCAAACCTTTGTGTCTGCACAGCGCAGAGTAGCACCACTTACAGGAAGAGTATTTGGAAAATAAAGCAGGGCTGTGTGAATAGAAGACCTATCAGCGTACACTGAAATGACAGGATTCTGGGGTTAAAACCTGCATATTGATGCTCCTTCTCACCCATTTGTGAATAATGGGTCTCACCCCATTAGTGGGTGCAAGTGTTAAGCCAGTGGGAGCTGTTATGCATTCTTTGTAGGTCTGTGTGAGGGAGCTGTAGATTCACATAAATATGTGCTTGTTGACAGATCTCCATGTTTATCTGCCTGTCAGTAGGAGCAGACAGGGCACAGCTCTTTGACGGGCAAGAACTACAGGTCGATGTTACACTCCTTCTGCTGCTGCTGCTGCTGCTGCCATGGCTGTGGGTGCTATGGCCTCATCATTTGACTCCTGGAGGAGGCTAAGGGTGGCCTCTTTTTCCCTCTAACCTAGGATACTAGTGCTGGCCTCTGATATAATTAAACACACCTATCAAATATTGACTGCTGTTGTTCTTGTGGCCAACAGAGATGGACTGTCCAAAATATGCTCAACTACCATAATTTATAATCTATATTCTTTCACTTATGCCTCAAGAGTCCATATATCTTTGCTATCTCTAGACACTGTCTGTTTTGATGTTGCCCTTTAAATGTATTTCCTGCTGCAGGCTGAACCCCTCACTGTGTCTTAGCCTCTGCCCCACTCAGGAGACAAATTCTTTTCCAGTCGGAAAAATTATTATGCTTTAAGCTTTTAAGGAAAATAGTCTACTAAACTAAATGCTTATTTTAGCAGCACTCATTCCCCTATAGCTGTACACGTCATTGACCTTCATAAAAGCACTCTATACTATTCCTTATGAGAAAAGGGTTTTTTTACCCCAAATTTAAGATCATTTTGGTGATAAACTGAATTTAAGATTACATCTAGCAAAACAAGACAGGCAAACAGACTTGTGTTTTAAATCTAGGCCCAATTGCCAGTTTAATTTGATAATGGAAATTAATCATGCAATTCTTAATGTAACTACAATGTAACCACAATTAACAGGTTTTTTTAGTCATGTCCTTCCCTCTCCTGTGTAGGAGGATGTAGACCATTTTCCCCATAAAATTCAATTCTGCACAAGAGTGTAGAATTATTGCAAAAGAAGTAACAGGAATATTTTCGTTTCTTGGTTAGTTGGCTTGATATCTGTTTAACAGAAGGCCAACTAAAAGGCATACACAAGTGAGCTCATCTTAATATTTCTGACTGTGTCTTTCTAAACTAAAACATAAGTGAAAAATCTGAAGAGCTTTTCTCAGACTGAATTGGTGGAGAAAATTGACCAACTGAATCAGAGAGATGAGATGATTTGAAAGGGCTTATTTGTACCTTTCAAAAAGGAATAGTACAGATGTTTCTCTTAGAAAGATAAGTACTGGGCTCAAATGTGAGATCTCTTTGACTGTATATTTTTTTCAAGGTTGCGTTGTTGTTGTTATTGTTGTTGTTAGTATTAATATCCTTGGGATAAGAAAGGCAGACTGATTTTTCCGGAATCACTTCTGACAGAGTAGATATTAGTAATCTAATCAAACAGATGGACACAATGAAATAAAAGTGAGAAAAGAAACTGTAGGCAGTTAAAGGCTATTGACCAAGCAATGAATAGAAAGTTATTTTAAAGGAGCATATGAGTTTATGATTTGCTATGAGAGTCTGCACCTGCCTAAGAAGAACAACAGAAACATAGGAATGAATGGTTCATTAGAAGTAAAGGATGTTTAACTTAATGTGTCCAAGGTCTCTCTAGGGCAGTGTTTCCTAAACATCCTTGACCCTAAGAATCATCATGGTCACCTGCGAAATATGCACATTCCTAAGCCTAACCCACACCTAGAAACTTCCTTGGAGGGAACTTGGCATTTGGATCTGAAATCTAATAAATTATTATGATTAGGGAAATTTGGAAAATAAATGCTCCAGAGATCTTTTTCAAAATACATAAACAGGGTATATGATGTATTACTTTATTCCATATAAAAATTATCCTTCTAAAACAATTCTTCATCTCTTCCCAAGAATTCCAAGGTATTTCAAGTGAAAACTATTTCTTTTTCTAGACCAAAATTATTGTTGCTTTTAAAAAATATGTCATATCTCTCCTTGTTGCTCCACTGTGGTGAACTTAAGACTTTGTATTCCTTTTTCTATCACTTGTTGCCCTTGTCTAATGAATGATCATCACATAAAAGGCCCCAGATAAGGAATTTAGAGCTTAAATTCTAGGTCTGGCTGGAACAAAGAGCTGTATGTCTATGGCTGTTACATACATTTCATCACTTCAATTCTTACATTTTAACAATGATGAGGTTACACACAATGCTATTTGTAAATCACACCAGATGTGCATTGTTAGAAATATTAAATATTTTCCACAACCTTCCTGACAGACCATAAGCATATATGATGAGTTTTTGCTTGATGGGACATATATCCAGACTTACATATAAGTACTCTTGTTATGTAAAGACTTCCCTATTTCTAAAATCAAATTGAGTCCAATTTAATCTATCTCCAGAAAGTTCATTTCCTGCATCACACTGTTAGAAGCATCTTTCAGGGCAGTCATTGACATGAGTTTGTCAACTGGATATGACAAGAAAAAGTTTATCATGATGGATACTGATATTTTAAGAGAAGAATATATAAATGAACAAACAAACTTGTGCTGGCACTTTAAAGTCCATGGAGGGGCTGGGGATTTAGCTCAACAGCATAAGTGCCTGCCTTGCAAGCGCACGGTCATGAGTTCAATTTCTAATATGGATAAAATAAAAAATAAAAAATAAAAAAAATAAAGTCCATGGAAGTAAGAAAGATTAGACTCTTTACCTAAAAAGTGGAAATTTTGTAGTGAAAATAATCTTTAATACACAAAAATCATTCATGGCTATGGAGTTGCCATAAAGCTATTAGTAACCTTTGTGCTGAAGGAATAGATAGATAGATAGATAGATAGATACATACATACATACATACATACATACATACATACATACATACAGAACTGCTTCAGAAATTCAAAGATGAAGACAGGGAAGTATAGTGGTGGAGTGTATATTTTCTGAAGTCTCTTTTCAGCTCAGCATGACCGTGTAAATACACATGTGACAGTGGCCTGTGCACTTATTCACACTTCAGGGAAGCCTGTGGTTTCCTTTTCTCCCTCCATGTTAGCAGTGGGCAGCCTGTAACCTTTTGATCAAGTTGACTTTGTATGTTACATGACTGAACTCAGTTATACCAAACATCCTTAAGGAAGTTGACATTTGTGTACTTTGAAAGTAAAAAAAGGAAAGTGAATCCCAACTGCTTCCTCCTGTCCTTTTGATTAAGAGAATGGTAAGTCAGCAGGAGAGGTGCTGCTTTTAAGAAGCAGGGGTGTGCAGCAGCTGATTGGTATCTTTCTTTGAAAAAAAGTAGAAAAGATTGATGTTAAACAACACTAATCAGAGTTGATTATAGGGACTGAATGAATTCATTGACGGGAAAGAGCTGTGGTTCCATAGACAGCAAGAGATTAGATAATAGCCAGGGGAATAGTATTTGGAATAGTTCTGCTCATCTCTGCTCCTAGCTTCTTAACCATCCCTTGAAATAGGCATGTGTATACAATAAGTACAGTTCTCTGCTGGTCACATTCTTCTCACTCAACTCTGCCTGGTGGGAATTTTTTCTCTTCATTCAGGCCTTATCCTTCCCTGATCATTTCATCTGAACTGGTATTTCTGTTGCATTCTGAGTGGGCCTGAAACCTCACTTCCTGCCATTCCCAAACATTACCCTCCGTCTGGAACCACCAGCCATTTCCTGACTGGTCCATATTGGTCCATTGGTCCTTTTTTATTTTCTGCTATTATCTCCACTTCTCTTTTTATCCTCTTTATCTTTCTCTGGTCAACTTCTTCAAGTCCCAGAGTCTTTTCCTTAAAAATCAGGTTCCCACACCTTTGTTCTCCCACGGCTATTTAAGCTTAACTCAATTATAACAGCTTATATACCCTTAAGTATAGTTATTTCCCATTCTTCCAACTAGAGCAAAATATTTGAGGGCAGATGTATCTTTGTATATCTAATGATAGCAAAATACACAGAACATATAAGATGTTTAATGAACGTATAATCCTTACATACCTACAATAATTTTTCAAAATCAGTGCCTGAAGTAAAGAAACAGAAGATAGAGGAAGAAATTCTTCCACAGAATGTATATCTCACTGGTTACTTACTTGTTCACCGAAACAGTCATAAGATAAAGTAAATAAGAAATCAAATATAGGAGCTTTCTTCTGTGTGGTTTCTCGGTTGTTCCATATAGCATTCTGACTATAAAGTAAAGAAGTCTTTGAGGAAATATCTTATTGGACTGATGCTATAATTTTGACCAGTGAATGAATGTGTGGTTTGTTTTACAAAGATTGGATTTCTGCTATATTATTATCAATATTATCCTAGGGTCATGTTCTGCTTCATGTTAATAATCCTAAAAATATTGACTACATTACTTGAGGTCTTTAAAATCTTGATATTACCTAACCAATGATGATATTATACTCATTATTTTAAATAATTAATACATATAACCTCCTTGAGAAATGTTTTCTTCTTATGTAACAACAACTGGACATCTAGGTCTTCTCCGTTCAACATAGGAAAAGTAAAACATAAAAAAAATCACTTTTCAAGAGGATTTATTCCAAGTATACTAATTCAGTTGAAACACTTGGATGTCATTTTACTTTTTACTAGTAACTTCACTGTATTTAGAAAGGAATAGCCACATAACATCATAAGGATATTACAAAGCTAGAAAAGGAGGACCCTGAGACACTGTGGTCTAGGGACGTCAAATACTGTTACCACATTTGCCCTAGTAATGGTTGCACCAATGGCTAAAAGTCAGAGGAACTTAATGTGATTCAGGAACCATTTCATTATTGCAAAGCTACTTTCATTTCACTTTTTATGAGATTGTTCTTGCTTAGTTCCTAAATATTTTTTTGCTATTCAAAAATCAAAACTGTATTTAAAGTCTTAGCTGTTTCTCCCCATCCATCTCTTTCCTCTTCTGTTCCCACTGGTAGCCAGTTTTATTAATTATTTGCTATATCACTTTCCAGTGGGCTTAAAAAGCAGAGAAGAAAATATGTAGATTTAGATAAGTAGATATATAGAAAATATATAGATATAGATATATAAAACTATATATCTATAATATAAATTTCCCCTCATCCCTCTTCACATAAAAGTTAGTCCAAGTTTTATAAACTTTTCTCAATCTTGCATTCTTTGATACAATTTCAATGTGTTTCTAATTTTCAGTGTTTCTCAATTTTGCATTCCCCAATATTTCTTAATGATACTTCTTTATCAATTAATCTTTTTTCCAGTTATACAGCATTCTATTATATAAATACCTCCTGGCTTATTCTACTAGTCCTTACTGTTAAACAATTCTTGTCATTTCAAACAGTGTACTTACTAGTGAACAACCTTGAACAAATAATTTTACAAAAATGCAGATTCATCTTCAGGATTAATTCTCAGAGGTAAAATTAAGTGTTATATGCTTCTTCAATTTTGAGAAATTGATCTTAACAGGGATTGGATTACTTAGCAGTACCATAAAGTAATATATGAAAGTACCATTTTACCCCAACCTAAACAAAATAGTATTTTCTTTAGACTTTTGAAATTTTTAACAATTGTTTAAGTAAAAGCATTTGGCATATTTTTAATTTTCATTTTTCTTGTTCTCATATGTTAAGCATCTCTCATATGTTTAATGTTAGTATTTTTTTCTTTATCTGTTTATCTCAGCTTTTATTTCTATAGTTATGGGTATTTTTCAATTGATTTTTTCCTACTTGTATATTGAAATGACAATCACTTAATAGAAGATGCAAAAAATATTCCTATTTTGTCTTTTTAATTACTTTCCAGCTTATGAAATTTTTGCCACATAGATGTTTCTTTTTTATATAATCTGATTTACCAATCTTCTATATGACTTCTAGGTATTGAGCCATAGATAGAATTCTAATCCTTTCACATAGCAAGATTATAAGTGAATTCTTCAATTTTTTCTTTTAGCATTTTTGTAGTTTCAATTTTTATATTGTCAAAAATAATCCATTGCATGGTATTTTTAATCCAAAAGATATTTTCAGGTTTAAAAAGAATCTGAGGAGAAGTCATACTGTTAGAGTTTGATGAAATGTGGTGACTTAATATTTGCAAAGTGCATTAAACTTCTTTCCAGTAGGATGCAATATAATTACAAGGAAAGAGAATGATCTCGATTTAAAGATTAAAATTAACAAGCATATTCAGCCATTTGAGGTGTTCATCATTTTCTTTCTATGTTACTCAATAATTCATTTGCTTATTTGTTTGTTTTTGTGATAAGACTGTGTAATAATAGAAAAGGCATAAGCTAATTACAGTTCATACTGGTTTGCATTCTACTACCATACACAATTTAGCACTGAAAACTCTGTGGTAGTACAATACAAACTGGTATGGGAAGTCAGAAGCCCTGATTTCATCTCCTTTACTATAGAGCATGTCTCTTTGCCATGATTTCCATTTGTACAAAATGGAAGGAATAGGATTGTTATTTTAGTAACAGTAAAAAAAAATAGATACATTTTTTAAAAATGCTTTGAGTTTATAGAAAATTAGTTCAATAAGCACCTGCCTTGCAAGCACACAGTTGTGAGTTCGATCCCAGGTACCAATTAAAATAAATAAATAAATAAATAATTAATTAAAAAATTTAGAAAATTAGTTCATGAAGTAATTAGCTGATAATATTTTAAAAATATGTAGAAATGAATTTTTGGAGAGAGCTTTATGCAAAAAGCTTTTCTTCCATATCCCTCTTAATATTTGCTTATCTTTCTCTATATGTTTTACTTCATCTTCAAAAGCAGTGTTTCAACAAGTGCAGTATCTGTTCTGTGTGCTAGGAATACAACAGGAAGCAAAACACGAAGAAATAATCATTGTTTTCAGAGAGCTAACATTTGGGAAGGAGGTGCTAAAAAAAAAAAAAAAGGTGTGAACTAGGGATATAGCTCAGTGGCACAGCACCTGCTTAGCAAACGCCAGGTCATGAATTCAATTCCCAGAAAGAAAAAAAAAACACCAAATGTATGCAGAAAATAAGATATAACAGAAGTCAATATGTGCAAAAGAGGCAAAAAAAAAAAAATGAAGCAGCAGGATAGAAAGTATAGAGAAGGGCTACCTGTATGATGACTAGAACCAAAGAATCCTAAACATTTAGCAGTGAACCTTAAAGGATATGTAAGTAGATCTCAGAATTTGACATTCACTAAAATGATTTTCTGTGTCAGAGGGAGAGCTAAATTAGACATGTAAGTAACCAGTCATTTATGAAGATGTTGGCACTAGGCAAATCAAATGACAGCTTTCATGAAACTTTTCTGTAGCCATCTCACATGTGCTCATGATACCTCTCATCTCAGTCAGCCTATCAGCCTTCAGGTAAAGCTGTAGAATTTACTATTGTGAATGAAGGACCAATGTTGATATGATTAGGAGCTGGCAAGATTCTTTTCCAAATCATGTGATATGATTAACTTCAATAGGTGACTCATGATAACCTGAGCTGGTGTAGCAATCTTTTATCTATGAGGACTTTTTCTTCCCTAGGAATGTAACAGAACCCCTGCAGTGCATAAAGAATCAAAGATTATTAAGGATTAAACTACAATGTATTGAAATTATGAAAAATGGAGACTGGTTGACTATACTTCTTCAGACTCATTTTACTAACAGAATGATATCCTTTGACTGACACTCATGTTCCCCTGTGATCTAACCTTAATTTACCTTCCCATTTTTTTCTCACTGCTCTCTCTCATGAACCAAATTATTTGCTTTTCCTAATTCATGCTGATGAATCATCTAATTTTAGTTCATACTGTTTATTCTGCTTGAAATGACTTATCCATATTCTTTGTACCTTGAAATCACAGGTATGTAAATTAAAATATCCTCCCTCTGAAGTCTCCTTTTAGCCACTTTGTAAGGCCATGATTTGTATTTGTTTTATCCAGCTATTTATCTATTACTTACCTCTATTTAGCTACAATCATTTAGCTACAACCATCCTTCCTGAGATACCTCATATTTATATGGAATGAATGAATGAATGAATGAATGAGCTTTTTTTTCCTTTTTTAGAAATATGAAAGATGTAAAATGGAAAACAAAGGTAGATATGCCAATACAAACAACAGTAAAATGAATGTAGCTTAAACAGAACCCACAGTCTCTTTATGACAGAATATTAAAGACAGTATAAACTGGGGATTTAGCTCAGCGGCATAAGCGCCTGCCTTGCAAGCATGTGGTCATGAGTTCAATTCCTGGTACCAAAAAAAAAGAAAAAAAAATTTTCTAGAACCAGAGAGGCTGTCTGGTGGCTTCCCAGCTGCCAGAATATGCAAAATAATCTGGAAATAGAGCTCTTTTTGCAATTTATGAAGAGTACTTCTGAGCTGATATGCCTAAATTAACACTCATCTGGGCATAGGACTATGTTGACCTCTCTCACTTGATACTGGTTGCCATGCTGAGGTTGGATCTTGTTTCCTACTAAGTTCTAAAGATAAGAATGAATGCATTTAATAAGGCTTTTGTGCCCTTGATTAGTTGCATTTGCTATTTTGAAGCATCACTGCCTTCCTCAAGATCTAGATAACAGATGATTTATTTTTTAAATTCCAGCCTTTCTAAATATTTTCCACAAGTAAAAGAATGTCCTGAGAGAAGACTATAAAACATTCACTTAAGTAAAAGTCCTGGTACCTCAAGAAAAGGCAAGCCCTAAGATGCATCAGGCTGTTGGCGTGAAGGACAGGGAATGTGTAGCTTGGCCTGAGGCGGTAACTTGACATGCTTATATCTGATGAGACCAGAGAGTGAAAATAGCTCATCAGCCTGAGTCAGGTTTGGTTATGTCAGGTAAAGTGAAGTTAGTACTATTTAAGGTTTCACTTTATTTATAGGCTCACTAGTAAGTGCAGGGTTTCCAAGAAAGTAGAAGACATAGCTCCTGGCCAGAAGCTTTTCTATGTAATGAATATTATGAAGCTACTGCAAGTACTTTTAATGCATATGACTGAAACTGGTAACCAAACATAGAGAATACACAGAACAGTAATTAATATACCTAATTAGGAATCTCACATTAAAGAAATTTACTATTATATATGACATCTGAGATAGGGCCTTCAGGTGAAGCATTGCTGGTGCCTAAACATTTCAATAGACCTTATAACCATACAAAAGGGGAAGAAGGACATCATCTCTAAAAATTGCTGGAGTAGAATCAGGAATTGCAAACCAAAGAGACTGTAGAAAGGGAGGTAGGATCTAAAACTGTTGCTGACTCACAAACTGCTCTCAGTAAATCTACCATAGCTCCAACCTTCCCCTGAACCTGTGTGTTCCATCAAGTGTTCATCTCAATCTGTTAGGAATCTTTTTCTGTTATTTTATAATGTAATTGCTCTGTGATTTGATAATAGAAGTTAAGCCTATACATTTTCATAATCACCTTCTGCAGAACACATCCATTATGCAAAGGAGGGAAACTTGTATAGCAATAATGATAATGTTTTATTTTAGGTATACTAAGTGCTTTCATCATATTATCTCATTTGGTCTTCACAATAAACCTCTGGGTAGGTGCTATCCATTTTAGAGGTGAGGAAAATGGAGTCCTATAGAAACATTCTAACATTTAATTTGAAAATCTTCTATGCTTTGAATCTCTCTCTCTCTCTTCCTCCCTCCCTCCCTTGCTCCCTCCCTCTCTCTCTCAGACACACACACACACGCATACACACACACACACATACACACACTCAATAGAAAGAACAGAAAGCACTGGATATGGTTTAGACCTCTGAAGAGAGTCATTAAATCTAACCTGGAAAATGAGTTTTAGAAAGCTTTGGCATCGGCCTGATAGAGATTTGTATCTTCATAGCTTTTTAATGGTTCTGTGGCATTGGGCAAGTTTTTTGACATTTTAAGCCTACATTTTTTCATCTATAAAATGGAAACAATATTAAGAACAACAATAATATAGGCATTTGGGAAATAAATGAAAATAAACTACTCAATCCATAGAATTCAATTAAAAGTTAGCTATAAAATTTTCATGGTTTGTCTTTTCATGACTAACAACAATGAAAAAATTTAAATTTCTTGAAAGGAGAGTTACATAAAAAGATGAACAGTAGCACCCTGTGTTTTTCATAAAATAGGTTTATATCCTTCTTCAAAAATGTTTCTCAAAAAATAATGAATTTTAAGATATTGCAGTCTTTAGGTCATTTGCCTCCTACATGATACCACCTCTCTTCCTTAGGCTGTGAAACAAGGGTAAGTCAGTGTATCTTTCAGGAAAGCATCTCTGTGCTTTCAGAAAAGAAAACATTCTGAGTCCTCTAGAATGTTTTTCAATGCAAACATGATTGTGGGGCATCATGAGGCCATCGATACCTCCAACTTCATGGCTTCCATAATGATGTGCCATGTTCTATCCCAAGGCAGTCCCAAGATCATATTTTTCAGAGGACAATAGCAGAGAAGGAAGGACATGTGTAATTTTGAGAAATGTCACATACAACCATGCTGCTTCAACATTTTCCTTCCATTCAAAAACAGCATTATGGTAGATGGTGGCCAGAAGGCTATATGGCAGAACAGCACATAGAACTTTTTCTCCTCAGTTCTACCTAAGGGGATATAAAGACTTTTTGTTTTTACTCTGAATTTAGAAAGAAGACACTTTATAAGCCTGACAGCCCACCAAAAATTCAACAGTTGTTATTATCAAAGACTTAGAAGTGACTTTTTTATTTCTGCTTGTTTTAGTGTTTTAAACTTTTTATCATTAGCAAAAGTCACTTTTACATGATTTATTTTTGATATATTTCTTTTTAAAATAACATATAATAAACATTGCAATATAAGGAAAAATAAAAAAACTGATAACCTTGCCATATAATTATCTATACTTTTATTTTGCAAACATATTTGAAAACTTCATACAGGACAGGATAATATATATTAGAGTAAAATTATCTTTCTCATCATCCCAAAGACCTTAAAATATCTTATTTTTATATCCTCCCAGAAAAAATTATGTATATGCTAGAATACATATATAGAATATATATTATATAAAATATAATGTATAGTATATATATTATATAATATATAATTATTATATATATAATTATATATAGAGAATATACACACACACACACATATATATATATATATATATATATATATATATATATATTCTCATATGAGGTATTGTACCATGCATGCCTTATAATCTTTTTAGCAACTTTGCAATATTTTTGCAGGTGTGTACCATAGTTTACTTTAACCAGTCAACTGAACATTTTGTATACATTATTACTTTATAATAAAAAAACTTTTAAAAAGTGTTTACTACATCTTAGTCTGAGATAACTCAAACTTCTCTGTTTATCATATGGTCACAGAAGAAAATCATTATATGAGTGTGTGTGTGTGTGTGTGTGTGTGTGTAACACATTAGAGAAGATTGCCTCGAACCTTAATTTTACTGTATAAAATTTTTACTACATAAAATGTCAGGATGGCCACAGGCAAAGTAGATAATATCTCTTTGTGATCCTGGCTGAACTGTGGCCTCACATCGAAGTTGGCATACTTCTGCAGAGTTTTAATGCAGTCACTGATTACAGTGTCTGAGATTTTACTGCAATTTCCATTTGAGTTAAAACTGATTTTGTCTTCAAAATAAAAGCCTTTAAAAACAGGAAAAATAATTATTTTTCCCATGCCAGGAAATCAAAATCCTTTCATTTGATCTCCCAACATAAAAAAAGATAGTAAGAAATCACTGAAAACAAAAACTTCGTTAACTATTTATTTAGGCTATGGAACTTTATTCTCAGTCTACCTGCTAATGGGTAGGTACCCTTGACAAAGACAGCTAGATCCAAAAAACTGTGTACCAAAGTTTATTCTAATTGGCAAAAAAGCAATTAAGGTTTGGTGAAACCATTTTGGTATGGATTTTTTTTAAAACATTCACCAATGTGTTTTGAAGGAAGAATTTTGTTTGTGGGTTTGGCATGACTGATCTAAAAACGTGGAGACAGTACAAGTCTAATACAGAAAAGTAAATGTGAAAGCAAGCCATATTCTAACCTTGAAAGTGTGGCTGCTTTTAATGACACAGTGTATGAAGGGTCAGGAAAAAGTGCCCTCAGCAGATGGAAGATTTTCCAAGTAAAAAAGCTTCATTTACATTTAAAATACATTGAGTTACACATGATTTCTAACGCGTAATTGGTTGTTCTAGGTATGCTCATGGTTTGTTTCTATTATAATCATGTATCGAGTAACTGATTTACCTTATATATTTCCCAGCAGGAGTTTTCTGTGGAAAAGCGGGAAAAGAGAAGTGGAGGAGGAAGGAATCCCTCCATAGCCTGTGCTAAACCCACCAGGTGTCACTACTTTCAGTGGGAGTCTGGAAGGAAACTGTCAGAGGACACATCTGAACCTTGGTGAGAAGTAGATTTCATGACATGTTGACTTTTAACCTTTAATACATATGGAGAATGATTTAGGAGACTTTCCCGTTGGTTATTTCTGCCTGTGCTTCGTCACTTTATTTTGTTTTGAATTTGTACCTAGATAATATTTATATTTGAGCCATATTTTGTTCAGAACTAGTTTGTTGAAGCTATTCTATAAGTATTCTTTTAGCTTTTTATTTTTTAATTAATTTATTGTTTTACTTTTATTAGTACATGTTTGCAATCCATAGTGATTACATTCACTGTAAGGAATTACTGCATATACAAAGAACATTTCAACTTTTTTCCCCTTCCTTTCACCTATGTCCCCTTTCTCTTTTGGTAGCATCAGATTGATTTATTAATTTTATAAGACCTGGTAAAGTTTATTATCATATATACAGATGAAAAAACAGACTAATAGGTCGAAAACCATACAAAACATGCAAGATAATTGTAAGTCAAAACACACCTTTAAAGACATTGTCTGGGCTGGTTGTACTGATTAAGGATGTCCATGTGCTGGGGAACACAAGTATTCAGAAGACTTGTTCTCATAGTCTTTTTCAGGAGTTCTGATTGAGCTTCAGAGATAAGATGCCACAAGTTTGCATGCCAGCATTATGGAAGTGATTTTTCATTGTTTCTTTTCCTGCCTTACACTCTGTATTCTCTCTCATTCTCTCATTCTCTGTCTCTGTCTCTGTCTCTCTCTCTCTCCCTCTTGTTTCATGAAAATTCATTTATCTGTGACATTTAAAGTCTCTGTCTGAGAGGTGTCTGGAGCTGTGGCTGCCTATGTATATCAATAGTTTCTTAGAATCTGGCACTCTGTCAATATTTGGGGGCCTCGATAGCAACTTCAGTGCAGAGCCTGCCAGCCATCTTGCTCTTAGTGCCTTAGTAACAGGTCTGAAGGAGTGTGTATTAGCATGTCAGATCTTTTCACAACTGGCAACACTTACTAGATAGTTCATAACCATCTAACATGTGCTTTCTGCATCTTTCTGTTTGTCTGCCTTATTTATATGATGCCATTTTTCACACTATATACATAAATAAAAATCTTTTTAAAATGGTCTTACAAAAACTGAAGTAACTGGCATTGTACAATCTGGATTTTGTGAGTTTTATCAACATTAGGGGATAGTGTATTTAAAAAATTATATTCTAGGTGATTTTTGCTTGCTTTTTAATGTTTTACTTATTTTACAATATTTGAGCCTAAATTGTCATTGCTGTTTTGTTGTAGAAATACACACTTACAAGGCCACTGGGACTTTCTGGCTGAAGTTATCTTTAGCTTCTGTTTCAGCCTAGTGTGATACATATTTAGGTACACAAAGAAGAAATATTAGGAAGTTGGAGAGATAAGTTTCTCTCTGAAACAAAAACTACTTCTATTTTGAAACATTTTCTCAGTTGTCATTTCTGTTATATAAGTGAAATGGGTCATATAAAAATTGAATCATTACAGCACTATTACTTCCCCAGATAAAAATGTATTGGCCTTTCATGGTCTGTCAGGAAGACCCATAATGGTACCATATGTTAGTTACTAAAGTACTGTGTTTTCTCAACCCATGTGTAACCTTAACCATATTTTTTGATATGAACATTTAAGAATTTGTATTTTAAAACCAGGAATGGGAAAATAAGAACTTAGCAGGTACCATCACTTATCTTGGAGATCTGTATACAATTTAGGACAGATGTGAAAAATCTTACCCAATTTTAGGTCATATTTAGAGCAAATAATCCAGGTGTTCATATATCCAGTAGAATATCCTGAAAATCTTAGTGTCCATAGTGGAATCATGAAATGGCTTCTTCCTTGGACCTGCCAGACCAGCGATAACTCCTATGTAAAATGGAGTTAAATCTTACTGAATTTTCATGTTTAATTCAGTCTGTAACATTTGAGTATTTGACTTCCATGTGGGCTTGTGAAATCTGCTACATACCATAGAAGATTTTAAGGTGATTTTTGTTGGGATTGAGGAAAGAAATTTCTAATAAACAGCATTAATGCAATTTCAATGCAACAAATAACCCAGGACCTTTAGAACCTTTATCCAGAAAGGGAAATTTACATTTTTATCACCTTGTAATTATGAGTCCTTCATAGCGTTTAAAGTTCATTTGACCAGCTATAAATGTTGTCTCCTAATATTGTGTCATATTTACACATAGTCATCTTTTTTTAAGACTAATTAGTCATTGTCATTGGTAGCATGAAGTTTCTTAGAAAGTATTATAATGAATCAGGCAGCATGTATGAACAGAGTTGTCACAAAGCTTCCATCTACCAGAAATCATTCAGCAATATAAAGGCAGGTCCTAAAGTTAAACAAAGAAGTATGGACATAAAGATCAAGAGGATGAAAAGGAAAGTAGAGGTATATGTGGATTTGTAACCAGGCTTGTATCAAGTAATCTAGTATTTTTCTTTGTAATTCACATCACTACAAGAAATTAGCACATGGATTATAATGAATAAACACATATGATCTACTGTTTCCATCTATACTTAAATCTGTTGCTCTGGTCTCAAATAAGAAGGAAAAACCACACAATATGCAAAAACACAAGTTTTCTTATGCCACCAAACCTTCAACTCCATCTGCAGTAGCAAAGATCTTTAGTACCTTCCTTCCATGCCTTAGAGACTGGTCTCTATTTTTGTTAACAAGACTCATATGCTGTGCTAAGCATTTACCCTCTTCTTGCTCTGCATTCAGAATTTTAATGGGTATATATTATATCTGTCCTTCATTTTACACAGTGGAATGTTAGCTGCTATTCCTTTCTGAGACAAAGGAAGAAGTAGATATGAGAGGAAAACATAAAATTAGCTTATAGAATTTATATTTAAGAACAAAAGAAGTGCTGTTTTCTTTAGACACTGTTTGGAACTATATTTGAATCTGATGGGTTGAATCTCTTTTCGTTAGTACTATTACGATCTCTTCTCTAAAGTGGGAAAATTTTGTGTTTTCTTCCTAGAAATCCTAGTAGGTTTAATTATTTCTTCTCTAGTATATATTTTGTCTCCTGATCACAGAGTAAAATGAGGGAAATGGGAACAGTGGGACATAAGCACTGAGGGTCTTCCATCTGGTTCCACCTCAGCAAGGAAGCATATATGAATCTTCTGCCTTTTTTACACTTTCTTGAAAAGAAACAGCTGCCTTGCTGCATAGGTAGTAATCAACAGAACACTTGAAGGGGTACTTTGAAAGATGTATTACCTTCACTGAAAGTAAAATCTGCTGATATTATGGAGATGAGCTTTGTTGATGCTACAACAAATGGTTTAGTGATAGGCACACTTAAATAGAGATGCAGTTTCACCCAAAAGGCACTAAAGAGAAATGGGCTACCAAGTATCACTGGTCCTGTTTTTCTAGTCACAGGGATACCTTTATTCAAAAATCTGCCCCCCATATATAGTTTATGAATGTCTTTATTTAGATCATTTGTCATCTTTTCCATATCTATGCTACATTTGCCAACTTTCAATTCAAAAGAACTCCAAGCAAGGAGCTCTTATAGGAGCTCACTTCAAAAGATCTACTTTATATGAGAATTTTTGCTGCACATACCACAGAATGGGGACATTTCCTTTTGCTCTTTTAGAAGGCCTGAGGTTTGGAAATAGCTGTATACATTCCTTTAATGAAAGTTCTCTTTCACTAACAATTAAATAGCATGTGCTTTTCAGTTTATACTGATGTAATTGTGGCCTGGAAGCTACCTGCTTAACTATTCGTTGGGGACCCAGTGATCTGAATAATGAATACTGAGTCAGATACATTGGCCCCTAGGAATTATAAGCTGAAAAAAGAATATTCTGGGCATGTATAGGACTCAGTAAACCTAGCTGGGCACAATGGCTAATGCTTGTGATCCCAGCACTCTGGGAGGCTAAAGCAGGAGGACTACAAGTTCAAGTCCACCATGGATGACTTAACAATTTAAGGAAACTTTGTCTCAAATTTTTAAAGATGTGTCTGGAGGGGTAGGATGCATTAGAATGTAGTTCAATGCAAAGGCCAATCTCCAGTATCCCCAAAACAAGCAAAAAGTAAACCTGTTAGAAAATAATACAGATTTAGACTAAATACTGGATAATATATTAGAATATATACCATTTTTTACCAAAGAGTAAAATTTCTTTGTTAATAAAGTTAACAAATTTAATATGTAACTACTACCTATTAACAACATTATTGTATTTACAATCAACACAATTTTAAAATAACATAGAAATTAAGACTTTTATATAAATGCTGTTTTGTAGCTGAGTGCCTCATAAGGTTGCTAACATGCTCAGATTGAATTTATTAATTTGTGGGTGATGAAACTTACACATTTACCTTTATCATCTTTTCCCTGCCAAACGGAAGCTTACTATTTGAGAAACTGCACCTCAATACAACCATTTCATTATTTCTACATTTCAAGTTAAAGCCATGGAAATCTAACTCCCATTCTTGGAAATATCCTAGGAGAGTCCTTTTAAAGCTGATTTGGAAATCTTCTTTGTGTTACCAAAACATGATGACTGATAATATCTCTTTGTCTTTTTTGGTGCAATGAGAGTTCTCCTAGACTAATGCAAAGCTAGGGCTATGATTTAACTTCACATAACTAGCAAAGCCTTAATATAATGTTGCCTTAAATGACAAAGATTTCTATTGTTTTGTGCAAAGAAAACAATTTTATTTTCAGAATGCTCAAGAAATGGCTAGTAGGGTATCATCAATATGTAGAAATATAAACGTAATATACCACTGGAATCAGCCCTGAATTCTAGTGTGTGATTATCTTGATACATGTTTTCCAATATTTTTTTCATGTTTTCCAATATTAACAAGCCCAATGTATTTTAAATTATTAGTAAAGGCATTTCAAAATTGCAAAGCAAAATCGATTTTAATTTAAATTGTGTTTAAGTAGTACAAAGGGAAAAGTGTTGCAAAAATCACATTAACAATAAGCCATCAGAATTTCCAAATTGTTGTAAATTACTATTTTAGATGTTGGGGACAGGAATGTCCAAATAGCAAGTGAGAGATCTTTTTGGAGGCAAGACTATCATTGCAATGAATACTCAGTAATACGTGATATAAACAGAATGTTTTTTTATATATAAATTATTGTTAGTATTCTTTAGGAGAGAAAACAAATTTCAAAAGTGCCAATTTATCATATATATATTATATATATATATATATATATATAATATATATATGATTGGTTTGCACGTACTAATGGATACCAACCTAACACTACACACCTGCGCATGCTTACTTACTTTTTTCCCCCATAGATTTAACAATATGTAAGAGCAGGCATGTGACTTTGTATCTTTTCAGTCTTCTTCCAAGTCTTATATTTTCCATTGCCTGTGATAGCACAGTAAATATCATTGCTGAATTGAAAATGAAGAATGACAGCTCGCAGGCAGAATAAGATCTGAAGTAGAGTATAGGACTGTAATCAAGAATATAAAATGTACACCTGAAATCTAGCAGCAATTGTAACAGTGAAATATATAAGAAGCATTGCAAAACATGAATATTTCTATTTTCTGTGAGCATAGATCAAGAACTTAGCTCTTGTTCTGAGAGAGTTATTGAATCCCTTACCCAAAAATTAAATTTAACATTTTGAGGGGAAAAAAATCTTTGAGGAAAAGTCAGATATGGAGGTCTTTTTTTAATCTTAAAAAAAAAAAAGAGGTTAAAGTAGAAGTTAGTACCAACTTTCAAACCAGTTAGGGGAAGAAAGAAATAAGACATTCAAAATACGCTTGTACTTCAATAAAAAATCTTTAGGTTTGATAATGAGGTGTGTCCTTGATAGACCTCTTAAACACTGAAAGAAGTTGTAGAATATTGTGAGATTGGTCTTCTATGAACCTCTTTAATTTAAAGAGGGTAGAGTCACATCTTTCTGTAATGATCTAAAATGTGTCAGGGAGCAAGAAGAAATAATTTCACTGGATGGTTCATGTTTTTCAATTTTTCTTCACTTTCATCTTTAAAACCATTTTATTCTGAAGCAAAAAAAAGAAACAAAAAAAAAACTTGCCAAAGGTCACCAGGACTTTTAAATGTACTTAACAGCATTAGAAGTGTCACCAACGTTTTGGTGGACACTGGAGGATCACACTGTTACCTGGGGGCTGGTGATATGTGCCTGTAATACCAGCATCTGGGAGGTTGGAGCAGGATAGCAAATTCACTCCCAGCCTGTGCAACTCTACAACTTAATGGAGAATTGTCTCAAATTAAAAAATAATAATAATTAAGAAGACTGGGGCTGTAACCTAGTAAGAAGGTCCTGCATTCATTTGCTAGAATGCAAAACAAAAAATAAAAAATAAAATAAAAAAGAGGAATCACACTGTTAAAATCATTTCCTATAATAATTGATTTACTATAAACATGAAAACCTCCTGAAAAGACTTACTTGTGAAGAAAGCATTAGTGTATTGTTTAGTGTTTGACTGAAAGAAATATAATAGACACATAATGGAAATTTACCACATTTCACTCTGTTTTGTGCTGTCTGTATTTCAAGTCATCTCTATGACTGTTATACTCCTTTCCTATGGCATTAAGTGTTTTGGATTCATTTCAAGAACATTAAGCTAACTTGTGTTGATGGTATTTGGTACAAAATAAGGAGAGAGGTCCACAAAATATAATTAGGGAAAAGACACCTTCAATTCAAATATTTATGCATTTCAAGCTCTTTCTACCTGCCAAGTACTTTTCCAGAAACTGAAGGTACACAGATAAATACATCTCTGTTGCTAAAAAAGCATTCACATAGTGGTGAGAGAAACAGATATGGAAACATAATTACCAAATAAACAGATAGATGATGGCTAAAGATTTTTAGAAGGCTCTATATTGGTTTTATGGGGCAATTGTAGTTTAAACTATAGTCCTGGTGTAATTATAAGGCCCTTTCACCTAGAAAAGTATCCATGTTTGAACAATAAATTATATAATCACCTCATAAACAGCCATATTAATCAAATCTGCCTGAGGTTGTCAAGGAAGCTTTTCCACAGAATAAGACAGAAAATGAAAAAAGGTTAAGAATGCTTTGTCACATGTATTACCCACACCCAGATGGAAAGGAAATAAGGAGTAGAGTGACTTTTATTTCTCTCAGGCTTGTCAGAAGTGGAGAGCAGGAAAGGAACTCATATTGGGTGAAGAAGAGGGACAGGCAGGGCACTATATCCCCAGCTGGTAGTATATGATATGTACAAGGGTTGTCATTAAATGAATTGTTCAACTGTTAATTCCCTGATGGACTCAAGACTGAAAGGTGGGTGAGAAAGATAAAAGCAGGCAGAGTGGGGGGATGTATATATAAGAAAGTATGTGTTTTATAGGGAAAAGTGAGCTGAAATTGGATGAGGCTACCTTTGAAGTTGGGAGTAGAGCTCAATGGTCACAGTGAAAAAACTAGGACAACACTGGTTAGGTAGGTCCTTTTCCATGTTACTGTCCAGTGAGTTAATGACTGTATGTATATGTATGCCTGGGGTCTTTTTGAGCAGCCTTTAGGAATTCTGTATTTGGGAGACCCAATACAGTAATCTTTGAAAATGTAGAAATATGATGGGAAAAAAAATTTCCACAACATCTCTTGTGACCCACTCTGAGTACCTTCTAAAAAGAGACCAAGAAATATAAAGCTCATCTCACTGAGCTTGTTCTTTGGCACCTGTTCGAGGAAAGCAGCCATTAGACATGTAGCATTCAGGACCCAAACTTTACTCAGAGGTATCCACCACTTGGCCCATGTTCATTTTGAAATGGAGTAGCTGCAGAGTCTTGCTTACCAGTCTGATTTGCATAGCTCTGAGCTACACAAAAATCGGACTGGTGGCAAAGCTATTGTTAAAGAGAAACAAAACAGAAAACGGAACAAAGGACACATTCTGTGAAGCTTAGACTGTTTCAGGGCTCCTTGTCATCATAAGAAAGATGCCTGCCCCTTTCCTGCATCTAAGAGGGATAGCAAGAAAGTGACAAAAGGAGACTCCCTGGAGGTGATGTGGAAGTAAAGAACAGAGTAACCTAAAACTAGACACATGAAGAATGAGAAAGGGGGTGGACAGGACACAGGGAGCTGCAGCCGAATGTGCTGCATTCACAGCACAGAGGAATGCCAAGAGAACCACTTTTCTCTCTTCCCCAGTTCATTGAAACAGGAATTTGTGAGGCCCAGGAATGGAGTGACATCTTGATGACGGCTCAGCTTTCTCAGAAGCTTAGGAAGGGTGGCAACTCAGCTAAGGCCAGGACTGGATTTCTATGTTTACAAATTAAAATGCTTCTGGTAAACCAGAAAGAAAGGTCTTCTGAAGGCAGTGGAAATGACTCTAGTTAGTTGTTAATAGCACGAGTTTTGGCATGAAGGAAAACTGGTTTCAAATCTCTGTGACTTATATATTTATAGGAAGATATTTAAGCTCCAAGTTTAAACCCTACATTTTAAAAAATGGGAATAGATATTCCCTATCCACCTATTCTCATTGTCCATCATTGTTTTCTGTCTGGTTCTAGCTTTGACAGATATATATATATATATATATATATATATATATATATATATATATCTGCACATGATGGTGCACGCCTGTAATCTCAGCTCTCAGGAGGCTGAGGCAAGAGGATCACTACGAGTTCCAGGCCAACCTGTGCTATATAGTGAACTCGATATGTATATATCCCTGCTTCAAAACCTCATGCTCCTCTATTCTTTAAAGTTATACCTAAAGCCAGGGATTTAGCTTAGCGGCACAAGCGCCTGCCTGGCAAGTGTGAGGTTGTGAGTTTGATTCCCAGTACCAACAAAAATAAATAAAGTTATACTTAAAATTAGCTGGGTATAGTGGGACATATCTATAATCCCAGCACTGTAGGAGGCTAAAGCAGGAAAAATGCAAATTCAAGCCTAGGCAGAGCAGCCTTGGGAATTAGTGAGGCCCTGTTTCAAAATAAAAACATAAAAAAGATCTGGGAATGTAATCCAGTACAAATCCCGAGTTAAATCACCATAACATGCCAAAAAAAATTTTTTTAGAGTTTAATTACAATTATATATAAATCCAATATTAACAACATATAGAAATGTAAAGCCATAAAAATAATATGCAATAGAGAGTTTTTGATCTTCTGAAGGTGCCCTTTGTTTTTTATAACATTGATCCCATGATCATGCAGGGTAGGTAAACAGGGGATAGGTACTGTATATTATTATTTTCTACTCTCTTCATAAGAGGTTAAAATAAGTAACCAAAAATTACTGGGTAGTTTCAGATGAAGAATCATGAATTTTTTATTTCAAATCTGCCAGGATCTCCACTTGCTGTGAAAAATCAGCCTATAGAAGATGATCCCAAGTGTTAGTATTATTTTACAACACTACTTCTCATCTCACAGTTAATATATTTTCTGGATTTATACTAGCCCTGTAGTTACTCATACAACATAAGGAGAAAGTGGTGTAAATTCCATGCTCAACAACCAAAACAATCCTTGTCACCAAAACTATCATATGTTAGTTCCCTTGTCAGTATCAGCAGCCAAGCCTTAGTGTCTAAGGATCTACTTGTTACAAGTGAGTTTATGTGCCTGGAAGCATATGGCCTTGATATATGATCCCAGAGCTAAAGAGCAAGGTATTTCAAGCTGGCCACAATTTTATTGACTCTCACAGACTTGCTTTGTAGTCTTTCCAATAAACTAGATGAGAAGTTTCTGATGCTCCAAGCTATCCAGTCCTCAGGACTCCATTTCATGATTCAGAGTCCAACAAAACAACTCAAGAGTGCTTTTGTGTGACACTGTGACCACAGGGATAAATAATTGCTTAGTAATTCTCTTTGAGGCAGAAAATTCTAAACATGGAGGAACCATTTCCCCTTAATGGGAGCCAGAAATCCTGTGAGTGCTTGAAATGGCATTCACAAGTCTGAATGGTTAACAGATAAAAACAGGAGTGCACCAGTTGCACAAATGACTTGCTTGTCACAAATTTGTCATTGCAGTAATCTAACATTTCTTTCACTGAGCCCGATGGAAAGTATGGAACAAACAAGCCCTGCTGACGTTTTGGCTCTTTTAAGCCTTCCTCCAAGCTAAAGCATCTGCAGCATCTTCCTGTTCTAGACCCTTTATCTACTGAAGTTAGCTGACACTGTAACATGTCAAAGAAATGTTTGACTATTGCATTAACAAGTTGATGACAAGCAAGTTATTTCTGCAGTTGAAATACTGCTGCTTTTAGTAGGCTGCTATTTTGACCTTCATTTTATTGTAAAAAGGAACCTTAACAAAGCAAAGTACTGGGAAAATATTGTTGACTCTGCAGATTCACAAAGGCCACCTGTTGCAGTGTTAGTGGAGTGGACATACCTGGCAGTTTCCTCAGATGGTTCATAGGATTTCCTACCAAAACATAAATGTTTTTACTACATTGGATGGCCCCAAGAATTGCTCTTGCAGGAGTAATATGACCTGCACAGAAATTCATTTTCTTCCACATCATCTCTGACCCCCTCCCCCATTGCACGTTCATAATTGTGTGTGCTTGCTTTATCTAATGTTAGTAGCTGGGAAACGTGAATGAAAATTACATACAGCAACTACCCACATAGTTTTGCCAGTTCTTTTTGTTGATAGCCTCTCCTAGCCTCCTTCTCATTCAGCATAATATCTAGAGCTATCTAAGCTTCATGAGAGCCATGCTCTTGCTTCATAAAGAGCAATGTATCTCCCTTAAGCCTCCTCACAGAAACCTCAGGCAGCCCTCCCAAAGGTATCTTCAGCTCATCTCCAAATTTAACTACCAGCAGGGAGTGCTCATACTCTGTGCAACTGCTGACTGTTGTCTGTCTGAGGAGCCCTCCTCCCCTTGGGGACCCATCCTTGGTGATCTCTGAGTGTGCACTCCATTGGGTCACAGCCTTATCAGCATACAGAACCCTACTGGAGCCTGTAACTGGAACCTTGCCTATGAGCCCTCATCCTCCAAGTTTCTGCTTTTGTTGGTGGCATAGGATATCAGCACTTAGAACAATGGAGTATTTGCCCTAAGACTTTGTCCTTTTCATAAAACTGAGCTTCTCTTATTCACCAAGGTGTCAGGTACCTTGTATTCTTTTTAAACTCTTCAGGTCTGGTAAAGGTGCACTGATAGTGTCTGGTCTGGTTTAAATATTAACATGAAAAACTTTCATTTTCTGACTTATTCTCTGGCTGTTGCCCCAGGAGCTTTCATTTTTAAAATGTGTGTGTAAAAATGATTATCATTGTTTAGCCATAAGAACCAAATTTCTTGCCAAAGCAGTGGTAGGCCCTGACTTTTTTTAGACTTGGCAACTTGTCCACACTAGTGTCTCCCATATGAAATGTTTTACTTTACCCCAAGTATCTGATGTTGCAATCTATCCCTCTGCTTTGTGGAAAAACTACCTCAGAGGACAGGTGGGAAAGGAATGAGAAGAAGGCCCTTTTCTCTACGATATTGTCCATGAAAAGTGAGGCTAGTTTGAGGCAACAGTTCAAAGTTTCTGCAAAAGAAAATATGTGAGTGAACAATTTGAATTTTAAGTGGAGTTTTACTTTTTTTCTTCTTTAAATTCCTAATAGGATTTCCATCATGATTTTGTTTCCTTTTTTATTAGAATTTAAATGGCAAAGAAATTATGTGCTATTTTTGATTCAGAAAAATATAAAATCTTTTTTATGGCAACTCTTAAAATACAAATTAGAAAAAAGATAAAATGGCCAAAAAAGAAAGACACACAGGAAGAAAGAAAGTAAAGGTTCTGTCTTCCTATTCAGAGGGATATCTGAATAGTATGTTTTAAGTATTTACTTATTTGTCTGTTTATTTTAAGAAAGTAATCAAAGGCAGAGGAAAAGAAAAACCTTATGCCAGAATCATTTCATTATATTCATTATAGAACATTAGGGTGAGAAGGGGTTTTGATCAGCCTGACTTTACATCACACTCTCTCACTTGAAAGGTGAGGATGCTGAGATTTAAAAATGTTTAGTAAAATGAACCAAGGTAAACAAAAAGATTGTGCCAAAGCAAGTCCAAAAACAAAAGTCTGATTTTCAATTCAAGCAATATCCTTCAGACATTGCATTACATTTTTTAAAGCTTTCTTTTAAACAAAAACAGTCTCACTTTAATCATTTGTACCAATGTGCTTAAATCTAATAGGATATTTGCTTTTGTAGTTACTGGGACTTCATATAGCTAAGCTAACTATAGAATGTGCATTTTAACAGATTAAAGGTATTTTTTCTAAGCTGTATTTTACCTGAGTAGTGTAAGGAACCTTTATTATTTCAATGAAGTTTTTCCTCTTAGAGAATTCTAACCTTGTATTTAAAAACATATTTTTAAATGAGTCTGTTCGTTTAATAAGTACTTATCTAAGTATGTCATATTCTAGCACTCCAGGAGGTGCAAAGTCCTTTATCAGATTAAGAGAAATCTGCTTTTTATTCCGTCTTTTAGCCTGTTTATTTTGTCCTCGTAGTTGTTAGTTTGGACAAAACATTAAGTCAGAATATCAATGTTTTTATTTGTGTGGGTTCTTTCTGTTCAACACGAGCAGAAAAATTAAATATGAATTTACCTTTTGCAGCTATGGTAATTATATACCCTATTTTTTATCTATGCAAAACTTAATTTTCTTTTTGTTTCATTTCTGTTTTCGCATGTTCCAAACATCTGTATTGTGGCTGGTGGCAAGAGTAGCAGTGGCTGGCACTTTTCCTCTACATTGTGAGAAAAAGAAAATTAGCTGGAATAAAACCTTGCTTTCCATATGGTGGACTTGAAAAGCAGCACTAAAAAGGTATCTTCTCTTTTTCTCTTCTGAAACCAGAGATGAAACCCGGGTACAAATAGCAATATTGATGCCAAATCACCTGTTGATTCTCATCAGAAAAGTCCATGGCAGTGCATCTCTCATTTCATCCTAAATAAGTAATCTTTTACATTGGTAACATCTATCTATATTCAGCACATGTGCCTTTGGTCATTCACTTAAGAATGACTAAGATGCTGTATATAATTTAGAAATGAACTAAAAGTGTTGCTTTTGGTTGAACAAAATGATCATTTTTTAAGTGTGTTTGGCTGTGAGGTAGTTATTAATTCCTGCAGTGTTAGAATTGATTCTTAGTTGTTTCTAAGAAACAACTAAGAGAGAAAATGGAGAGAAAATGGCACTACTGTTTTCCTTTATCTTAACTCTAGTTAGAAAAAATTGTGATCTGTGTCTTATACAAATTTTTTAATATAAAGTATTTCAAACATATAAAAGTAAAAATAATGATATAGAATCCAAAATACAATAAATCTAAGAATCCAGAACACAAGTAAAACAAACCTTAATAATTTGAAATATTTTTTCTGTTTCTATTACTATTTTCTTATAAATTACTTACAGTAGAAAAATTAAATGTATAATTTGATAGGCTAAACTCTACAACCATGAGAAACAGCTATACGAAACATTTATAGGACCTGCGAAGGGTCCCTTGTACCTTCTTGCACTTGGTATTCTCCAAAGCTTTGTCATAGGTTAATAACAATCACGAGTGCCTTTAAATAAATCATATTATAGCTTAAATTAATTCTCCTGAATATATCACTAAAATTATTTATTGATTTTCTCATTGTTAGACATAATTTCCAATGTTTTCAATAACCAACAAGTTAATATTTAATGTCTATGTACATACAGGAGGTAGAATTGCTAAGCATTCAGAAACACGAATTTTAAAAGCTTCTCTTCAAAATAATAATTTATATTCTTTGTAATCTGAGGGTTTTCCATTGAAACATTTAACATTTGAAATGGTCAAACTTTTGATTTTTTTCGATTTAATAAGGATTAAATAATATCTCAGTTAATTTTTTTATTTATAAGTCATTTATATCCCTCTTGTATGTTACCTGTTGTATCATTAGCCTGTTTTCTACTGAGTTATTGTTCTGACATTGTTATTTTGGAGGGTTTTGTTTTGTAGTGGAGTTAGTTGTTTTTGCTTTTATTTTAATACTCAGGACTCTCGTATCTTTAGGCTATATGGAATACAAATAAATATATTTCCCCAATTTGTAATTTCTCTTTTAACTATGTCTTTAGTAACATTTATTTTAAAAACTTCTGATTTTAATGTAGTGAAGCTTATCAATATTTTCTTTAAAGATTTGTGCTGTTATGTTATTTAAGAAACCTTTCCATATGCCCTATAGTTTCTCTTATTTTAAAGATTTGCCTTCTGCACTTAGATCACAAACCCATTTCATTCTTCTTAACATGGATAATCCAATTATCCTAGCACTAGTTAACAAATGAGCCATCCTTTACTGACTGATTTGCAACGTCGTCATTTGCCTACATTAAATTTGTTTTTAGAATTTTTATTCTATCCAGTATACTGTTCTATCTTTATACTGATATCACAGTGCCTTATAATAACATAATAATATTTTTATTTGGCAAAATAAATCTCTCTATTTTGTTCCTTTTTAAAATTTCTTGGCTCCTCTTGGCATTTCACTATTCAGGGTGAAATTTAGAGGTAGTTAAGTTTATCAAAAGTTCTGCTAGGGGCTGCCTAAGTGCCTGACTTGCAAGTGCATGGTCGTGAGTTCGATCTCCAGTATCAAAAAAAAAAAGTGGGGGGGAGATTCAAAAGTTCTGCTGAATTTTATTTGAAATTACATTAACACTGGAGGATAACCAGTGGAGGAAGTGACACTTTTACATGTCTTCTGCCTATTGACTCCATACCTATACTTCTTTAGATCTTTCTTTATGTTCTTTAATAATGTAATTGTCCACATGAAAATTTTGTGCCTATAGTTTTAATTTCTTCATATTATCTTTGTTGTGCTTTATGTAGAAAATCAGTTTTTTCATTTCAGTTTATTGGTTATTATTGCTGTATATTCATTCACCAACCTTGCTGAATTCTCTTATTACTTCTAATAGCTAACCTTATAATTCTCTTTTCTACATGGACATCTATATTGTATAAGTAACAACAAATTTTCTACTAAACGCCATTTCTTCAGTGTTCTATTTCTTCTTCCTATCCTTTTGTATTGTTAACCCTCCATATAGTATTAAATAGAGTCAATGATATTAGAAATAACTATTCTTTTTTATAGTTTTATAGAAATATTTGGAAAATGTGACGTTTGCTTGGTTTTTGGGAGGTGGGGTGGGGGTTCTTCTGTTGCTGAGTTCAAGGCCATTCAAAAATGGCCTTGAACTTAGCAGCTTGGAATTCTCCAGGATTCTGCTAGCCTGGAATTCATAGCAATTCTTCTGTCTTAGACTCTAGAATTCTGGGATTATGGTGTGACCACCATACTCAGTTTGTTTGGGATTTGGACAGTCAAAATCATTATTCTAAGGAAGTTCCCATCATCCATTTATAGCTTGCTAGGTATTTTTAATCAGCAATATTAGTTATCTATTACATTTATCTATTGCATCTTCTATATCAATAATATCAATAAAATTTCCAATTAACATGTTTATGTTTTATACCTAGTAATATATTTCCTTATATTAAGCATTTTTTTAACATTCCAGAAAAAATTTTACTTCATCTTCATGTATTTTTTGATCCACTGTTAAGTAAGATTTCCTGACACCTTATTGTAGTATGTTTGCATAGGGAAATTAGTCTTTAATTTTTATTTTTTAAAACTTATTGCAGAGGCTTGGTGTCATAGTGATATTAGACTCACTGCACTGTCTCAACTGGCTTAGTTCTGTCTTGTTCTGTTGTATTTCACAACCTTCAAAATAATAAAAAAATTTTAAAAAGAAAAATAAATGTAATATTCTTGCTTGAAATTTAAAATTATAATATGGGGCAGTGGTTGCAAACCTATGGCACATATATTGTTTGTTTTTCTTTTAAAACAAAAGATGTTAATGAATGAAGTTTTAATGGTTTTTTTTTTTTTTTTTTTTTTTTTTTGCTTGTTTGTTTCCCTAAACTAAATCTTCAGTTGGTACTTCTCAATAAATGAGTGAGTTTTGTTTTGCAGTTTGGGCACTCAGTCTCTGAAAGTTTTGTCATTGCTGCTACAGAGATTACCCAAGGTTATAGTCATATAATTTTCAATTTTAAAATCTTTAATTATTGCTGCCCTGTTATTTGCAATATTATTTATCTGAATTGTTTCTTTCACTAGTTGCCAGACATTTTTCTGTTTCATTTACTTTTTTCAAAAGCTGTCTTTTGATTTTGCTTATTTATACTTTTTTGTTCTTTGAATTTTATTACTATGCATTTTCTTTTTATTTTGTAAAAGTTTTATGCCATTTTTCTTTGACTAGATCTTGAAGTATGACTCATTTAATTTCAAAAGCTTACCTTAAGAAATTAATTCTAAGTTCCAGATATTCTCCAGGTTTCTCACTAGCTGCATACCATATTTTTATATTTAGTTTTGTTAAATTTTAAATATTTTATAATGACATTTTGATTTATTTTTAAGGCTGGAGTTATCTAGAAGTATACTTTTTACTTTCTAAGCATATTTACTGTGTTTTGATTATGATTCTGAATTTAAATATATTGTGACAAAAGGATGTGGTTTTAATTGAAAAAACTTCTTTTGAAATGCCTTTTTTGTGACTATTCAATACTTAGGGGTTTTGCTGGGCATGAAATCTATGGATAGGTTATCTGCTTCCTCAGGACACCTTCTAAAGTGTTTATATGTGTATTTCATTACCTATTTTTCTAGCTAGAAAATAAAATAAACTTTTTAATATTTCCTGGCTGGGGGTTTAGCTCAGTGGTACAAGCGCCTCCCTGGCAAGTGCGAGGTCACGAGTTTGATCCCTGATACCAAAAACAAACAAAAAAACAAACAAACAAAAAAACTTGCCCTAATGTAAGAAAAGTGCCTAACGTGTTTTATCTACCTATTATTAATCTTGTTAGTGTAATTGTTGCAGCTTTACTTGTATCTGTTGTTCCTCATATAAAAATGTGCTTATCATTGATTTATAAACCAATGTTTAATTATTTTTACTTACAAATTTTAGATATAATTGTGCCCACAGGTGTTGTTGGGCCTTATGGTCTGCTTTCTGGTTCATTTTCTTAAATTGTTTTTCTTTTTTTTTAATTGAAACATTCACTATGTCTTTTGTTTTGGATTTTTTTCTTGGTCCTGGGAATTGAACTCAGGACCTCTTGCTTGCAAGGCAGGCGCTGTGCCGCTGAGCTATATCCCCGGCTAGTTCATTTTTCTTATTGTTAAATCAACTTTATAGGCAAACTTTAACTTGGGTAGTACAGTCTTTTTGTATGTTTAAAACTGTATTGTCTTTTATGTTAAATTATAATTTATCTGAGTATTTTGCTTAGCATGTTAAAGATATTACTCAATTATATCTGTCACTATTATTCTTCCAACTATTCTTAAGAAAAATCTGCTAGGAATTTTATCTTTTTTTACAGGTAATCTGGCAGCTTTTAAGTTTTTTAAAAGTTTTTTAAAGTATTTTCTCATAAATATGATTAACTGTGGATTTATTTATAATTATCAGTGTATACTATTTACCCTCAAGACTCAAATCCTAGAAAATTGTGTTTTATTATCTTTTCCCTGATCTTTTGTCATTATCTACATATTTCTCTTATGGAATTCTTTTTGTTTGTTGATTTTTTTTGAGATAGAATCTCGCTGTGTAGCCCAGACTATATATATATATATATATGTTGTTTAACATATCTTGACTATTTCAGTTACTAAAAACTTCTGTCTGTCTGTCTGTCTGTCTCTCTCTCTCCCCCCCCCTCCCTTTCCCCTCCCCCTTCCTTCTCCCTCTCTAACAAAAACTTGCTATGTAGTTCAGGACAACCTTGACCTCATTATACAGCCAGTCTGGCTTCAAATTCAAAATGACCCTCCTGCCTCCACCTGCTGACTGCTTGGATTAAAACATGCACCCACATGCCCAGCTAAAAATTCTCTTACTTTCTTTACTTTTTTTTTCTGAATGTTTTCCTCAAAATTACTTTCCTGCTCATTATCTCCTGGAAATTGTCCTCTTAAGTTATCCCATGTGTTGCACTTTTATTGTCAGCGAAGACATTTTGAAATTTTAAGATTTCTGACTGATTTTTTTTTTATCTTATTAACCTTTTCTTACTTACTGCTGTCTGGTTTGTTGTACAATTTCTTGTTCTCTTATAGTATACTTTTCTCTGAGCATCTCAAACAGTCTCATGTTGAGGTCACCGTGAAACTCTTTAAAATCAGGTTCATCGGAGTGAATCTCACAGTTATTGACTCTGTTGGTTGTTTTCTGACAATATTTTGGAATTAGATTTCTGACTACATTTTGGAATTTTGTCTAGTAGGTTAGTCTTGATCCTAGGAATTGTTATTTTCTCTCTCTCTCTCTCT